>JAYRCH010000170.1:2400000-3000000 GCA_037179445.1 Phengaris alcon alcon | reverse complement strand
AAAAAAGTAAGATTGTTTACCTTAAGTCTTTTATTAACAGCAACTGCCTCCTCCATTTTCCTCTTCAGCACAGTCTGTTGCTTAGCATGCAGTGACTCCATTTTCGCCATGGCAGTAGCGCGCTTACGGTCTTCATTACGTAGCCGTAAGAGTGCACGTTCGTTATCCGCCTTCCATTTGCGGAACTTCTCACTCTCTTCGCGCATCTGTTTGATAATTTTCACCTAAAAATTGATAAAAGGAAATGTAGCTTCCATTCCAACTACAATCTTACTACAATCTTCTGTAACAATATTTGCCATTGTTACTACTGCAGTTAGAAAAAATATGCCAAAAGATTTTTCATAAAAACATTTTTTTTTCATTTTTTTTTCATATAACTAACTAACCTAACAAAATAAATCATTCCATGATTTAAAGTATTTTAGCAATTTACCTTTGTAGCCTTCATAGCTTGCAATTCTGCATTCAACGAAGCAATCTTCTGTTCATTCTTCTCTTTTGTCTTAATAATTGAGGCCTGCTGCTGACATTTCTTTTTCAGTTCTGTTATTTCCGCTTCTAACATCGAAACCTTTTTTCGCCGTTCGTCGTGAGATGGATCTTTTATCTGAAAAAAAAAAACAACTGTAACACAGAAAGAAAGGTTTAGGGCGTTCGCTGCGTTTAGCGTGCGCCCGGCGCGGCCACCCGCGAGGCGTGCTTGTTTCATGTCATCCCATAGAGCAGCGCTGCGTTGAGGCGGGTCAGCCGTCGCACGCGGCGCGTGCAGCGGTGCCCGCCCCGCGGGCGACAGGTCACCGCGCGACGGTGCACGCGAGCGGAGCTGTTTCTAGAAAATCAGTGAGCGCCGCTACGTTATCCGTGTCGCACGCGCCGTGCTTGTACAGTGAGCATAATAAAAGTATACAGCATAATAAGTTATGAATTTTATTGATACGGAACGTGTCATTTTAGAGGTACAATGTCGCCCCGTTTTATGGGATATGTCGAATGAGTTATACAAAGATAGGGATGCGCGTCAAGGATGCGCGATCGAAATTATACTGGCCGCCTGCGAGAGACGGGAGACCGTCGCGGCCGCCCGCGACGACGCAGGCGGGCACACGCTCAACGCAGCGAACGCCCTTAAAATTGACTTTGCTCAATCCTTTCTTTTAAGGTGCAATTTTTTGAATACAATAAATTATGATTAGACTCAACTCTCACCTTTGTTTGTCGGAGCTGTTGCATAAGCTCATCTTTCTCCTTTTCAAGTTGTTCGATTTTCTCCTCATTATCACGCAAGTTATTATGACTTTCGAGCATTTCCTTATTGTTAGCTAAAATAGCTTGAACGACTGACGCCTTGATAGCCATAGCACGATTGAGCTCTTGCAATTCTTGATTCAGTGCAACCTAAAATTAGAAGAATTTTATCATACTACTTGCACTGAAGTTTGCACCTAGAAAATTTTATATTGTCGTTGTATTACCTGTCCCATAGCTCTCTTTTCTTCCTCCAGTACTGCTTGGTCTTCATTCATCACAACACCTTCATCAACTTTCTCCTCATCATCTTCCTTGACAAATGACAACTTAATTTCATGATCTATCAACTCTTCATTAGTCTTTATGTTAACAGATTGCAAATCTTCTAATGTAGATTTGATCTGTTTCAAATAATCAAGTACATTTGTCTTTTGACCATCATCATCTTGTGATTTCTCTGAGGTGTTCAGATTTTCGATGGTCTGGTTACATTGTTCAGTTAGTTCATTCAGTTTTCTCTCAATTTTATCTTTTGCAGCTTCTGCGAGGAGGGCCTTTTCACATAGATTGGTATTTTCAATCAGCATGTTACTGAGATGTTCTGTGACTTGCTTGTGCTTCTTCAGTAGCTCAGCATACTTTGCCTTCTCTTTTTCCAATTTCTCTAATAACTGTTCATTGTTCTCTTCACTAACTGAAGGAAGCTTTCCAATTAATTGCAGTCTTAATTCGTTGACTAAGTTATTTAACCTGTAAAAAAACCATACACATCATCCATATCCATATAACTAAATTGTTCTTTTTTATAGTGAATTAGTCTCAATGTAATTATTAATTTATTACCTGATAATCTCTGCTGCTTTGGCATCTTGGTTAATAATAGGTTTGTTGCGAATGTGTCGCGCTCGGTCCGCGTATCGGAGAGTGGATACAGTCTCATCAAGATTGTAGTCAGCTGGGCTCACACAAGCCACCATAAGTGTTAAAGAATTACCACCAAGACTGTCTAAAATGTGCAAACATAGTATTATTTTATATTCATTTCACTTTTACACAAATGCCTCCTTTAAGAAAAAAAAAATACCTTGTAATAATCTAGTAAGTTTACTGTCTCTGTAGCTTATGAAACTTCTGTTTGTGCCATCTCCCAGTGCTGAGATCACATTACCAAGAGCCAGCAACCCTTGGTTAATTTTAACTCCTTCTCGAAGCCTCTCCCCACTTGCTTTAGTCTTTTTTATACGTTCAGAACCCGCTAAATCAACTAAATGAAACTTTGAACTTGTTGCTATATTCCTAAAAATGGATAGGTATAACATTAGGTGCTCAAATAGTTCTTATCATTCTGTGACCAGTGGACTGAAAACTTACTTGTCAGTTCTACTTTCTTTTGCAATAAAAATAGTGAAAACTGCATGACTACGACTTGAAGCTTGGTTCATTGCTGTGGATCCAGTGACCCGGCCTATGGATCCCCGTTCAAGAGCTGTCATAGTTTCTATTGTAGAAGTAACAGGTAGCTCAGTAAGGCCTGGAATAATAATTCAATAAACAATATTATAGATTTTCTAAGGGTAAGGCTCACATCAAGGCAGAAACAGCCTTATATTAGACATCACTTGTTGCTGTCAAATGTATGGCTTTAATGGCTGTCATGCTGCTATTGTGTGAAGGGGCTTTTATATAGCTGTGTAACATGCCACATATTTTCATTAAAACATACCTGGCAATATAACTCCCTTATTGATATCTTCTCTAATTTCTATAATGCTATGACTTCTCTCTTTACCAGACAGCAAATCATAGCAATGCTCTTGATAAAGTTCCATAAATGACACATTCACTTTAAATATGAATTTGTCTTCATGTGCTTCAATAAAATCAAATATATCTGCAACAGCTTGGGGAATAACACCTGAAACCACGTAACAAACAAAATTATAAACAGCTACAATACTCATTGAAAACTTAAGTAAGCCTCTTTCATTTCCATTACAAGAAGTAGATTTATAAATTCACAAAAATTTACCCTTAACCACACCACTGACTTGTAACAGTTGTAACATACATTTGACATACGTCTTGGAGTTTGTGTTTTTGAATACTTGATTTGTATGATTTTTAGATACCTTTATTTGTGTTAGGTATGTTAAAGTATCCTTAATGAACAGAATAATAATCAAAAAATATATTATAAATTATATAAATTCTTAAAAAATGACTATAAAAAATCCACCAGCTCAATTAAAAAAAAAAGCAAAGGAACTCATTTTTTTTTTAGACATAATTAGTATCATTTTAGTTGAATTCGATCATTTTCATAAACAATCTCATATCTAAATAGTTTTTAGCAGTAACTACTGAACATCATTTTTTCATACAATTTGTATGAAAACTGTGTTGGAAAGTTTTTTTTTTCGTTAATTTTCATATTTCTGCCAAGTCCAAGACAGTCTGAAAACTAATTATACATTTTAAATAATTATCCACTGCAATTTTCAATTTTTGTTATTTGAACAATAATGACCAATTGCCATGAGGCCAAAAAAGAATGGTTATCTGTTAAGTGGGTTAACGGACGATAATTTTATGTAATAACGTCATCAAAAGCCGAAAGTTTAGGCTGACTGTGCCTCTCTATCGCTTGTTCTGGGTTCTCCCTTGCACGCTTAGCTCAGGTGGAACGTAACAATTTTACGTGCGTGCAGCCGGCATTCATTGATTTTTTATCATGTCAAAAAAGATACACTAACAATACATGTATTCATATATTATTATGTCACACATTCAAATTAACCAATATAAAAGTGTTGCATATGTGATTTCTATCCTCATACTTAGGATGGTACCAAGAAGGTAGCAGAAAAAACTATCTAGCTATATATAACATTTTGGTAACTATAAGTTACCAAAATGTTTTGAGGATACATAATATAACATAGTAAATACATTAGTGGTTATGAGTTAAGAATAAAAATCACAGCTACTTAAACTAGCCTTAAAACCTTACCCAATTTAGTAAAATCACCATTAGATCCAGAATAGTTTGTGCCCATTGTATAGGTTTTGCCTGACCCTGTTTGGCCATAGGCTAATATGGTTACATTGTATCCTGTAAAAAAAATATGTTAATAAAATTTCATATAAAAATTAATTACTTTAATTAGGTATAAAATAAGTAAATATTATGTACCTACATCATAATATAATCTGAATATTTTGTATAAATACTTTGTTGGTGGGTGTGTTCATACATACTAATCTATGTAAATAATAATATTATTATAAAAAATGCACTTGGAAGTTAGCACAATATAAAGTACCTACATAGCTCCTGAAGTTACGGACGCGTTTTTTCAATAAGTAACAAAATTAAATACTACGTAGAGTCACCTTGGAACAGTTTTCCTATTAGTCCTTTAACAGCAGTGTCATAAAACTCTTGTTGGTTGATGTGTTGTGGAAATACATAATTGTAGGTAAAGGCTAGATCCTTTATTTGGACTTGATGCTCGCCGTGAATGACCTCAATACATTCTTCACAACCCCTTTCAACTTCTTGTCGCATCAAAGGCCTAATCCGCAAAGCTACTTGCACGGTGTCTATTGTACCTTTATTGTGATCTCCGTCGACCATTTTGTATAATTATAGTAACAATGATCCTAAATCAATTTAAATAAAACTATCTTTGGGTCTTTTTCATGACCGTTAACAAAATGACATATCAGATAAATACTTTTCACCCGTTTGTTACTGACCAGTCAACACACAAATCAAACTTATATACTTTTTGGATTCCACCTGAAAATATTATATTTATACACCAGGTATTTATTAAAGTGCTAGCACTAAAATGAAATTCTATTAAATAAAGATTGTTTGAGAATGTGGAAGCGGTTTGAATTTTATTTTTGAAAAGCAACGGCCGCGCAGTCAGCTATGGGACAGTACCATGCACAGACTACTAACTAAATACTACGTATGTACCATGGAGATTTTTTTTTTCTGAAAAAGAACATACAGCACAAAATTTACTATATGCCAATATAAAAATTATGTTTTTTTGCCAATTAAACATAATAATAGTAGTTATGATTTATTATATGATAACCTAATAGCTACCTATGTTATTTAGCGTCTATCATACTAGTCCACTTCAATTTGACAGGCTGCTGGATTTGCAGGCTGTATGGTCAGGATGGCCCTTTAGTGCTGCTCCGGCCTTCCTTATTGTATGTTCTTCTTTCAAGGTTTACGTAAACAATAAGGCTGGGACTATATGCTTCGGAATACGAATGGCCGTAGAAAATTCTGAGCGATGAAAATAGAACTCTTGGCTAATAGTATAGAGTTGAAAATCGAACACATCTTCTTCTTCTTTTGGCAATCTAACATATGCGTGGAAAAAACGATTTTGATACTTTTATAAAATAATAAATTAATAATATATTTTTACTCCCAGAACTTAAAATTTTCGGATTAAAGTATTTTGTGTGTTAACCCAGGATATAAACTACGTGCAAGCAAAATTTCATCCAAATCTGTTCAACAATTTTGTGTGATTGAGTATTGATTAATGGTGTGAAAAGACACAACAGATTCAAGCAAATTTGTATGAAAATAATTACTTAGATAAGAATATCACTTAAATAATCAGGTAAAAATCAAAGTCATACATTCAATAAAAACATGATTGTATTTTATTCACTGTAATCAAATTCTAATTCTAAATATTCTACACCCATATCTGATTCATCTGAGCTGCTCGACTCTTCATCCCGGACACTTATTATAAATTGTTCCATATCTTCCGCTATCCCATCCCTGGTTCTGTATTGGTCTTCAACATGCAGTACATGGTCGACATTTTTTTTCCAGTCATCTGCTGTTATGCTTTGGAAAGCTTCTTTTATTAGTTCTTGTAATTGAGCTACTGATATAGAAATATTTCTGCTTGCCACTTTCCAAGACTCCATATGAGCTCTATGGGATTGAGGTCGCAATGGTAATCTTAATACCTCATGACCATGCTCTTTTAACATTTCATCTGCTTCATATATTAGCTCAGGTTTGTGCTTTTGTACTAAAACCAAAAATTCCGATCTGGTCTGATTTTCTTCAAACATAATGTGTTTGGCCCCCAGACAATCTTGTATATCTGCTTTCCGAGTGCTGGTGTTGGGTAGCTTATTAATTTGAACTGTATGGTAACTGGCGTTGTCCATCACTATGACGCTATTTGCACTCAAATTGGGTATCAGTTTCTCGCACAACCATTTATTATAATTTGAGGCATTCATGTCATGATGGTAGTCTGCTTTGGTAGACTTAGTGCTGAATGTTAACAATGCATTGGGCACAAAACCATTCTCTGAGCCAGCATGAACGATTATAAATCGTTTTCCTGTGGCAATGTTGTCGATAACACCCTGTGTCGAAGGTCCCTGCCAAGACATTTTTGGCTTATAATTTTGATGTATGTGTTTCATCCAGATATATTATTTGTGTACCTTTAGCACGTTTTTTGCAGTAATAGTCCTTAAATATTTGTGTCGCCAGGCTTCGAGGTGATATCTTTCAATGAGTACAGATCGTTGATTTTTATTTTTCTTAAATTCAAATCCATTCTTTAGCAAAATTTGCCGTAGTGTTTCACGGCGTCCAGTAAAGTTTATGCTTTCTCTTAAATCAGCCAAAAGGCTTCTAAGGATAGGTACTTGTTTTTTAACCAAATAGAATTACTTTATTTTGATCCTGATAGCTTGAATATCAAAACTATCTAGGTTGGATATTGTAGACGGGTGAGGTCGTTTTTTGCCTGGAGTACTGAAGACACCGTCATTTGTTTTACCTTCATTATTTATTCTCTTTAATGTTGAACAGCTCACACCTACGAAATAGACACAATAATAATTATATCTATATCAAAAGAAATCTTCAAAATTTCGGGATAAAGTGTAGACTATGTCCATCCTCGTACTTTAAACTATATCCATTGCAAATTTCTTTAAAATCGGTTGGGTAGTTCAGGCACTAAAGCGTAACAGACAGACGTACAGAGTTATTTTCGCATTTATAGGTAATAATATTAGTATAGATTTAATTACCTGTCATAGAAGAGATATCTTGAAAATATTTATTCTGACTAAGTAACTCTTTTTGTTCCAATTCTTTGAGTTTGGATAGATTTTCCAACACCTCTTGTTTTGCTTCGGAATCTAGGTCAAAATCTTCTGTAAAAATAAAAAAAAGATTCGTGAAACATTTTCCATGCATTAGTCATGAATTACTACTCAAACTTGGGCAACATTAAAAAGAAACTTCGTAATTTTAACGTCATATTAAGTTAAGTATACATTATTATATCATATAAAGCAAAATTTTGAAGAATAAAAGTTATAAAGCAATGAAAAAAGCACGTGACATTTTCTTGAAGTATCAAAATCACTGTACTAAAACTAACCTATAAATTTTACGACGATGTCTAAACATTCCGTGTTTTGTTTGAATAACGATTCTTTCTCCTTTTGTTTTTCTTTATACTTGTTCATCATGTACGATTGCAACCGATTCGTTGCGGCACCCCTTTTGGAAAACTTTCGCCATGGCTGGGAACAAATTTTCTAGGACACGACTGGCGTGTCAAGCGCCATAGAAGTCCATGGCACGCCTAGTGTGCCATCAGCTATGTGTATAAAACTACATGCTTTTTTTGCTTTTTTACTGGTTTAGACTTGATTCAAGTTTAGTTGGAATCAAACTACGGGAGTGTACGGCACGATACGTTAATTACATTGGTTTTGAAGAGGTAAACTACGTGTTTTTCCTGAAATTGAAGGTAAGCGACTTTATTTTTTCAGACGTTTCAAACCTTTTTTGACATTGTTTTCGGTGTATTCACGTAATTGGTCAAGGAAACTAGCGTCTAATGTGTATAATATATACTATATTTGTATAAGGTAATAAATATATAACATTTTAAAGGTAATAAATATATATACATATAACATTTAAAAGCTAGGGTTATGAGGGGTATTATTTTATTTGTAAAAGCATTGAATTACAATTTATTTATAAACGAACAACAGCAGGTCAGATAAAACACATTGGACTTTGTAACGCGTTAATATTGAACTACAAGTGTTTACCGCGACGCAGGGAAATTTTTAAAATTTAAATTAAATCGTCGTATGTACTGCAAAAAGTCATTACTGCCAAAAGTAAGATTCGAGATAATTGCGATTTAAGGTTTCTGTGTTTTTATAATGCACGTAACTCGTCAATCCTTACGAATTCAACAATTATTTTTTTTTAATAAAATGTTAATATATTTATCCTGCATTATAATGATTTTCATTGTTTTTTTTTATTATTTTACCGTTATAGAGTAACGCATAAAAAGTAAGTTATTTCTAACAGTTTTTTTTGGTCAGTTAATTACTTTTTTTTGTCACTTAAGTAATTTTTAAACGAATATAATGACGAAAAATAAAAAAAATATATAGAAAGATTAATTTAATTTTAATTAAATTAGCATTAGTTAATTTTCGTACCTATATTTATTTAGATATATATGTATATAAATATATGTATTCAGACAGGTATTTTTGGATTTCTTGTATTACCTATGTAAAATACTACAAATATTAACTTTGTCATATTTTCATAAGGTAGGCCTACTTTATAAACACTTTGAAATCACTAACTCATTTTTACTAAAAATGTCACATAGTGACTTTTCGCAGCACAACGACGAAATATTCAGATTATTTTGTTAAATTGACCCACTTTTTCTAGATTTAAATCGAAAAAACAAATACATTCCTGAAACAGAAAACTATGATAATGATGAAACTCAATGTGAAAATGAAGAAGAAACTTTGAATTATATTTTTGAACAACATTCACAATCATACTCAGATGTTGGAACTTACAAGCTTCAAAAGAAAGTTTAGAACAGTGGTACATGCACAGAAATTGACGCTAAAAATAATAATTCAGTACCCTCCGTAATAGATTTGCATGGATGCAAAAGATTCGGCGAGTTTATATCAAATGAACTGTTAAGATTTGATGCTGACCAAAGATATATAGTAATGCAAAGGAATGTTGAGACGCTACAGAAAGTTGCTTACAAGATAACAGAATACCTATGCATTTTTTGATAAAACTAATATGTTACTTGCATTTCAAAATTATTAATGAAAAAAACACGTATTTGTTATAAAAAAGTAATAAAAAAATCACGATGATTTTGTTCTAAGACAGTATATCCTTTATATCGATCGACCTATTTTATATTTTATACCCTTTGTTACAATCAATTCAAATAGACACGCCTTTCGTGTACCTAGTGCAAATGTAAATTCAATGCAATTTATAAAGGTTGTCAATCCCTGTAACTGTTGCATTCACGCAATATCGAGAGGCTAAGACAACAGGCTTAATCTACGTGGAAAATCTTGATAGTTTTGTTCTGGATAGACCCTTCTAAAACTCTGAGGGTGTTGCAATCGATGAAAAAATGACACGCCTATCGTGTCACAAGCCTAGTGGCTTAGGCGTGTCATCAATGGTTTTAACTAGTGTTAAAACCATTGATGACACGCCTGTCGTGCCATCAGCAACGAATCGGTTAATCGGTTTACTCATGATTAACTTCTTTATAACAAAAAAACTCGATAAATTAACACAATAACAATGCGACCACAGAGAAGTTGACAGTTAGTTGACAGCATGTGTCAAAATGTCAGTGTTGCAACTTAAAAAATTGATGGGTTCACCATTCGCTAGCCAAACTATAGTCCCAGCTTAACAATGCTTACACACTTAAACATTTTGTCAGGAGCTGACCACGAATTTTGTTGCAAATTATTATAATTTAAATATTCTAGGGTGTAGGATTTTTTTAGGTTTATTTTTAACGGTTTGTAAAAACGTGCTATTATGTGTTATTTTCAAAACGCCATAAGAAGTTCCAGCAAAGCGTCTACTACTTTACTGTATAGGCATGTTGCCTAAATAATTTTTTCGTTTATTAGTTGTTAGGCAACATGATATTAAACAATCTAGAACCCATTTTTGTAGGTATATCTTAAAAATAACGAAGATACAAACAATTTACAATATGAAAGAGAGCGATATGTCGGCCTGTGTCGTCACGACTGGGTGCAACTTATACATTTGTCATCACAAAATGTATGGCGGTTGCAACTTGTGACGTAACAAATCATTTTGCGAGAAAGAGATGAGTAATATGTTTATAAGCTTATAATTTTTAATCGCGTCAATTTAAATACTATTTCTTTTAGATTTATGTATCTTTAATCAACAATTTTAAAATTTAATTTATAAAAATATGATGCTCCACACAGGCAACATCACTATTGACTGATTTGACTCATTGACTGCAGTGACTTAATTTAAGACTTTGACTAGTTTTTGGACTTGACAATTTAGAATATCGGTGTTGAAAACTAAAGCGCCTTACTCACCGTCCAGCCTGAATCGCGGCCTTGAAGTGGACTTGCAGGAAAAATTATTATTGAATGACACTATTGACGGTAGTACCGGTATTGGATTTGCAGACTGGAACGTGAGTAAAGCGCCATACTCACCGTCCAGCCTGCAAATCCAAGGCCGCGGACTTGTAAGCAAAAATTTTAAATGATTGACACTGTTGGATTTGCAGGTTGGATGGTGAGTAAGGCGCCCCTTGGGCACTTTATACGAAAATTCTTTTCTTTCACTTTTTTTTAACTTGACACTAGCAATGGTTTATTTTGCCGTATCCCTATTTTTATTAAAAAAAATAGTAGAAGGAGGAAAAAAAAAAACTTTGGTGAAAGCAAAAAACGAGCGAAACTAAATGAGTGTTCTGTTCACAGAAAAACTTTTATATAACTGTAGAATTATTTTTAATTTTTAGAATTCCCAATATTGTTTAAAATTAATAATTCATTATTTTGTCAAAGTGCGTTGTGATAAAATATCTCTAAAGGCATAAATTGTTTAAACGGCTGTGAGTTGTTGTTGGAGACTAACTGTTGTTGTACAACAAATGTTAAATTTTATTTTTCGTACCAATTCTGATTAATAAGTGAGTTTCTTCGATAATTATATCATGATTAAGTTTAATAATAATCATGATTAAGTAGAAGATCTGAACTTATCGGTGGAAAATAATCTGAAACGTCATGCCACCTCGTACTAGAGGAGTTAAAATTTTGAAAGAAAACGTAACTGCGACGACTAAAAAGAAGGATAAAAATAATGTTAAAACGAATCGAAAACCCTTAGCAGACAAAACTAACTCAGCTTCAGACGATAATAATTCAGGGTTAAGTTCTCTAATAGTTAATGGAAAACATGTCAATAAGACTCCAGATTCAGTAAAGGAAAGATCACGCCGTAATAGACGACTCCCGACGCGATATGAGAATAACAATATTTTGAAAAATTTGTCAAACTTCAGTCCCATGTCTCCTAAAAATATTAGTTCACATTCACAACCAAAGGTTACACCTTCTAAAACAACCACCACCAAGTTGACACCCCATAAGACTCCATCAAGAATATCAAGCAGCCCTCTGATTAATAAGAGGCCAAAAAGAATTTGTCGCTTGCCTAGCAAATTCGATGCCCAATTTATAAGCCCCACGAAAAACACTTCCTATGATCCTTCTCATGCAAGTACACCAATTCTTATCAAACATAAACCGAAGATTAATGAAGTCAAAAATGTAAAGCCACAAAGAAAAGTCCCAAATAACAAAGAAAATAAAATAGAAACTACTGGTAAAACTGATACTAAAAGGTAAATAAAACCCCAATTTTTAGCCCTCTGTTTATTAAAAAAAATGCACTTGTGTAAAATTTGATATACTTTTTACTTTGTTTGTTAGTATTCTAAAACAAAATTTTGTTGTACATTACAGGACTCGCTCTGGGGTGACTACATCTGCATCTATAGATAAGGTCAGATCACCATTAAAAAATGATGTATCTGTTGAAGCCAAAAATATAAAACAAGTTCATATCAAGAAAAAAAGTGAAGCAGAACCAATTGTAGCAAAAAAATCACGACAAAAAAATGCAAATAATAACTTAGAAGCGAATGTAAAAGATATAATTTTAAAATGTACAAGAGCAAAAAATCGCAAAAATAATATTTCCTTTAGATTATTGGAGAACAAGCATAATTCTCTCAAGCGAGATTCCAGCAAATTGGATATTTATGAATTTACTTTTGATCCTTCTGAGGAACCACCACCACAAAAGAAAAGGAAAAAAAGGAACCCAAGAAATCCTAATAAACCTAAAAAAGTTGTGAAAAGTACTTACGACAAAAATTTGGAGAAAGCATTAGCTTCATTAAAGCAAGCAGTTGCTTTTAAAAAAAATGCTGAATTAATAGTTGATAAAGATAAAGCAATTAATGAGAAAGCAACCTCAAAATCTGATCATAGTGTCAGAAGATTAATGCCAGACACATTATCAAGTACTAATGCAGTAAATGCTGATGTCAGTAAAGGATCTGAAAATAGGTACAATTCAATTAGAATAGAAGACATTGCAATGCAGTTTCAAGATAACACTCATCATGAAAGTGTGGAACTCAATTACTCACCTGTTGACACTCCAATTCATGCAATGTCACCAGTGTATAAAACTGATGAAGTTGTGGAACATCCTGTACCAACAACTTTCAATCACTCAAATGTGCACAACAAAACCCCAGAAGGACAAATAGGGAACATAGATCCACTCAATTTACAAGACCATGTAAGTTTCTTTGATGAGGAGCCTGTTGCCAGCAGTAGTATGATGAACCTCTCTACCAGACACCCCACAGCCAGTCCGTGGAGAGTAGAATTTAATAATCTTCCAATTAAGTGGCAAGTGAACTCATATGTTAAGCCAAATATGACACCAGCTATTGAGAAGTCATTTATCAATTATAATGATAGTCAGAAGAAGCATGTTTATACAAATATAATTACAGAACCAAATGAATCTCTACCGCAAATAGAAGATAATCCAGTACCATCCACATCCAATTTAAAACAGACAAGCATATTGTCATTTATCAAAGAAGTAATTGAAAAAAATGCTAACAAAAAGAAAAAGCCTTTAATTATCCAAACTAACAGTTTGTTTGAAGATACTCATGTCCCAGAGACAACAGAAAGAAGAGGCAAAGGTATTCCTGAAGTTATAGTTGAGAAATCTAATACTTCAGGTCAAGATGTACAGTCAGAAAATTCAGGACTTAAAGATAGTTCATGTGATTCTGAAAAAGTCACAAATGCTGAAATGCAACAAGAAAAAAACAAAAATGATCTTACCTATTTTGGTTTTGATGAAAGTGAAAATCAAGAAAATGTATCACCCAAGACTAAACTACTAAAGACCAAGACTAAAAAGAAAAAGACCAAACCACGCAAAGCTCTTCAAGCAATTAATGGCGATCTTAACAAACATAAGGAGATTCCTATGCCAATTGCTGCAAAGCTTGCTTGCGTTCCAAACCAATTGAACAAAATCTTTGATGATGCAAAAGCTGCAACTGAGCCACCTGTATTCCCAGAACAACATATTGATGAGGATACTGAAATAACTAATGTGAATACTAATTCTGTACAGAGTAACATTGATGATGAAGATTTCAATTCAGTGCATCTCTTTGAAGATATTGAACTTGTTCACTATTTAAAGGTAAAATAAAAAACATGTAAAATGTTAATATCTCATATTAGCATAACTCCCAGTTTTGTAGATGGACAACATTGTAGGTAGAGAATTGTGCCTAGTTCAAAGGTATAGAACATATTTTTATAGTAAAATGTGGCTGTAAAGAGATATTGCCAAAATACTGTTAGACATGGCAATTTCTTAAGATGGCAGATTGAGTGATAGCAAATTGTAAATTCGGAAAGAGTTCATACAAATCTATTAAAATCACACATCATTAAGTGAAAATTACGCATTATTTACCTATTAGTAAGCTTTAAAGCTTACTATTAGGTAAACATAAAAATGCAAGTCTGCCATTCCTTTCTTTTGTCTGTTTCCAGGAAGTCCCCCTTGAACATACCAATTTTCTAATAATGATTAAAAATATTTCCATGTGAGGTGGTCTGTCTGGAAACTGGTCAAGAGTAGGAATGACAAACTTACAATTTTTGTGGTTTTGTAGTCAGTGCACAGCCACATATCAAAACATTTTGTTTGTCCTTATGACCTTTTTCACATAATATGATGTTCAAAAAATCGTCACACACTTCAGTCTATTAAAAAAAACTGCGAAGTTTAGAACCGAGAGACCAGCGGTTTTATACTTCTGTTACTAGCGATCTACAGTTACAGTCCTATGCTTGTTATTGATAACCTCTTTTCTTGACGGCGAAAGCTCTATAAACTTTATCAAGATAAAATATAAAATAGTAACTGTAACTTTTAAAACTTAAAATGTGGGTGTTTTATAAACTTTTTTATGTGTAATTTTTTATATTCAGCCTACGAGAAAAAGCTATGGAAAGTCACAGAAAGTTACATTCCATCAAAGTTCAGCAGTAAATAATTTCAATAGCGACAATGAAAGCTATGGTTGTTTAAGTGATGAAGATGACCTGGACGATTTATCCTTTAAACTCCCATCTGTAAAAGAAAAGAAACCAACAAAGAAAAAGACAAATAAAAAACAGAAACTATCAAAGAAAGAGGTAAGTTATTTTCTATTTTATCAACATTATATTATGTTTTATTCATAAATTGTAAATGTGCGATTTTATTTATCAGGATCTATTTAATTAAAGTTTTGTTAGTAGAACAGAACTTGAAATAAAATATGTTTTGAATGACCAACCTCAACACTTTGTCGTAATATCTTGTTTGTTTTTATTGATGTTGTTATAAAAGGTTTTCACTGTACATATTTCTATTTTTAGGGTTCCATACCTAAAGGTTAAAAATGGGACCCTATCACTGAAACGCAGTGCATCCATCTGTCTGTCTGTCACCAGTACTATATAGCTAGACATTGGAAATTTACAGAGATGATGTATTTCTGTTACTGCTATACCGACAAATATACTAAAAACAGAATTTTATAAATATTTATGGGGGGCTCCCATATAAAAACTTTGATTTTTAACAGTTTTTTTTGCTCAATATTAATACTAGTTCTCGATAATAGTATTGATAGTCAGGGCCAGACCGTGAGTTTAGGGGGCCCTGGGCTAGTACTACTTGGGGGCCCCCTAATAGGGAATATGCATGTAACACTTATTTGTAATCTTTATCGCTAAAAACATACCTATACAATTATTTTTAAAATTTATTGTGAATTTCAAAAACGCATATTTACTACAGAACAAAACGTGACGTCATCGCACGAAGACGAACTTTTAAAACTATATTTTTTTTTATTTAATGCGGAAGGTATTAAACCATTGCCAGTGTCAATTTTCATTGTGTCAACTGTAATAGCATTTTCGTATTAGGCTGGGGCTATATTATTATGATTAATGATCCGGAATCCGCCTGGCCCTGGACAATAATTCTGAGCATTGAAAATAGAACTAAGCTAATACAATAGAGTTGAAAATCGAACGCATGAGATCGACCTTTTTAACTTGACTGGCAAATGATTTTAAGCCGACGCCATATATTTAAATAAATAAAAAAATAAGAAGAAGTTTATTCATGTTTTCTATGGTTTGTTGTTTTCAAAATATGATATAATATTTATCTAATAGATTTATTTAGTACTTTAACATATTACATAATAATTAATGAATTAAATATATTAACGAACTTTTTGTTAACTAGGTATGTAATGCGTCTCTCATCACCTTGCACCACTTTTTCCTAATACTTGCACCTTTACTTTTGACAATTAACTTTGTCAGGTGCAGTTTTTGTGTTATTTTCGCACACAATATTTATATTTTTATATAATTACATGGTAATAAGTTGATTTTATCACTTATTTTTATAACTTTGTGAACTAATCACTTCATTGTTTGATTTAAATCCGTATTCAGTCTATCCAGTGTAACGTTTAGCGTTTCTATTTTAATATTTTAGATTAGCACTACTATTACATAGTATTTTAGATAACATAGTATAAAATAAAGTCGCTTCCCCCTGTCTGTCCCAATGTATGGATAGATCTTTAAAACTACGCAACGGATTTTGATGCGGGTTTTTAAATAGATAGAGTCATTCAAGAGAAAGGTTTATATTAAATTAAATTTTTATTCAGACACACAAAAATATACAGAACAATATTAATACATAATTAAAGAATATATATTACGTCAATCTAACTCCGTGCTAAGTTAAAATTGTGTTACGGGTATCAGACAACAATTTTATACTATACAATATACATAAATCTTATATATATTGTATGTTTAACGATAATTCCGCCGTCTGTTAACCTATTTTCAAAATTCTTTTTTTGATGGACAGGGTATAATCCCAAGTTGGTCCCGTTGTCACTAAAGTGGTGACTTGACGATAGCATTTATATGGACACATAGTGATTTCGACTTTTTCTGAAATAATCCAAGCATATGCTACTAAAAAGTAAGATTTTGCACCAAGGTATACCCTGGATCCAAAAGTACTGACCAGAACTCCTGACTCCTTATAGATACATGTTTGGGGATTTCGGCGTTGTTTAGGCTAAAAACTCACGGAGCGATTTTCAGTTGCGCTCGCCGCGATCGTGGTACTGAGATTTTATTTCAAATTCTCACTTATTTGCGCGATTACAAGTCGCCGCGGTTGCGATTTTCACCCGCAAACGTGGCGGGCGAAAATCGCAAGACGGGCGACTCCAAAACGGGGAAAGCAAAATATAAGAATATCGGCCGCCAACCGCGGCTCGCGCGATTCTACTAGTCACCCGCCGGTGCAGCGACACTCGCAATTTACGCCCGCGCATGCCGCTGGCGTAAATTGGGTCGTGAGTTTTGCTTTAAATTTTTACCAAACGGGGTGAGCATTACTGCAGATGTGTACTGTGAAGAACTGAACACAATGATGGAGAAGCTGGCACATCTCCAAGCAGCATTGGTCAATCGCTCGTCTCCGCTGCTCCTGCACGACAACGTGCGACCTCATACTGCACAGCAGACGGTCACCCAAGTTGCAAGAACTGGGGTTGGAAGCTCTCCGTCATCCGCCCTACTCACCAGACCTACAGACTACTACTTTTTCCAGAATTTGGATAACTTCTTGGCGGGAAAAAAATTCAATACCCGAGAGGCAGTACAAAATGCCTTTGAAGAATTTGTTGCCTCCCGTTCAGCTGATTTATTTAAGAAGGGCATCAATAAACTGCCACTGCGTTGGCAAAGATGCATTAATTGCATGGGTGACTGGGTACTTCGATTAATACAAATAAAAAATACATGAAAAAAATTAGTTTAAATTTTTTCATACAAAACAGCAATTTCATAGGTAAAGACCTAATATATATTTGCAGTCTATAGAAGCTGCGGGCCCGCAATCGCGGCGGGCGCGACTGAAAATTGCTCCGTGAGTTCTTAGCCTTAAAGAACTGCAAGCATAAGCCACTGTCAATTAAAGTAATCATCAACATCACCACCATCATCTCACCATACATCATCACATAATGATTATATAATAGGTACTTTACACCGACACGGATATCTTTGAACATTACTCTGCCGTTTATGAACCGATTTTCAAAATTCTTTTTTTGATGTAAAGGGTATATCCGAATTTGGTCTCTTTGTCACCAAATTGGTGACCTGATGATATCCATGAGGAATCGAGGTAACAATAGAAATTTATATGCACACATATAGTGATTTTCTAAAGTAATATATGCTAATAGCGTATGCTACCAAAATGTAAGATTTTGCACCAAGGCATACCCTGGATCCAAAAGCACTGAATAAAACTCCTCAGTCTTTAAAGATACACGTTTGGAAATTTCGACATTGTTTAAATAACTGCAAGCATATGCCATTATGTAACTTACAGTCATCATCATCATCTTATATATAATAACTAATTTGGCGCGAATTCAATTATACATTCGATAGTTTAGTTCTTAAAATGTGTTAAAATAATATAACAAAATATGACTAAAAAGGAAAAAAATATTGAATGACTTCTATCGATGACCGTACTACCATGGATTATCTTACTATTTTGCGACAAACTGTTTTGGATAGAATATTTCTTCTTTAAAATTATTTCTTCGGATCGCCATGCTAAGCCCGCAGCCTGCTGTAAATATCTATATAACATGCGTAATATAGTAGAGAAAACACGGATATTTTTAGAGGTTTTTAATGTGATGTCGTAAATAAACACATTTTTTGCGATTACATTGCAAACGTCGGCTGAACCCTACGAGATAGATCAAAATAATGTGACAATACACCTTAAAAAGGTCTACAAAAAAGTCCACGGTGGTACGAGGGCTGCACTAAAAGTATCGGGAATGGAATATTTCCACTGTTCCTGTCATATTAAAATCTTTTTAATTTAAAACTCCTTGGTTTTAAAAATCGAATACCGTTTATTTATTTAAAAAAAGATTCTCGGTCTTGTCACAAGGTCTTGTCAAACTTGTTTAGTCGTTGAGAAAATGGAATTGACTCGAGAAAATTCTAGAGCGATGATTTATTATGACTTTCGAAGTGGTTTAACACAAAAACAGTGTGTTGACCGGATGATTTCTGCATTTGGTGATGAAGCCCCATCCAATACCACAATTTATCGCTGGTTTGCTGAATTTCAACGTGGACGTGTCAAGCTCAGTGATGATCCCCGTCAAGGTCGTCCAAAAACTGCAGTCACCCAAGAAAACGTTGATGCTGTGCGTAAGCTGATTGAGGAAGATCGACATGTGACATACCGCGAAATTCAGGCAACTTTAGACATTGGCATGAGTCAAATACAAATAATCTTGCATGAACAATTAGGTGTAAAAAAGTATGATGGATACCGATGGATACCGCATTTGCTCTGTGAAGAGCAAAAAGCGACTCGCGTTACTTGGTGCGTCAGAACTCTCGAAAGATTCCACGCAGGATCCTCAAATGCTGTATACAACATCGTATTAGGTGAAGAATCCTGGATATACGCGTACGAACCAGAAACAAAAAACCAGTCACGAGTTTGGGTGTTCGAAAATGAGTTAAAGCCAACAAAAATTGTTCGTTCACGGAGTGTTGCAAAAAAATGGTGGCCACGTTTGTCTCCAAAACCGGCCATGTTGCGACTATTCCTCTTGAGGGACAAAGAACGGTTAATGCAGAATGGTATGCTAACATTTGTTTGCCACAGGTCGTTTCTGAACTCCGTAAAGAGAACTGCAACCGCTGCATCATCCTCCATCACGACAATGCGAGTTCTCAGACCGCGCACAGAACAAAAGAGTTTTTAGAGCAAGAAATCATAGAATTATTAGACCATTCGCCGTACAGCCCCGACCTAAGCCCTAATGATTTCTATACTTTCCCTAAAATATAGAATAAATTGCGTGGTCAGAGATTTTCATCACCTGAAGAAGCTGTGGACGTCTACAAAACGGCCATTTTGGAGACTTCCGAATGGAGTGGTTGCTTCAATGATTGGTTCCATCGTATGGAAAAATGTGTCAAATTTCGCAGAGAATACTTCGAAAAGCAATAAATACATTTTTAAATAGTAATGTTGTGTCACTTCCTTGATTCCCGAAATTTTCAGTGCCGCCCTCGTATATGTCTATCTCTTGAGTCTTAGGGATAACCCACAATAACCATTTTTATCCTTTACTTTTTACGACTAATAATGGCTTATTTACGATTTTAAGCACTGTAAGTTCTGTGTATGTGTCCTATACCTGAACGTAAACTGTTGAATTTAATGTATTTAATGATTTTGAATGATCGCAGGATTCGCAGGGCGGAAAATCTTACGTACTGTTTAATTTAATAAAATTATGGATTTTTCGCTTTATCGTCTATTTGACTTTGACTTAGCTGACCCTGAGTCCACGGGGCCCTAGGCCCATTAAGCCATACGGAAGATCCGAATTTGTTCATAGTTATATAGATAATAGTATGGAACTCTTTGTGCGCGAATCCGACTCGCACTTGGCGGGTTTTTTTTTAATTTCAAGACTCAACTTGTAAATATGTGTTTTTTTTTTCAGGAAAAGGAAGCTGAAGAATGGGCAGCGGGATTTAACTCCATGTGTGAGGACATAGATGAATTTGATCTTGTGGTTGAGTAAAATTTCACTACTTATTATGCTTGCCAATTACAATTGATTACTGTTATCTAACTATATACTTTAATGAATACAAATTAATTTTAGTATTATATAATGTTTTAATGTGCAGTGCACATTTACATTTTATATTTTTTAATTAGGGTAAAATAACAATTATTTTTTATTTAATGACAACAAATTGAATATAGATGATAATTTATTTTATATTGGAATATTGATTAACATTTAAGCATATTATTATTAGAAAAGTGCTTTTTGAAATAAATGTCACTATCGGCTATTGCAAGGTAGCATCATTTTATTTTAGGTATGTCGTAAAAAGTGTTTTACCGACATTATCAAAATTGTATTCTAACAGACTCTACACTAACAACTACTACTTGCTCCTACATCTACAACCTCCTACCTAAACCTACCTACAACTAATACCGACACCTACAGCGTACTACCTACTCCTACAACCTACACAAGATGTGTGAAAGACTACACACAATGTTATAAGAGTTATCGACCAGTGAGGGTTGAAGATTATTACAGTATGTTATAATATCGCTATTAAAAAATGGGGGTTGGTATTGGAAGGGTAAAAATTTTAAGATATATCTATATTTTTATACCAAATAATAAAAAAAAATGTCCAAAAAGGTTTTTTTTGGGAAGGCCTAATATATTTAATGACTTACGGTATATATTTTTTACAAACACTGTGACTCTTCCCGCGGCTTCGCCCGCGTAAATATAGTATCGCGTATCCCACGGGAATATTGTACTTTTTCGGAATGAAAAGTAGCCTATGTTTTTATCCAGAGCCTAAACTACTACCATACGAAATTTCATGAAAATCCGTTCAGTAGTTTTCGCGTGAAGGAGTAACAAACATCCATCCACCCATACATACATCCATCCTCAAAAACTTTCACATTTATAATAGTAGTAGGATATGAGAGATGTTTATTTTTCAGACATACATAAACATAGTCCATATTATTAATACGAAAATAAAAAAAAAGTGAACAATATCCTTATAACTAATTATGTACGCATGTGAGCATGCAATTACGTCCATTTCTTCACGAATGGGGATTCGGTGTCCATTCGACTCGCAATAACTTGTAGGTAGCTGCCGCGTATTCATTGCATCAGGGATGCAGATCTTTTGCGCAGTATAGCTGCAAAGCCGTCCCCTCCGGCGTCCGTCAACATACCTGACGCGCTGCAGAAACGCGGCACCCCCATCAGTGCCCGGAACCGATTATTATATTGGACCCGCAGGACACTATAAGCCGTTTGCGTATGCTTAACCCATAAGCTGCACGTATAAAAAGCCTGACATGGCTCGGAACAATGTCACCTTTACTTGTGCAATGCATCTTGCAAACCTACGAGCCAACATATTTGCCCTACCTGATTGTGCCCTGCGTTCCCTTGAAATGTCCAAGTCATCCACTAGCGTCTCGGTGACCCAGTGGCTAGGTACTTTACTCGCTCATCTCTTCTGAGAGCTTTGTTGTTCAAGGTCACGCTCGGCATCGAATAACTTTTCGTTCCCGCCTTAAACAGAATGCTTTAAAAATCTTGCAATTTTTAATTACAACAGCTTTGAGATTATAAATTGTGTCATATTTAATTTAATTCTAAAGATTTATAACAATAATATTATGTTATTATGTGTATACATTTATAATAAATACTAATACATATATTATTATATATATATTTTTTAAGTTTAGTATTGTGTTTTAAAGATTGAAGTAAGCATGGTGTTCGGAGTTTTGTGGCGTGCCATTATTTTTTTTATAAAAACATAGTTTTAATTCTCATCTTTATTGAGATATTATTTTTATAAATCAGCTTTAATGAAACACAAATTGTTAAATAATGAAAAATACACCTAAGAAGATTTTGATTAAATTACGTTTTAAAACATTTAATACTTACTCAATAGTTTTCATGAACAAAAATACATATTTTTTATGAATGACATATTACTTCAAGCGAAAATAGATTTTGATCAACGATTTACCCGAAAATAATAATCAATCTTACGGCCCGTTCCAATAACCTATCCATCTATAACTACTTGTTTAAAACGTCGTCATACAATCATTTGATTTTGATCATTTTGTTTGAGAATCTGAGATTGAAGTCAATCTAAGATTTTAGATACGTTATTAATTTCGGGCGTATGGCGACACAACAACACACACACAATTTATTTTACAACAGACATAATTATCGGATTATCATAAGGGAACAAATTATTCTAGTTTTTTTTAAAATGTGGCCATAATAATATGTTTTAAAAATGTGGCATAGATTTTTAACGAAATCTCATACCATTATGTTTTCTAATCTAATAATAGAAATAAGGTTAATTTCTTTATAGTGAAACTAATTTTATTAACAGCTAGTTTTAATGTAAAAAGGGAACAAACAAAATGCTATATAGGTACTTAATTAAGGAATTATTTTTATGTGTAGCGGTAAGTTGTTTTTAATCTTAAGACATGTGAATCGTGATTTAAAATGTTTAATATATTGTAGATTTTAATATTGTGTTTCATTTGTTTTATTTACAAATGTTTTTGAATATATTAGTATAAAAAGTAAGGATATACCTAAAAGATTATTTTTAAATTAGATCCAGATTTATTTATCATGTATAATACTTCATATTTTAAAATAAAGTTGCTACTCGACTTTGCGCGCGACTTATTTCGCGTGTAAGATTTCTTCACATCCCACGGAAACCGTACTTTTTTCCAGATGAAAGTAGCCTATGTTTTAATCCAGGACTTATCTACTAGCATACCATTATTACGTAATATTTAACGGCCCGTTTCAATAACCTATCTATCTACCAATTAATATTTGTTAGAAACGTCAAATTTGTGTCTCAAAAAACCGTCAAATGATTGAATGACGACGCTTTTAACAAATAATTTTAACAAATAGATAGGATAATGAAACGGGCCGTTTTAGCGTGTAAGGTAGTTAAATATATATTTTGATAATTATTATTATCAATGATTTCAAAACTAAGGGCTTGACATACATTTGACAGAACATCTTCATACAAGAAAAAGTTACGCCATCTTGATTTCACCATATCTCAAATGTCAAAATGGCCCCAAACAACCCCAAAAGTGGAGCCATTTATGTGGGGACAGTTTTTGCCTCGACATGCCACGTCTATAATATACCTGGGTAACCGAGCTTTCATCACAAAAATATTTATGTGATCTGGTTTCGAACCCACCACATTCCAAATTTCCGAACAATGCAAAAATTATACACTTACCAAGCTGCCAATCAGACTAACATAATAGAGTCGAAATTATTGATATATTGTTGCACGACGAAAGAAAAAAACTTATAATATATCTCAAAAATGCGCAGTTTCGAAGGGATAAGACCTAGCTAGATCGATTTTTCTTCCCAATAACTCACTGTAGGTATACTAAATTTTATGAATAATACTTGAAGCCGTTGCCGAGATCCCGATTATATATACATGGTGGTTTTCCAGTCAGTGTCCAAACTTTCAGGAGGGAATATACTTTTGAATATAAGCAATTTTTACTATGTAATCAACTTTCCTACTTGGAAAAAAAATCAGCTGTTTCATACAAAATGCTATCTATACCGTAGCCCTTTTGTATGAAACAGCTATATATATATACACCGGCATATTTAGCGGAACATAAAATAAAGGTTTGATATCAGTATCATATAAGGTTGCTGGCTGGTTTATACGTCATTTAATTTAAAAAGAAATATTTTCAAATTAAGAAAACAACTGAACATCACATTTTATGCAATTGTTTTAATTTTATTCAAATACACCTTATCTGGAGCGAACTTCGAGTATTTCTTCCTTTTGAGTTTGATTTAAAATTTCATTGAAATACTGTTTTTTTTTAGTTTTTTTTTTAATCGCGTACTTTTTTGGAGTTGAGGACTGAATTATGCCTGACTTAGCCCCAACGGAGATTGCCAGGGCACTCGAAATGCGAAGAAATGGTCAAACCTACAGAGTGATATCCAGAGATCTTCGTCGACCAGTTTCAACGATCCATCACAGTATCCAACGGCTCAGGGAGACCGGTACTTATGTGAGAAGAGCAGGACAAGGCAGAAAAAGACGCACTTCGAGTAGGGATGATCGTTTCATTCGGCTTCGTGTACGTAGGAACCCCCGTTTGATGGCCGTCCAAGCCCGACATGAGTTAGAAGCAGTGCGGGGTGTAACCGTAAGTGAGCGTACGGTACGAAGAAGGTTCGAAGAAGCTGGTTTGGGTTCATTTGTGCCCGCCAAGGCTCCAAGGCTCGAGGTAAATCATCGTAGAAACAGGTTAACTTTTGCTCGGGAATATCGACTTTGGAACGCGCGCACAATACCAATGGAGTAAGGTATTGTTTAGTGATGAGTGCAGAATTCTCTTAAATCAAATTGACGGCAGGCAAATAATATACAGACGCAAAGGAGAACGATACATTCAGACAAATTTTGAAACTACAGTTGCATACGGTGGTGTATCAATAATGGTTTGGGCGGGCATTTGTTTGGGAGCTCGCACAGACTTGGTAGTGATTGACAGAGCGAGTCTGACTGCAGACCGCTATATCAGAGAAGTTTTAGAAGAAAATGTCGTACCGTTTGCCCCATATATCGGTGACGATTTTGTTTTTATGCAGGATAATGCTCGGCCGCATACCGCTCGGGTAACTCAAGCATATCTTAATGATATGAATATCACTGTTATGGAGTGGCCGGCGAGATCACCGGATATGAACCCAATAGAGCACGTTTGGGACTTGCTGAAAAGAAAGGTTAAGTCCAGAATTCCAGCTCCTGCCAACGTGGGTGAACTGTGAATCGCCGTAGTTGAGGAATGGCCAGGAGACCATCGATAACATCATTCTCAGTATGCCTAGACGGGTAGAAACTTTAATAAGAGCACGTGGAGGAAATACGCGATATTAATCACCATTTTTCTAATTTAATTAATTGTTATTTTAATATTAATTTTCACTTTTCCCGGTTACATGAAAAGTTCAAAAATGTACCATTTTTCACAAATAGCCTTTACTCGCAAAATCTGTTCTTAATGTGATCTCATTTTAAGTAAAACAAATGAAACTTTAAATAACAAAAGAAGTGTAGTACATAAGTAGATTTTAAAATAAAACCATTTTTTTTTATTATGGACCTTATTTTAGTGTTCCGCTAAATATACCGGTGTGTTTATATATATAAATACCTGGGAGAGTAGAACGATAAAATAATAATTAAAAGTAAATAAAAATATATAAAAGAAATAAAGGACATCATCCATTTTGGTCCAAAATTGAAAGTGCCGGCCAGAAAAAAAAGTGGGTTATTCTAATAGAAGTTGTCCGTCTAATCATTTCTTACTATGGCACCAAAGTTGTATCAGCATTGTACTTTTTTTTATTTGAGTTCGAAAATTCTATTTTTTCATACATTTTCGAAAAAAATAATTATTAAAACAAATTAAGTAGCTTGACAAAACATGACATTTTGGATGTTTCTTTATACAATATACTTAACATGAATATTAACTTCCTCATCCGAGCGTATTTTCGGTTGCAACCTCAGCGACAATGTTTCAAAGTCGATGTCCGCTATCTAATCTAGGTGATTTGACAAGGTTACTGGTTTTTACTCAGAGCGACTGCCGTCTGAACCCCGCAACCCAATGGGCAAACCGCAGAACCAATATAACCTAATAAAAAGGAGTCTTGCAACTTGACTTAGCGTAAACATTTCTTGGAATCACGGAATTAGTATATTATAATAATAGCGGCGCTTACAATAGACAAGCCGGTAAAGCCACCACACACAGTACGCCGCGCCCCTGCCCCAACCGCCAAAACCCTTTGTCTGCTCTTTCAACCCGCCACTCTAGCGCATACAATGTATTTGCATCAAGAGTGAGCGCGCAATATGCTCCTCTCGCTCGCACATGATACCGTGTGCAGCGTTTGCCGTTTGCGATGCGACTGACTAGTACCGAAAGCATCGCTGCCGTGTACGTTGGTTTCATTGTTTCGCTCGCTCGCTCCCGTCGTTTGTTTTTGTTTGTTATCGTATTTTGTTAAGTTTTGTTGTTACGTTTTAATATTGACTGTTACGTTTTGTTATTGACTGTTCCGTATACGAGTCATGGAAGACTATCTTGTGCCATGTACCAACAGCGAATCGGCGGAGATATGAATGGACTTCCCGAGAAAGAGACCATCTTTATATCGCTCAAATAGTGATTGAAGAATTGGTGGATAGACAGGTAAATAACACATTCTCCTATATATAACTACCTGTTACCAAATGACAGCACAGTATTATGTTATTGTTGTATGTTTACGATCACCCAAATCACCCGTCCTTTCGATCATAAGGTTTATTTTCTATGTTTATGCTAAACCAACAGTCATTTATTTGACGAAAAATAATAGGTAAAACAAAGACAAAGCATGCTCCTCTTCCTTGAGGTAAGGTCATACAACCGAATATATTAAAGGTACCTAAGTATGTGTTTATTGTTCTTCGTGTGTTTTAATCTGCATAGATACCTGTTTCAAAGTATGTCTTGTGGACTGTGGTCACGTAATATATATACCTATGTACATATATACTTGTATGTGTAATGGTTTTTGATTTCAGTATTGACGATTTATGTTTTTTTTTATTTCCAGTTGGAGCACACTGATTTCATTTGCCGACCATGTTGGCAAAGAACAGAAAGAACTTACCGACGACGTATTCGAGAAGTTGAAGAGCAGGTTGACCAAGAAGACAATCCACCTGAAAATCCAAATCCAAGACCTACTTCGTTGGATTTGCCGGGTCTTCTTCGCGCACCTAATACAGAGAATAGCTGTATATTCCAAGATTGTGCCAGTGAATCTTGACGTCGTGTTCCCGAAAACATCACTCTTCGCATGCTCTGCCGCTACAGTTATTTTATACCAGAAAGTGCACGTGTATGCAGTGAACATTTGGAGCAAAATCTGTAGTATTTACTGCCTTTGCAAGACAATGCATCTACAGAGTTTACTGCTGCACAGATAACAAGTATTTTTTCAATACTACAAAAACATATTTCTCAAGACATCATTAATTTGGACAGTTTGAAAATATGGCACCAGATGAATTTCATACCTGGACAGGTTTGCGTCAAAGCCAGTTTGCAGAATTATTGGAGGCCATACCAAGCCTGGCAATAAACAAAAGAAAAACCATATTGGCCGCAGTATTGGTTAAGTTAAGAACGGGAGATTCGAACGCAAGGCTTGCAAATATATTTAAATGCGGTGAAACGACATTCCAGAGATGGTTACAAATCGGACGCAACGCACTTTTGGAAGATTTCGTGCCCTTAAACCTTGGGTTTGATCATATGACAAGGCAGGAAGTGGTTCAACGGAACTTATTATTGCCTAATAATCTGTTCGGAAATCCTTCAAGTCCAGAAGGCGAAAGGAAAGCGATCACCTACAGAAAAGTAGCAATTATTTTTTTCAACGCGAATCGTATAGCCATCACAAATATAGAAATCTACTTAAACCTTTCCTCTTGGTTTCTTGCGATGGACATATCATCGACGTGATCGGACCATACGCCGCAGTTACTTCGGACGCAGATATAATTAATGGCTTAGTAAATAATGAAAACAGTGCGTTCCGCTGGTTTTATAGAAGTGGAGACATATTTATTTTGGACCGTAGATTCTGCGATTCTGTGGCAAATCTCGAATCGTGTGGTTATGTAACACATATGCCAGAAACAAAGTATCCCAATGAGACTCAGTTAACCACAGAACAGGCTAACAAATCAAGACTGATTACGATTTGTCGTTGGGTAGTTGAAGTGGTCAACGGAAGATTTAAACGAGATTTTCGACTGCTGCGTAGCATCTATAATAATAGAACTCTTAGAAGCATGTTTGATTATTTTAGGTTCGCGGCAGCCATATTAAATCGCTTTCATATTTTAATTGAGGGCAACCCACATGCTACAGACATTTTGGAGATTATACATGACAGGAATAATACACCAAACAGATTGTCAGAACTCGTAGAATGGCATAATTACAACCGCAGACGTGCTCAATTCAGGATGATGACAGCTGATATGGAAGAGTTCTCAGAATTCCCAAGATTGAATGAGCTAGAGTTGTTTTTGTTCGCTCTTGGCATATATCAATTAAAGCAGGCAGAAACTATTACGGGGAACACATCCTTGATAACGGATCCTTTAGAATTGAGCTCAACATTGATCTGAGTGATGTTCATCACTCATCAACTCAGTCAGGTTCACCTGACTGAGTTACAGGAACAAGGAAATGATTTATGGATGATTCGTGGGCGATTACAATCCCGGCATGTCAGAGCCAGAACATATTATACATATATTGTGGTAGATAAATCACTCTCGGGAAGACGAGCAATCTCCCACTATTACTGTACAGGTATTATTGGAAAAAGAACGATTGGGTGCTGTTCTCATATTATGTGCATTATATGGTACATGGGCTATGCTCGGCATCTACAAAATATAGTTCCCCCCCCCAGCTTTAGGATTAGAAAATATTATTGTTCTGCCAGATGATGGTTATATTATTGTTTAACTCACAATAAATAACTACTTACTTATACAAAAATAGGTATTTTCATTTTTATTAGAATCCCTCCCTACCCATCCAACATTAACTATGGACTAGGATCCATGGCTGAATAATTGTTTGGTTTTTAATGATTTTTTTCATCGAAAATGTCATGTTCTGTCAAGCTACTTCACTTGTTTTAAATTAATTATTTTTTCGAAAATGTATGAAAAAATAGAATTTTCGAACTCAAATAAAATCAAGTACAATGCTGATACAGCTTTGGTGCCATAGTAAGAAATGATTAGACGAAGAACTTCTATCAGAATAACCCACTTTTTTTTTCTGGCCGGCACTTTCAATTTTGGACCAAAAATGTATGAAAAACGGAAGATGTCCTTTCCTTTCATTCATTCTGAATTTCCAAACAATGCAAAAACTATAAGTAGTAATGCATACCAAGCTGCCAATCAAACTGACGTAAGAAAGTCAAAATTATTGATATATTGTTGCACGACAAAATAATAAAACATATATTGCTTAAAATGCGCAATTTATAAGGGATAAGACCTAGCTAGATCGATTTTTCTCCCCCAAAACTCCCTGCATACTAAATTTTATGGTAATACTTGTAGCCGTTGTCGAGATACCGATTATATATATACAAGATTGTCTCGTTTAAAGTATAATATTGTAGCCGTTGTCGAGATACCGAGTATATATATATATATACAAGATATATTTACAAGATCGTTTCGTTTTAAAGTACACGTCTATTGGTTTCAATAAATTTTCTTTGCCTTCAATAAAATCGCCATCTATCGAACGTTATGTTAAACCTCAGCTCCTCTGATACTTGGGTTAGTTGAAGCGTCGGGGACAGGGGGAAGTAGTGTACTTCTTCTACAGATGGAGCTAATGGTTTGATTTTAACAATTTGGTATATTTGCCTACAGGTAAAATTTTTCTTTCTTAAACATTCAGAAATAATTAGGACTAAAAAGAATTAAGATTTTATGTGTAGTTTTGTAATTAGGTGCATTTTAGAATGATAAAAAAGTTCGAATATTTTTATACAATATTAGTGTAAAAAACCTACATAATTAGTTTACTTACATCAAATCCAAAAATATTGACTATGTTAAGTATGAATATAAACGCGCAAACTTCGGATATATCAGAAAATTTGTGCATACGTCCATACATTTCGTACCAACTTACAAGCGTGTGACGTCACATGCCGGTACGACTTATGTATGGGCAACACCGACTACTCTTAGTAGGAGGTGCTTTCACAAAACTCACGAAAGTGCTTCAAACAATCTGTAGCTTCTTTGAAAATATTGATTTTTAGTAGGTATACTGTTCCTTTTGTAAACTTTCTTATTTTCAGAGCACTATTTTTTAGAGCAGAGCAGTTTCAGAGCAGTTTGAATGTTTCAACTGTCGAGCTGTCACGCTTACGGCTTGTAGGAGGTACAGCCTGGTGATGGTACCCTTTGGGTAGGGAACCCTAAAAATTACTACGCTATTTTAATTTTCAAGTTGCAGCTGTTTGACTCCTGTGTTTGGGTACTGCTATAGGTTTTAATTTTAGGGAAATGCCAATATCTTCGTTATTCCTTGCAAATTGGATAACATTATGGATATAATAGAAATTGACTTTAAATCTTCTTTAAATTACAACAGTTGACAGCAATTTTGATTCTTTCTAAGATTTCTAAGCAAGAGTTGGTTTGTTGTCTAAATTAAAATAATGTGAATTAAACATGAAGTTTGCTTTTGTAGCTATGAGACTGATATTACAAATCTACTTTTTACCCGACTACGGTGAAGCCAAAAGGAAGCGTAATGATTTTGGCAGTCTATGTATGTATGTATGTTTTTGTTCGATCGTAGCGCCTCTGGTCCGATTTTAATAAACATGGTGTCAATAGATTCGTAATAATAGCCCGGGTAACATACCTAGGCTATATAATTTACGTAGTTCATTCGTAGTATTTTCGAGTTCTAGTTTTTTATAAAAATTGTAGTCTTCTTAATAAAGCGAAAAACGTTAAACGCGATTACCTATCTCTGGATCTTCTGGTTCGAATTAAATAATTCTTACAGTATTTTGTAGCTTATTTTTTAAGAATAAAAGAATAAGAATCATTTATTCCTCTCCTCTGAAACAATTACAAAGCCATGAATAAAAAATGTATGTACAATAAAAAAACAATAGAATAAAAAAAAATAGGGTTAATAAAACAAAAAATATTGTCCATAATATGGCAGTGCAATGCCCAGAAAAAAGGAAAGGAAAAACCTATGTAATAAGTACCCACCAAAAACATATTCATGTTAAAATATTGCCGAGACTATACCATATGACTCGCACTGTCAAAAAGTTATCAGATCTCATGTAAAACCAAGCTTCTGACTCTACACGCCATAACTCTACAATACTAACTTCACAAACTCTACACCATAGTCAAGATATGTGGCCATTTCGCTACATTTAGGTACTTGGATGTTAGGTGAAAAATTCACTGACGGTTTTTCTGTTATATTAGGTCCTTACATATGAAATTGGCGTTTTGTCGTATTGTCCACTTTGATCTCAAATATATCTTCTTTGGTTAGGAATTCCAATTTTAAATTTATACCGCTATTTACTCATGCATTTGTGTTTCGAAAACCGTAATTCATTTGTTTTTTACTCTTTTGGTTTTTTCTTTATGTCACTCTGTTTACAAAATGGGAAAAATTGAAATATCGTATTATTTTCGAGTACGAGTTCCACCGTGGCACCAGTGCTGCAGAAACGGCTCGAAGGATTAATGATGTGTATGGCGGCGGTGTCGCAAAAGATAACACAGTGCGTTTTTGGTTCCAACGTTTTCGTTCTGGAAATTTCGACCTGCAGAACAAGCCCCGTGGACGGCCGGAAACCAAAGAAGATAATGAAGAATTGAAGGCTATTGTGGAAGCGGATCCATCGCAAACCACGTCCGAGTTAGCTGCACTCCACTTGAAGCAAATTGGGAAGGCGAAAAAGCTTGAAAGGTGGGTACCTCATGAATTGAGTGCAGCAAACCGACAAACGCGCGTCGACTGCTGCGTTACATTACTCAACCGGCACAATAATGAAGGGATTTTAAATCGAATCATTACCTGTGATGAAAAGTAAATCCTGTACGATAATCGGAAACGCTCATCGCAATGGCTGAACCCTGGCGAACCAGCCAAAGCCTGCCCCAAGCGAAAATTGACTCAAAAAAAGTTACTTGTGAGCGTTTGGTGGACAAGTGCCGGTGTCGTTCACGACAGCTTTCTTAAATCTGGCCAGACGATTACGGCAGATGTCTATTGCCAGCAACTGCAAATCATAATGGAAAAGCTAGCTGCTAAACAACCGAGGTTGGTCATTCGCTCTAGGCCACTGCTGCTTCAGGACAACGCTAAGACCACAGACTGCACAACAGACAGCTACCAAATTAGAGGAGCTTCCATTGGAATGTCTAAGACATCCACCGTACTCCTCGGACCTTGCTCCAACAGATTACCATTTTTTTTCGAAATTTGGATATCTTCTTGCAAGTGAAAAAATTCAACTCCGATGGGGCAGCCCAAAGCGCCTTCAAAGATTTTATTGATTCCTGTCCGAATAATTTTTTTAGTAAAGGAATCAATGAACTACATAGATAGCAATGGTATATACCTTGATAAAAAATATTATGTTTAAAAAAGTTAGAATTTATGTTCCTCCTTTACAAAACGACAATTTCATATGTGATAAATAAATAAAATAAAAACATTAAAAACTACTTCACCCGAACGAAGAAACCGAGACCGAGAGAGCCGCCATTCAATTATTTCATTCACGGTTTACACAGTACTACTCACTCAAGTACTGCCATGTCAGTATCACTGTTCAGTCAGTCCTGTGTACAAATTATTATTAAATATCCTGATGCTAAAGAGTTTTTTGATTAATATACTCAATAATAAAATATTATTTTTGTTGAGTAAATAAAAATTGATTCATTAATTATTTTACTTTTTACACAAAATTATTGTTCATTAACATTTGCTACGCAAGTTTCGTTAAGAAAATCTAAAAGTATCGATATCAGTAAGTGTTGATTCTTTAGGAATTTATATTAGTATCGAAAATTTATTAGAATACTACCGATAAGAGTGTATTAATACTTTGATGATAATGGAACATCCCTAGGAATGACGAGAGCGCATACGAATGTTACTTATCGGTTTTTTTCAAAATGATACACTAACTGGGGTTAAGACCGCTGTAGCTTCATCGAACTATAATCTGCCTGGTGGCTAATTACTCAATGGTTTTTTATTCGAAAGGGTCTACGCTAACGGTCGGGTTAAGACCGCTGTAGCTACGTCGGACTATAACTAGCCTGGAAACTAATATTATTGTTCAATATAGGAGAGTTACACTATGTGTTTTCCTAAATGGCGCATTTTACCAGATTGTATTTTCTTCTAAGCTAAGTGAATAAGGTAAATATTTGATTTACAAAAACTAAAATATATTTTATGGCCTAATATTACAACATGTTGTTTTTTGTAAGTCATACTTCAATTAATTAATAATAGTTTTGATGATAAATCATAATATTTTTTATGTTTTGTTAAGAGCGGCATCTATCGCGTATATCATGAACTATGTCAGTAATTTCGTCGATCGTTGCCTGGATTGAAAACTAATCATTGACGTAATATTCAAATATTTTTTCCCTAGTATTCTATAGTTATTTCAACGGATAATTATACATAAAGATAACATTCAAATTATTTATTAGAGGGGTGTTCGCACACTACTATTTAAGATGAAGTACCTACATTAAAATATTATGACGATAAATATTAAAAATACTTATTGTGTTTTTTGTTGTCAATAAAGGGTTACATGGTTATTTTATAACATTTTATTGTTATTATCGGATCCCTACAACAATTTTCAGACCTCTAGCGTCAAAATTTGTGAAAGTCTCATACAATTTCCATCTCCTAGTTTAAGGGGTTGGAGGATAAGTTTGTATGAGACTTCTGTTTAATAATTAATTAGAATGTTACATTTATGTTTAATTTTCCATTGAAATTACTACAGAATACTCGGGAAATAATTATTTAATTATTACGTCAATTAGTTTCTAATCCAAGCGACGAACGACGACATAACTAACATAGTTCTTATACGCGATAGATGGCACTTTCAACCAAAGTTAACGTTCATGCACTAGTTTAAGGGGTTGGAGGATAAAAGTTTGACAATTATTAAGTTAGTTTTGTACTAATACAAGCTGATGTACCAAATTTCAGCTTTCTGGGACATCTGGAAGTACCATATAATTTTGTTGATCATCAGTGAGTCAGTGACGACATCAGGGGTTTTTAGATATCAATAAAATCTAAAGTATAAGTATAATATAATGCATAAGTATAAGTATAATATAAAGTATAATGCAATCAAAACTACAGTTTAATAAGTCCGATACTGGGGACATGTCCTGAAAATTTCCTGGTATAATCCAAACCCAATTTATGATGCCTTCATCAAAAAATCGACGAAATGCTTCGAGAAAAGGTGGCCTGGTACTGCCCTAGCGCTTCGCTTGACTCGTCTTGGCGGGGGCACTGCCGTGCCCCCAGATTCATCATTATGATATTTTTAACTTTACCCAAACCAAATAGCAACTAATAGGTATTCAGTTTGTTTTAAACCTCTTGGTTTTTAGCTTTTATTGACTTATAAAAGGAAAAAAAACAATAATTAATTTATTTACATTACTTATACTATCTAAAGGCATAAAATTAAAGAAATAAAGATTTATCTTTATTTCTTTAATTTTAAAGGAATATCCGCAGTTTTTATTTCTAAAAGATTCTCAATGTTTACATTGAGAATCTTTTAGAAATAAAAATTGCGGATATTTCTTTTGTGCACAAATAAATTTTCCCGAATCAACCTCCAAATGTATCTCCAATCATGACGTTTTCAATGTAATGGTCGAGACTCGAGTAATGTTGCTTAAAATCTATTAGGTACATGTTACTGAAATCGTTTTCTTTGCTTCTCAGAAATGCTCTTAACCTGTTTTCAAATTAATTTTGGTGACCATACTACATGTACCTACTTATCTACTATCGAACAAGCTGCCGCTCGACCAGGCATAACATGAAATTCCCTTAACTGCGTCGTTGAAACGTGCGCACGCACACATACTCACGTGTGAATACGTAGTTCGACCACGTCTACAGTCGTTGCGGCCACTTCCTTTGTCCTACTACTATTATAAATGTGAAAGTTTGTGAGGATGGTTGAATAGATGGATGTATGGATGGATGGATGGATGTATGAATGTTTGTTTCTCCTTCATGTGAAAACCACAGAACGGATTCCGATTAAATTTGATATGGTGGTAGGTAGTTATTAAGCTCTTAACATATAGGCTAATTTTTATCCCGAAAAAGTACAGTGGTCCTGTGGGGATAGTGTTTATGTATTTTGAGGCATCCTAGTGCAACGGAAAATGTTTACAAACAGGTCGAGCAGGAACTTTGTTGATGTTGTATTTTTCAGTGGCCCTTAGTGTTGAATAAAATACTATGCCAAAAAATATTTTGGTGTCTACATTACTGCGATTGTGTGTTTTAACTGTACAGCTAGCTAGCAGTACCTTATATAGGTACTTACCACCTAAAGTAGGTAATATGTACTTAACTACCTCCTGTTAAAATAATTATTGGGTTCGTACCTACCCAATGGCATCAAAATCACTTTTAGTGAATAATATAATATTTAAAATTATGTTCAATCTAAACACACCGGCATATTTAGCGGAACACAAAAAAAAGGTCCATAATTAAAAAATATGGTTTTATTTTAAAATCTACTTACTACACTTCTTTTGTTATTTAAAGTTTCATTTGTTTTACTTAAAATGAGATCACATTAAGAACAGATTTTGCGAGTAAAGGATTTGTGAAAAATGGTACATTTTTGAACTTTTCATGTAACCGGGAAAAGTGAAAATTAATATTAAAATAACAATTAATTAAATTAGAAAAATGGTGATTAATATCGCTTATTTCTTCCACGTGCTCTTATTAAAGTTTCTACCCGTCTAGGCATACTGAGAATGATGTTATCAATGGTCTCCTGGGATAGTCTCCGCCATTCCTCAACTACGGCGATTCGCAGTTCACCCACGTTGGCAGGAGCTGGAATTCTGGACATAACCTTTCTTTTCAGCAAGTCCCAAACGTGCTCTATTGGGTTCATATTCGGTGATCTCGCCGGCCACTCCATAACAGTGATATTCATATCATTAAGATAAGCTTGAGTTACCCGAGCGGTATGCGGCCGAGCATTATCCTGCATAAAAACAAAATCGTCACCGATATATGGGGCAAACGGTGTCGTACCGTTTGTTTTCTTCTAAAACTTTTCTGATATAGCGGTCTGCAGTCAGACTCCCTCTGTCAATCACTACCAAGTCTGTGCGAGCTCCCAAACAAATGCCCGCCCAAACCATTGTTGATCCACCACCGTATGCAACTGTAGTTTCAAAATTTGTCTGAATGTATCGTTCTCCTTTGCGTCTGTATATTCTTTGCCTGCCGTCAATTTGATTTTAGAGAATTCTGCACTCATCACTAAACAATACCTTACTCCATTGGTCCGCGTTCCAAAGTCGATGTTCCTGAGCAAAAGTTAACCTGTTTCTACGATGATTTACCTTGAGCCTTGGAGCATTGGCGGGCACAAATGAACCCAAACCAGCTTCTTCGAAACTTATTCGTACCGTACGCTCTTACGGTTTACTTACGGTTACACCCCGCACTGCTTCTAACTCATGTCGGGCTTGGACGGCCGTCAATCGGGGGTTCCTACGTACACGAAGCCGAATGAAACGATCATCCCTTCTCGAAGTGTGTCTTTTTCTGCCTTGTCCTGCTCTTCTCACATAAGTACCGGTCTCCCTGAACCGTTGGATACTGCGATGGATCGTTGAAACTGGTCGACGAAGATCTCTGGATATCACTCTGTAGGTTTGACCATTTCTTCGCATTCCGAGTGCCCTGGCAATCTCTGTTGGGGCTAAGTCAGGCATAATTCAGTCCTCAACTCCAAAAAGATAGGCGATTAAAAAAAAACTAGCAGAAAACAGTATTTCAATGAAATTTTAAATCAAACTCAGAAGGAAGAAATACTCGAAGTTCGTTCCAGATAAGGTGTATTTGAATAAAATTAAAACAATTGCATAAAATGTGATGTTCAGTTGTTTTCCTAATTTCAAAATATTTCTTTTTAAATTAAATGACCATAAACCAGCCAGCAACCTTATATGATACTGATATCAAACCTTTATTTTATGTTCCGCTAAATATGCCGGTGTGTGTATGTAAAGAAATCTTTAATCATAGGATTAAAGCATATTAACTTTTATAACGTTCTTTCATCATGGAGGGGAAACGCTAATTAAAATTAAAAAAGAAATAATCCATTCAGTAAAGTGAGTATCCCACTTGGCCCTAATGTGATGGCTGACGATATTAAAATGATTGCTCTTTGGCAATATGGCGGGCGGCTGAATTATACAGCGGAAGCAAATATTACCCGCGCAAACACACGTCCCGGGAGAGCCAGCTAGTTCGCGCACTCAAAATTAAAAGCACACAATGAAAATACTGTACTAAGAGCCCCTCAGATACCTACATCGCGAAAAGTGAGTGTCTACTCCAGGCCTCACTTAACGCTCCTCGCCATTGTTGTCAATGAAAACAGTCGCGAAAGTGTTTTTTTGTTTATGGACCGTTCGATGTTGCCACTCGAGAACAAACAGCGGTAACGACCTGTACCCCGCGCCCAGCGCCCTAACAAGCTGCTACAATGTTTTTCCCTATCAATGCCCATTCTTGTTTATTGTTTCAACGCAAATGCTAAGTTCAAATTTAAATTGTCCTACTAATATTATAAATGTGAAAGTTTGTGAGGATGGATGAATGTATGGATGGATGGAGGTTTGTTACTCTTTCATGCAAACACTACCGAACGGATTTCGATGAAATTTGGTATGATAATAGTTTAAGGATTGAAACATGGGACATTTTTTTATCCCGGAAAAGTAACTACAGTGTTCCCGTGGGATAGTATATGTGCGCGGGAAGAGCCGCGGACAAAAGTTAGCATTTTACTTTTTAGGCTGTTCCTTCGTTCCTTCTAATCAATGATTTGCCTCTACGTAATATCTATTATGTCTAGTCTACACTCACTATAACGCCACAATGATTGTTCAATTTATTTCCTGGGCTTAGACCAAAAAAAACTTTTTATTTGGTCTGAGTTACTACTGAGAGTTGGTGCTACGCACTGCATAGTCAGTAGGTAGTTATATACCGGGTTACTTTGTGTACTTATTGTGAAGCAAATTTGGAATGACATTCATTGCGGAATATTAAATCAAAACAAACATGAAATAATATTTGACAAGGTAGAGTATGCAGGTCCGTTTTGGTTCGTTCTAAAGAACTTTGCCTAGCTAATAAAACTTCGGGACATGATAATCCACAATTAGACTGCTTTGGTCATTTAATTAAAGGGTGACCGCGCACCGGGTCGGCCGGTCGGGAATATTAACCGCAATGCTCGGTCAACATTCACAAAATTGACACGTCAAATATTTGTACCTTCGTCCTGGGACCACGTTAGACGGCAAACAAAATCGTGTCTGGTCCTCCCTTAATTTCCGATGTTTCTACAAATATAAAATTCTGCGCCAAACGGGACCGTAGAGCCGGGGATTTTGAGCTTAAAATAGAACGAGAGTTTGAGCCCCGAGATAGCCGCTTGTCAAAACAAAATGGCGCTGACTGTTTGAATTGGGCCGTATCAGTCGCGAGCGGAGATTCATTTTGTCGCCTTGCTTAAGATCGTAGTGTTTCCTACGTATTGTTTCGGTACACACGGTGAGTGTGCCAGTGTTGGGTTCGCATTTAAAGCTGGCTACAATATTGTTGTTACACTATAGAGATACTGTTTGCGGTTCGACTTTACGTACCATCGAGCAGTTTGTTCTCTGTAAATAATTATTTAATCTCTTCACGTCGTCGTTATTTGTAGGTTGTTAGGAGCGAACATTGATGAGTTTATTGTCCCATTGTAAATTTTATTATACTTACTATTTTTATCTTATCAAAATATCTGAACATAAGTTACCTATCTACATTGATGGATATATTATTATCATTGACTTTCTATTATATAGTTTAAGTACCAGACTAAGGTAGGTAATAATAACTACCTAATTTTGAGAAACATCTTCAATTCCGGTATATCAACATCACATCTACAAGTTTTTGTTTCTTAAAACTTTATTCTTTCTGTTTTTCTTTTTTTTGTTTTTTTTTCATTTCCATGGGAAAATTCTTCACTGCCAATCGTACGGATTGTTTTAGGGACTCCAAATTATCATAGCGTTTAGAGCAAGCCGTACTCTCTAAAATTGACCAAACGTTCGTTTCCAACCAAGACTGCATAGACCGAGCTTTACGACCCGGCGCCGAGTCTTGCTGGAAGGACCATTCTTGGTTATTGAACATGGTGTTATGAAGGGGCTTCACTACCTTCTCAAGAGTATCAAGATACCATATCTTGATACACTTGTGCCGATATTTTGATACCTTTTTCACAAAAGTATGGCTCAGTCACTCCTTCATAGCTAATATCCCACCAAACCATCACTGAAGTCGGATAGTGCCCACGTTGCACTCTGTCGACTAATTGGGAAGCTTCCTTAGAGCTTTGAGCATTCATTTTGTTTTTTGTTTTTTTGTTAAAATATTGCTCAATTGTAAAAAAATTCTCATCCGTAAAAAAAATGTTTCTGTGACCTGAAAAATTGCGTACCGCTTCAGTAGTTGTTTCGATTTTACCACCCTATTCTTTTTTAAATTATCAGTTAAGAATGACCAGTACGTCTCTTATAGGCTGCAAGTCCTAAGTCATCTTTTAAAATACCCGACATGGTTCTAGGTGCTATCTTTATCTCCCGAGATAAAATCTTTTTCTTTCGGACAGGATTTCTTCGAATTCTTTCCCTTACTGCATTGACCACCTTTTTTGTAAGAACACTTCATGGACAGCCAGATCTTTTTCTGTCACAAACAGAGGAAGTCTCATTGTACCCATTAATAACCCGGTACACAAACATTTTACTAATACCAAGCGTATGGAGAGTTTTAAAAATTGAATTTCGCACCATCCTACTTTGTGTAATGCAATTACAGCGATTCGGTTCCCTTTATCACCCCACTCCATTTTAATATCGCAAAATATTGTACAATGTATTGGCGCCAAAATGAGAAAAGCAATGATCAATCATATAAAAATGATAGATTCCAAATTCAAATGTAATATTTTGTTTATTTTTAATTGTAACAGTATTTATGGCCAGACTAAGTAATCACTATCAATGTAGATTATTGTAGAGCCCTTTGAAGCAGCATCTAAAAGGAAAATCAATTTCCTATCTACGGTAGCTCAATAGCTCTAGCTCCTGTATGTTTAGAAGTTAGACGGTAATTGCAGTGAGGACTTATCCATCGTCTCTTATTTTATCACTAAATATAACTTTGATATAAAACACTATGCGAGACGCAAACAGAACTTTCAAAGAGCATACTTGTCAAATATTATATTATAAGCTTTACATTGCGATGGCAAATATTAAATAATATTATGTGTTCGGGTAAATAATACTCTCGCTAGCCGCTGCGGAGCCTACCTGCCTCAGTGTTGCCATTATCATAAACCAAACACGTCAATATTTGTACACACAAACAAGGGCGTAATTTTTAAATAAATTGTGACATTTCGCGAAATTGCTTCCGCAAATAGAATTGTGGAGTTCAGGCGAATGTCAGTATTAACTGTTGGATTTTTCATTAACAACGCCGTTATATCGATGTTTCATTTCGTTTTCTTAAGTTTTAAGAAACCTATCATTGAGCTGAGGTCTGAAGATCAGCAGAAGCTAAGGAGTGAGAAATATGATTTTTTTAAAGTTAGGGGTCTATACATGCAATTTTAGAAACGTGGCTTAATTAAATTTTATGAATAATTTCAAATATTTCATGACTCTTCTTATGTTTTTAGAACATTATTATTAAACTTGTGGAATAATATTAAGCCCTATGAGGACAACAGTATAATAAGTTCCTTTATTATAATTACTACGTATTAATATATGTCGCTAAAAACAAAATTTTCTCGATTCATATCGCGGATATGATTGAGTAATTAGAAATTTATTCCCGATGTCTGTGCTGGCCTGTGCCACATATATAAGTTTATTATGCATCCAGTCTCCCAGACTTTCGTATATTTTATAATATTAGTAAGACATATTAGTAGAAATAGGAAGTACATAAATGGGTCAGCCATCTTAATGTATCCAGCGGCGGGGCGCCAGGCTCCGAGAGAGTTAATCCCCCAATTGGCTACATCGTACGGTCGCAACAGTATCTTGTTACTAACTTCTTAGGGTTCATTCACCGAGACGCGACTTAACTTGAAGATGCCGTAATAATACGCACAATATGCAGCGTTAGGTCGCGCGACGGATTTTTGTCAGTACACAAGAAGATACACGTTTAATTGCAAGAGCGGAGCCGGGTTATGCAGAGCGGTGCAGTTTGACATTCGAACTCTTGCAATCGTCGACACCGGCGAGGCCTTTGACGACGCAAGAATTGCGAGGGCTTACGGTCTCCATGCTCCTCGTGCATCAAAAGCTGCTTGATCTGCTTCTCCCTCGACGCCTTCAGCCTTTTAATCAGCTCCCGTGTCAAAGACTCATGTCTATTCCCTACAGGTGGGCTAATGATGATATATTTTATCTGCCTTGAATGCTGCTCGTCTAGGTGGCCAATGACGTAATTAAATTTTATTTTGTCGTGCACTGTGCATCAATATATCAATAATTTCGCCTCTATTACGTCACTCCGATTGGCAGTTCGGTATGCATATGTATAATTTTTGCTTTGTTTGAAAATTCGGAATGTGGTGGGTTCGAAACCCGGTCAGATAAGTATTTTTGTGATTTTTTGAATTTTAAGAACCCAGGTACTTATTTTAAATTAAAAAAAAACTAGGACTCGTAGCTTTCAGGTTTCATGATTGTCGTAAGTCGTAATCGTAGCGCATTGGCGCTATACTTATTTAATTTCATGCGCGACGCAGTACCTGTATTCTAAAAATCGTCTTAACTTTCGAAATTACTAATTTCTTTTCGCTTATAAATGACAACAGAAAGAAATGCAAGCGTTGTACGTTATGGAATTAATTTATAAGTGTGTGTTCCCCAGACGTGCATCGCACTGATAAAGCTGAACGCAGCCTAAGTAAATAGGGCGACGCCACATCTGCCGACACCGCACAGAGACGCCCCAAAATACCTATGCGATAAGCGCCTATCGGGCCAGGGGTATGTGATAATATGAAAAATATGTGTTGTGTAACGGTAACATTATAAATAGGTACGAAATATACGTCTTCTTATTATGATAGTTTTGATAAATTGCCACGAAATTGGAAATAAATCACAATTTTGTGGTGTAGAATTTAATTACTGATCTTACTTTACAGCTGTTTCACGTAGCGGGAAGTTCTAATTTATTTACTACTTAGATGTGGCCCGCAACCTTGTTTGTTCAGAAACCGACTATTTTACCACGATAAAAACTATCATATTATACCCTTTCCCGGGACTCAAAGCATCTCAGTTGTGTTAAGCCTAAGCGGTTAAATCGTGAAGAGGTAACCGACAGACACACTTTCCCATTTATAATATTACAAAAAAATAAGTAAATAAAACTTTGACTTGGGTTCATACATTTTAAAAAGCTGTATAACTATCTAGAAGAGTTACTTTTCGTAAGCAAAGGCTTGTCACTCTGGATAAGAATACTTAATTTGCTGAGATCTTTGCACTTAGAAATAAAACATATGTAACAATTTTGCCATTTTAAGTTTTAAACTTCGAAATACGTGGATGTTATCTACATGATAGGTACATATAATTAAGGGCATTAGATGCCTGGATATATTTCATATTAAAGTACGTAATATGAATATATATAGTATCTTAGCCGTCTGTGACGCCCTTTATAATAATGGTCACGAAGATAAAAATAAGTAAAAGATTACCTTCCTTATTAACCTTAAGGATTACCCGTAGTTAGCTGCCTATTTTATGTAGTAGGTATTTGGTGGTATATTTAAAATTTTCCTTGTCTACTTAGAACGCACTTATCCAACATATTTGGGAATTCAAATAGAAGGAAATAGGAATTCATAAATTATGCAATTCATGTTCGCCGTACAAACAATCGTACGAGCCGCTAATGCCTACTGGTAATGTAACATTGCTCCGTTGATTTTGCTTGTTTAAAGGTACGGGATGTTTGCTACTTAGGTACCTACTAAGTTCCTTCTACGAAATAACTGATAGCACAGAGGAAAAATTATATACTTACGTACTGATAGTTAGAATCCTTTTAGAAATATTTATAATCTTGTTTTAACGACGAAAGTTACGACGGCGGACCGGGTCACCGGACGGATACCATTTGGAGTAACTACATTCTGGTTTAATTAACTAAGCTTTACTATTTCTTTTCACAATATTAAGGTATCTATTAATAACTAGATTTTGCCCGCGGCTCCGCCCTAAAACGCCCGCGTAAATACATGTGTTATTCCAGAGCTAAAACTACTACCATACCAAATTTCATCAAAATCTGTTCAGTAGTTTTTGTGTGAAAGAGTATCCATCAAATATCCATCCATCCATCCATCCGTACATCCTCACAAACTTTCACATTTATAATAGTAGCAGGATAAATGTAGAACAAAGAAAATGATGAAGACACTAGACATGCAATTTACAAAAATCAAACAACATTTGTTATACGAGCTTTATTGGAATCATACAAAAACAATTGATATAACAATTAACAATGCAGAATCACAGGCCGCAAACAAAATGTTAGCTAATAAACGTCAGATGAAAGCAGCAGTGCATAAAATCACAGGGCCGGGGGTTCCCCTCGTGAGGGATGATCCCAGATCTTGCGATATTAGCACCGGCGGCGATCCCGGTTATAAATAAAAAAATACTTATTACGTATGGGGCGGGCCGCTATAAATATATAATGTCTTATTAAATTTCGCAAAGGATTACGTTTTTTTGGGTATTTTTTTGTATGTGCAGATGTTTCTTGTATGGGATGTAAGGAGATTTAAGATACGAATAAGGTAGATGGGAGACGACAATTAGCACTCTCTTATTTTGTGAATATAAAATCCTAAAAAAATTTTAGAAACAAGGTAACTAAAGAAGCTAGAATAATATTTTTGTTAAATTAGGTCTATAAAATATTCGATGATATTAAGTAGATACCTACACTTCTGTAGTAGGCTTCTTCGCCTACATTTAACTACCACGACACTCAGTACTTAAGAATATGTCGATAGCAACGGAATCAATTAGCTATAGCCCGAGGTCGTTTGACATTAGTGCCAAGATGGCCGCCGCCGGCGCACGTGACCGCGATGCGTTTTTAATTGCAATCATTCCGTGTTTTATGTTGTTTGCACACTTTCCGTGTTTGCCCTGCTCGGCCTTTATTTATGGGTTTTATGGTCGGTGGGAACGTTACGGAATTACTTTCACGTTGGGGATAAATTTCCACATAAGATTATATTAACTGCTTTGTTCATTTTGTTTTACACCCTTCCTCGCGTCGTTATTTTAAGGATATAAATAGATTTTCAAAGCTGTTGCATAAGTGTCGTTTTTGCTTGATATTGTATATCTGTTAATTATAGATAGGTATTTGATTCTTTGCCTTTTGCCAATCTCGTAAAGTTTATACCAAACTTTAAAAGCTGTAATGCTCTTATAGTCCTCCTCCTCGACATTCAAGCTCATGACAGAAAATATTGAACAATATTCCGTCCCTCACGTAGTTATCGTTTCTCGGAACCGTCTCGGCCGAGACGTTGTGTATGGAAATATTTTAAGATACGGACGAAGTTTGCTCGGCGAGATAAGCTATGTAGCGGATGCCGGTGTTTGCCGACCCTATATAGACTTCAAATACTTATACGCTTAAATATATTATAGTCAGGGAATTCGTCGATAACGTACGTTTTATGTGGGGCCTCCCCATACTATGACGGTTTTGTGTAATGGCTGAAAATTAAAATTACATTGAACGTTGCTAAATAGTTGGTAAAGATTCTAAGAAGACTAGAAACATAATTATCGTAACTATCTGTGATCGTAATCCTGTTTCGGTCCGCGCGGTGTCGCATTAACACACGCCACTATCGCGCGTGAGCGAGTGAGACAGCGCGTTGATCGAAACAGGATTATGATTACAAATAGTTACGAGAATTGGCCCTCAGAATATCGAGTAATTAATAACAATGCACCATTTACCATTCGGTACATCTGAATTTGTGATAATATCACAATTAGGTAGCTGTAGGTTTAAATGTTGTCATAAATATGTTCGTATTAATACGAGCAGTCTGCTCGTCCTATAGGCGTAAAGAATAAGCGTTGCGCAATATAACTTATGTTGGAACTTAGGTAGAGGTTCTAGGTTACCTAATTTCATATAAGTGAGCAATTCTTCAATAAGCTAGTAAGTTCCATGTTCATAAAAGTTTAAAGTATCTATTAAAAGTTGTATAAGAAAAGGTAAGTTGAGCTGCACCGGTCGGCAGACAAGCCCGTGTCAACAGTCGAGGAATTAGTCCAAATTACGTCCCCGCCTCACCCCCGCGCACACCAGTCTCCGAATCAATATTTGTTGTCCGCACTCTTCTGCTTAATACAACACGCACAATACCCACACATAAACATCGCTAAATCAAATTAAATCCTATTCCTCCGGTATAAAGCACAAACACGCACTCGGTAATTTTGTTACATAAGCCCGTTTAAGGTAGATATTCCAAGACTCATCCCCGCTATCGCTGTCTCTACTGGCGCAAAGTTGTCTCGCTCTAGCAGAGATTTCCACGGGATACATAGGGGGTTGTAAACTTATTTCCATACGCACATTATATTATATAGAAGATGTAAAGACGCTTTACATTTTTGACGTCTACATGTAAAGTTCCGGAAAATCCAAAGTTTTGTATATGTATATAGCTACAAAAGTATCCTAACCTGCCAGTAATTTATAAAAAGACTTCATAGAGTCAACTTATCTTACTTCACAAAGTAATTGATGTAAGTCATCAATTAATATAAAACCTGTATATCTTGTTGAATATTCATAAAGAACTGCTAATTGCACAAGTCGGCAAATACGTGATGAGTCCAAGTCCCCCCCCCCCCCACCCCTCGCAAAAGGCCAACCCCGCGGCACACACACAGGAGAAGGTAGCGCGCGCAACCAGGAAAACTACGGCCTTTTACGTACGTATTGTGTACGAGATCGCCGGGGTACACGCAAAAACGTAGATAAATCAATGTTGAGTAACAAATCAAACATGACTATCTACAGATCCTATTGCAAAAAGTTCTTTCTGCAAAATTAATAGTCAATATCGTACAATAATACCAGCATGATCATCCTAGCAATGCTAAAGCATCCTAATTCTATTACATATTATGATCTATTCGTATCCAGGTACTTAGTCGAATTTTATTTTCTTAAAAAAGAAAATAATCGTAGCAAGTATAAAGAGGTGCTTGCTACAATATGTGCAAAGCCAAAACACTGACAATAATGATCGAAATAAACAAAAAAAAGTTAATGTGCGCATGTCTTAACAATACTTAAACGGATAGTTTAGCCAAAATGTTTTTCAAACATTACAATATTGTTGTTTTATCGCGTTTTGCGTGTACTACGCAAACGCGTGTTCACTGTGTGCGCATCTATTTACGCGACAAGTAAATATGTACCCGCGCGTTTGTGGAGGCTGCATTAATAATTCAATTGGTTGTTCGCTCAGGTACCGTTTAAACGATTTTTAACTTGCCGTCAAACGGATTAATTGGGAGCGAAAAGACTTGGCTGAAATCGGCACGAAATCGCTTACTTTTTTCGCTATCAAAAATTCGTATTTAAAAGACTTAGAAGTTCGGAATTGGAGTTGTGTTTGAATTTAGAATTAAAGAATCTGCAAACGAGTGGAATAATTTAACTAAGACTTAATCTGATACGTACATAAAATCGTTATGTAATTGATTAATAATCATAATGATCAGAAAAATGTCGTTAGGATGCTTTAATTGTCATGCTACGAGTAAGTTTCAGCATGTAAAAGTTGTAAGTTACGTGTTTGCAACTCGTAAATCATTTCCAAGCAAATAAAGTATCAGTAACAAACAAAGTGGACAAAAATTCTATTTAATCTGTAAACAATATGTGGGTAGATAAATACGTGTACATAGGTACGTATCGGATTCGCACTAGATAGAATGTTATTACCAGTTTCTAGGAACTATGAAATACCTAAATTATAATAAATTATACAAGAAGGAATTCCATTTCACATTCACATTCACATTCCTATCCAATATCCTTTTAAAATCATCTAAACATTTTGCGTAACACAAAACCTTGACCAACAGCACAAGAATAGAATAATCGTGTCGAGCATTTTCAAATATTAGTGTTTGACAAAGAAATGGAGTCGCGGGCTCCATGTTTGTCGGCGACCCCAATCAACTGACATTTAACTTTGATTAAACGGAGTAGGTACACACTTTACTTAATATTTTTTCAGCTTAAATGTTTTTAGATTGTTAAAATGTATTTATTTGCTCTTATCGGAGATAGATTTAATATTAATCTGAAGAATATAAAAAATAACTTATTCTACTCATAGCGTTAATTTCGCATCACATGAAATGATTGTTATACGTTGCTTGCATCTCATTACAATTAAATATTGAATGCCAAAAGTGTGTTCATTTTGAAATACAGTATTTTAGCTAACATCTAATCTGGAACAACTTGCACTGCAGCTGCAAAAAATCTCCCACTTGTAGCTCTATCATGGACAAAGCTCTAAGCTTCACATAGCTCTATAGAATTAACAATTCTAAAAATATCATCTACCTACCAGGTTGCTTGTTTGTTTATATTAAATAAGAATCGAAACTACTGGACGGATTTTTATGAAATTTGGCACTCTATGTCTGGCAACGAGGAATGACAACACCTAGTTGATTTATAAAAATACTAGCTGTTTCCCGCGGCTCCGCCCGCGTAAATATACTATCGAGTATCCCGCGGGAATAAAAAGTAGCCTATGCTTTAATCTAGAACCTAAGCTACTACCATACCAAATTTAATTAAAATCCGTTCAGTATTCATAACATTAACATAACAGTAACATCCATCCATCCTCACAAACTTTCACATTTATAATAGTAGTAGGACTGCGCACAATTTGCACATATCACACAGTAATCAGTATGTCTTAATTTATATGGGAACAATTAAAATGCGTATTAGCAAGTATTACTGGCGCTGTGTACACTGGGGTAGTTGGAGTTGAGCGCCCCTGTATCTTTGTTGAAATATTTGCAGTGTAAGCGGCGGGCGACTAAGGGTTATGCCACACACTGGCTTTGCCAAGATTGGTCGTATTTGATTTTATCGATCCGGAATGGTCGAAACATATTTTGTGGCCTACTTATAGTAGGTACGAGGTAAAAACCTGAAAAATGTCTGTCAAAAGCTTTGGCGGGTTTGTAAGTTTAATTCTAAGGTGGTTATTTAAATTTATTTGGATACATCTTACATTTTATGTATTGACTGGTTAACATAACTTTTAATTTTCCAGTTCTTAAAAATTATTCTAGTTTTTAGGCGTAACCCACGCTCGTTAGTCGACTCGCACGTTTCTTACGCTAGTTCGTCTCGCCGGGTTAGTTTCCGAACAGGTGATAGGCATCACGTAGGGACAATTCCGTGAGTGTCATTTTATAACCTTTATGGAAATATTTTTTTTTTATTTGATTTTCATTGTAACGTTCTTTTTATGCTCTATGTACAGTGTGCCATTGACAACTAAGCAAATCGCTTAGGAAATATCAGTTTATACTGGAAAATGTAGTCTTAATCGTACAAGACTTGGCTCGTTATAACACAGCCTCACCCTTAGTCATACGTACCAACGTTAGGTGCCGCCTGATTGTTGGTACAGCAAATTTGTTCGCAGTCTCTCTCGACTAGGATTACTCTGTTTTTCTACAAAAGATAACAGTTTTATCGTGAATGTTAATCGCGTGTTTGTGTTGCGAATCTGAATGTTAATACCTACTTCTTATGTAAGTCATTTAATTACCTATTACTATAAAATCAACGGTTTACATCGTCACACCGTTACACCGTAACTGAGTTGCGGTGGCCATCATAACATCAAAATATGCCTAATAATAAATAGTGTATGTATAAATTGTATTTTTTTTGGCAATACAAACTTAGGCCTTTTCATCCGTTATTGGATGATTTATACAGTATTCTCGAAGTAACCACTGTTGAAATACTATAGTGCCTGGGACAGTTGGTTTTTTAATGTCGTATGGTTGCCCAAGCACATACGGCATTTTCACAACATAGTCAGCCTAGTCCAGAGGAATGACTGATCAATACGTCTGGGGCCAACCATGTGCGGGATTCCTCACGATGTTTTCATCTTCACCGTTAGAGCGTCCGTATAATGTACTTGAGATCTGAAAAAGTCTCATTGGTACACGCCACAACCTGGGAATCGAACCTGCACTCTCTCGAGTGCGAATCAAATGGTCTACCCACTAGGCCACGAAGCTCTTTGACAATACAAAAAGCGATGGTAAAACATTTGTTTTTTGTATGAATTAAGTACATACGACTTATATTAATCCACAAAACAGCCTAAAAAGGGTAATCAAAGAATTCGTGCAAACGATTCTTAGCTTTAAGGCTGGAACTATATTGTCGTGTTGGGCCGGAGAAAAATCAGAGCACTGAAAATGGAACACACATGTGTCAAGTCAAATGTCAATGTCAAATCTGACAACTCGATACTTATGTGTTCGAATTTCAACTCTATTGTATTAGTCCAGAATTCTATTTTCAATACTTTGAATTTTCTCTGACCTTCCAGATTTCGGACAATTCAGCCCCAGCCTTAGTGGTGTCACTGTAATTTTTAGGGTTCCGTAGTTAACGTTTCGGAGCCCTTATAGTTTCGTCATGTCCTAACCATTTGGAAGGACGGACGTCCTTCCAAATGGTTAGTGCTAGAAAGATGGAACTTTCCAAGGATATTTGTATTTACCAAATTTGTATCGACATAGTGCTAAAATAAAATCACGAAAAATATATTTATAGGGGTACCTTTTGTAGGGAAAAAAGGTTTTTTAAAAATGTTGGGAGGTTGCTAAGACGATTTTTTGATTTAGTTCTCCACTTGTGAGATATCCAACTTTAAAGCGCATTGTTTTCGTTAAACCCCTCTAAAAGATAAACGGCTGACTCGAAAAATCTGAGAAAATTCATGATGGTAGTCCGTGTGATGAACTTTAAAGGAAAACTATAACGGCTGAGACAACTTTTTAAATCAGGAGTTATAGAGGCCTAACTTGTAAAATGCACTTACATGGAAAACTTACAAACGTACAAAAATAACGAAATGAGTAAACATGTACCCCGTTACTAATAAATAGATTTACACAACGGATAACTTAAACGACGTTGCTGTCTTTGCCTGATGCATTGGAAAAGTCACTTGACAGACAAAGACAGCAACGTTGTTTATGTTATCCATTGTGTAAAGCTTTTTATTAGTAAGGGGTGTAAAATATTAAAAACAAAATCATAAATGGGTGACTACGGATCCCTATTCTACGCGTGGCTGACATGGCCGGGTTTATTCAACATTCCTTACCTACTCTACTTTGTTGTACTCGTAGTTGTGTTGTTGGTTTTGGCATACGAAAATCGGTACTTTATGATAATCGACAATAATTAATTGATTTTAAACTTAGTAGTTTCTTTTTATTATGCAATATGTACCATTGTCTTGTCAAATATCGATTGATTTCATCTTCTAAGATCATTTGAAGTTCAAAAAATTAAAGATGAAAGAAAAATTCAAAATCGTTATTATTTAAATATATTGAGGTTGTAGCCTGTAGGTATGATAGTGAGGCGTAGCAACCTCCACGTTATCCAAGATGGCGTCGTTATCGCCGCGCGTCGCGATGTTTGCGGAGCGCACACGCAATCGTTTGTTCTGTCGAGGCCACCGAGTACGACATTCTTTTACATTTTCATCATATATTTTAATGTGACTTTGGACTCATGTGTTTTCATGAAAGTCGATTCAATAATAAAAACATTTCTGTTTGTTTAAGAAAAAGTGATTAGACCCAAAATATGATCTTTACATTCATCTCTGTAGGATAGGCTCTTCAAAATTTTCGAATACTATTAAAATGGGGGACATGTAAAATATTAAGATTTATTTATTTACTCAAAAATATTGAGATATTACTTATTTGATAAACGTAAAAAACGATAATAATTTGTTTGTAGTTTAGTAATTAGATACATCTAATAATACTACATTTGTAGAAAACCTGCATCATAAGTTAATTAATTATATACAAAAACATTCATTATGGTATTTATTTTTTCTGTATGTTCAACGATTACGAGTACTCCGCCGTCTGTGGACCGATTTTCAAAATTATTTTTTTGATGTATAGGGTATAATTCCAAATTAGTCCTTTTGACATCAAAGTGGTGATCTGATGATGGGAACCATGAGGAATCGAGAGACTTCCTCGAAATTTATATGGACACATATGGTGATTTCGACTTTTTCTGAAGTAGTCCATGCATATGCTACCAAAAAGTAAGATTTTGCTCCAAGGTATAGCATGAATTCAAAACTACTAAACGTAACTCCTGACTCCTTATAGATACGTGTTTGGGAACTTCGACGTTGTTTAAAGAACTGCAAGCATAGTTGCATAACATGCAAGGAGTCAGGAGTTCTATTCAGTACTTTTGAATCCAGGGTATACCTTGGTGCAAAGTCTTACTTTTTGGTAGCATTGAGGTGTTAGGTGGGAAGTCAATTAGAAGTAGACTAAGATGTGACCATACTTTATTGAGGTCTAATACAGACTGTCATTACCAACTAAAAAATGAACTTAAAGATAAAACTATAATCTAGATTACTCTACATTAATATGATATTACTATAAAGGTACACATAACTCATATAAAGGAACTTACACACTACAGCATATGTTTGGACTACTTCGGAAAAAATCAAAATCACCATATTATGTGTCCATATAAATTTCGAGGAGTTTCCTCGATTCCTCATGGATCCAATCATCAGGTCACCACTTTGGTGAAAATGGGAATAACTTGGATTACATAAAAAAATTTTTTGAAAATCGGTCCACAGACGGCGGAATTATTGTTGAACATACAAAAAATAAAATAAAAAATATATAATTATATATATTCAGACGAATGTAAAACCGCGTCCTTTTTTGAAAGTCGGTTAAAAATACAAAAAAAAAACATTTTTTTTGTTACACTTGAAAAAAACTTTCATCATTAGTTAATTAATTATATACAAAAACATTAATTATGGTAAGTATGAACTTAAATGCACAAATTACGGAGATATTTACAAAAATGTTCCTGCGACCTGACGGATCCTAGAATCAGGTAATAGAACCTATTTATATTCAAGAGTACTATTCATTTAAGATTCGGTGTTTTGAATGCCTAAATGTGTTAAAATGTATAAGGCATGCCAGCATAATTTGGCAAAGCGGCGCGGTAGATCAGTATTGGGCATTGGGTATTATTCCTATGCCCAATAACAATACCTCTAACGACTACGAGTACCCGTTACTGATGCACACAACATTATTAAAATGCCCGTGAAAGTCACCTCACTGAAAATAGATATGAAATAAGTAGTGAAATAACTTGTTGACGGGTTCAAACAGATAATATCCCTGCTAATGTAAATGAGGACTTAAGGATTACGGTGTTTGCGCGTTACAGAATTCTATTTATCTTTTTGTTTGTTACTTCTTGCCTTTGTGACTCATTTTATCAGACAGACGACCCGAGAGTCTGTTCACACTGAGACGCGACGCAGCGCCGCAATTGCAATGAGGCGTGTTTCTTTTTGTGTTGTAAATAAAGTTCAATTTTTAAATACTATCTTAAAAGGTGCGCACTGCATTGCGTTTCGGTGTGAGCTGACCCTTAGTTGAGTTCTTATTAAACTGTCAGCTGCAAGATCTAGTACCTACTTACTAATGAGTAATCTCTGAAAACGATATAACTCGTACCACCTATCTTCACTGTTTGAGATAAATGATATTTTTTGCAGTTTAACTAACTGTTTTCAGTACTACCAGTTCAGTACAAATATTAACCTGAATAAAATAAAAGAAATATTATGAATTTTGCAATCACTTAGCTAAAATGGTGTACTTCTCTCAGAGTGAATCAAAAATAAATAAAAATGAAATAAATAGTGTTTGATTTACAAGATTCATAATAATTACAACGTAGAGAAGATAATTCTTTATCAGATCTGTTAAATGTCCATGGTATCTTTAAATCCATAGGAGGTCAAAAGTTCGTTCGTTTTCACACCTTTACACATTTACGAGAAAACTAGCACTAGGGCAAGAGGCCGTGTGAGGCCGTGTGTTTGGCCTGGCAAAATATATACAGAACACACAAACACGCACATTATAACAATATGTACAGAGCACACACGGGGCTTGTACAGAAAATATTTGGTAACAGCCGGAGTAATCCAAGGGGCCTTGATACGTTAAACGTATCAAACGTATCATGTCTCGAATAAAATTAACTTTTGGCCAAACTAACACATTTTTATGAATATAATTTATGTTTAATATGTAGATATAAGAACGGATACCTCAGAACGGATCTGATTATCGTTTCTACATATTAAACAAAAATTATATTCATAAAAATGTGTTTTATGCTGGCCAAAAGTTAATTTTATTCGTGACATGAGAAAAGTCATAATTATAAGCATAGATACTAGGTATAGATAGGATATTACACAATTTTATGTAGGGCTATTTTGCCTGAACGGCATTTTATAGTGTCTTATTCGCTTGACAGAGTAATTACTACCTTTTGATAGTAAAGTGCGATAGAAATTTACATTACACTGAAACCAAACGGTCTAACGGCTGGGTAGCCGGTAACTGTGGCATTAAGTGTGTGGTAGGAACTAAGAAGAATGATTCTTTGGTAGGTACACTATTTTCTGTCATTACCTTTTTTTACCTGACTACGGCGAAGCCAAAAGGTCAATAGATTCGTAATAACCCGGGTAACATACGCCAAACTATTACCCGACTACGTACAATTTACGTAGTCGGGTAATAGTTTGTTATAAAAATTATTGTTACTTAAATATCGTTCTATGATGTATGAAAATAGCAGACTGTTATACAATTTTATTTAATATAATACTTCCATGGAAAACAAGTAACGTGGCTAATTAATCACTAAGATGTGACGCGTGTGTATAAAACTATTACGCGTACATATTCCACATTCTGGTTGGCGTTGGTTGTTTATATGCATTAAGTTCAATATTGTCCATCTTAATTTATTTATATAACCTGCATCACAATACAGGTGCCAGTGAAAACTACACTATTGACTAGGCAAATGTGTACTCCTGGCCGTGACCTTGGCAGCCAGGTTCAGGCTTGATAACTAGAGTTAATATTGGCACCGTACACTATACTGTTTGACGAACGCTCAACTCTATCAATATATAAACATAATATTTATATTTGTAGCACTTTCGGTACACCCGCCGCACCACTTGTGTAATATGTCACTGAAAATGATAATCTTTCGGTGTACACACGCGGGTTGTTTGTACATTTTATGTGTACAATACGTACATCAAACTTATTTTTACTAATAGCTCTGTAAATTGGTTGGATAATACCCTTTCTTATTACGAATGCGAAAATGTGAGTTTACTTTTTACGTTACGCATAGCAGCTTATGGCCGTTATTGGGGAGGACGGAAAAAACATAGGTTTCTTCAAAAAGGAAATTTGTTTGGAGGAAATTATTTATACAATACATAGTTTACTTTATTTAAAATATTATTACGAAGACAGTATTAATAATCATATTTTGGACAAAGACAACTACGAGCTAGTGTACCTCCTGTATTCGACAAGGACATAGACCCGATGACTTTATTTTAACATTGACTTATCATTTGTGAAGTCAATGTCCACCTTACCCTTTCCAGCTTTACAATCGCGATATTTCCACCATGTAAACTTGAAAAATATTGTTAAACTTCAACTTAATAATTATGACCAAAGTAAAGGTGATTTTAGGCCATCTAAAGAAGACACTTTTTTCCGAAATTGCCAATAATGTCGCAAACACACACATCACAAGATTAGATGTTGCAATATTATGACCAGAGGTACAATTTTAAAATTTTGTTGACAGGTAACAATAATTTCTGTTTCACATATTATGTGATATGACTATAATTAAACTTTGGTAAAGACTAAAGAGGCATCGCCCAAAAAGGTCCGGTGTTTGCGTTTCTAATTCGTGGCCAAATATTGTGTGACGAGCCGAGCTAACTATATTTGTTCAGCGTCATACTTGCAGGAATGTCACTTTGGTGCAGGAGTACTGGGCTATACCTAGTGCAGGAACCAAATAAAAATATTATAATTCTGTAATGTTATCTTGACTGACCGTTTATTATAACTCAATATTGTAATCAGAAATTAATTGTGAAAATAATCTTATTCTTATATTTCTATGCTCACGTTCAAATAGCTTGTAAATATAATTTTTTTGCTTTCTATAGCATTGTATTTTATATCCCATCCCGTATTTTCCGTCACATTATGACAAATACCAATCTACAAATTAACCAATATATATAAGGAATACATTAGTTTGTCGTACAATGTTACCTACCTACTTACTGTTTGAATATAAATAATATTATATAACCTATACTATTCAGTACCATTACTGTTTAGTAACAAACGTCAATTAGACAGATCAGAATGTCTAAGGAAACAAAAATTGACAAAAACCATTTTTTTCCTAAAAACTCGCTGCGCAAATATTAACATGTTACATTATAAATAAGATGTTTAAATAGGTTTTATTTCACAATCGTAATCCATGTTGTCCAATAAACGAAGTCAAATACTGGACGTGCGACTTTCAATAATTATGTTTGCTGAAATTGTTAGCGCTGAGCAGCCATCTTGCGGCGACTCACGGACGAACGTTATGGAAAATTACATATGGAAATAAACTTCACTGGTCGTTACCTAAGCTCGCCGCCGAAAATGTTATAACTTATGTTTTTGCCAAAAATTGATGCTGATTTATGGTGTATCTTTTAAATATTATAGGTAGTAGCAAAAGGATACGTATGAGTGATCTTGAAGCTATGTAGTTTGCCACAAATAATAATCAGCTAAAAACAGTGATGTTAGTGTTTAGTTATATTAACCGACCTCCGGCATATTGAACGGCGCTTATGAATGATGATGAATTTTCAGTTTAATTAAACATAACTTTTGATTGATAATAATAATTCGTATTAAATAAATACCTATTTCAAACATCTCAAAAATATTTCAAAAATATAAAAAATATGAATTCTGAAGTTACATCACTTCGGACACAGTTGACGGATTTCACTGAAAACCCGTGTCGGCTTGCATCAGTATCTGTATGTGATAATGAACGACCCACGAGCAAGAACGTAACCAACTTACCCTCTAGTACACCGAAGACATCGTAAATATGGGATACGAATTGCCTGTAAAAATTAGTATAGAATTTTAAGCCTTTAACAAATAATAGTATTTTATTAGTTTCGTGTAAAATCGTACAAACTAAAAATTTATTGTATCTATATATTTAAAGGTATAGATCTACATTATCTTCAACTTCTAAGAATTTAAAGAAAATTGCAATTCCAAAATAAAATTGCGGTGTAAATACTGTATGTAGATGTAGATTGTAGTTGTAGCTGTAAGGTGTAGGTGTAGGTTGTAGGTGTAGGTTGTTAGTGTAGGACGTAGGTGTAGTTGTTGGTTGTATTTGTAAGTGTAGATGTTGGTGTAGGTTTTAAGTATATTTAATTATTTTTTCCCAGTTTATAGTTAAGACAGAAAAACGTGTGTCGGGCTAGTATCAATTAATCAAATCACAATAAAATCAGAGGCTCAAAATACCTACCACTTCTTTGTTCAAACTTCCAAATTGTATAACAGGTAGCAAAAATAAACAAATGCCGGCACGTATCAGTAACAGAAGCCGTTACAATAGCGCAATACAATCAAATCATTACAATATTAGCTTTGTTATCAATACGAGAAGTATTAAATTAATTTGTAGAGTCTTAGATATTATTTTGTTAGCAAACAGTCGTGCTTGCGTTTGCCGAGACAAATATTTGTTGTTTAATACTAATGCATTTAAAGTGCAATCAAAAATACTAATCAAAAAACATTTCATAGTCTCTGTTTGCTGCGGAAATTTATCTTGTACGGCTATAGTATAGTAGTAGTAAGTTCGTTTATCACAAACTTTCAGCATGTTACAAGTACATATGTATTTGTAGAGAAATTAAATTTGGGATTGGAGAGACGAGGCTTCAGAATAACCTCCCGGGAACTGAACTATTATATGATAAGTGATAACCGAAGAGGCTAATGGTATGAAATGGCATGTAGTTTGTAGATGACAGAATTTCCTCGATTTTTTTTACAGGAGCAATGTTGAAACAGTCATAAAGTTTACAGCTACATGAATAACAGGAAAATTCCACTGAAGACATCAGCGTTATCAGTGATAAGGCTGGTTTATTTATCTTGATATTTCGCGAGAGGCTTTGTCGGCTTTTCCACGTCACCCGTCACATAAATTACCGTCAGACTGGTGCCTCGTGATTACCTCTGTTTGAGCAATATTATCGATGTTATTTTTACTAATAAAATGAATGTATAGTTACAATTAAGTGTATGAAACTTGGTGTTAAAAGACTTTATTTTTAAAATACTTTTAGCAAAGCAGATATTAGAACGTAAGATAGGAGTAAACTGTTATATAACCTAACCAAGAGCATGTCAGGACATGTCTAAGGAGGGTTCCGTAACTATCAACGCGCAATATGTTTTTTTTAAATTTCAAAAGTTATTTGTCCGATTTCGCTCAAAATAATTTCCCTAAACAGATTTTAGCAAGATCTATCAGCATATAAACTTATAGGTAAGCTTTAAGTACGCTAAAAGCGCTAAATTACAAATTATATCTAAGGATAACATAATATCAGGTATTAATTCAAAATTTGTCACATTTTAACTTCTTTAACAAAACTTTACTTACCAACAAAATGGTACATAATCTGTGCAACATTCATCGCAAAAACTGACGTCATGGGAGCTTATAAAATGTCATACCTTTTTCTAAGCAAAATTAACACGTTTTTTATAAACTCGCATAATTAATATTGTATAGCCGAATCGTCGCCCATTAGCCGACGGAAGCGGCTAGTTTTGAACTCAAAGAGGACACTATTTGATTAACACTAATTAGTATGAACTGGCTTTGCATCGTTGTTTCGAAAGTGCTGGCTTAACTTACATCGCATGTCATAAATTTACAATGGATATCCCCTATTGCGTACACATAGAGTCGAAATTCCATTAGCGTTATGATAAAAGCAGCAGAGATCCCAGTTATGTAAAGGCAATTTGGGTTTTATGGAGAAAGTAGAAGCTTTCTAGTGGTGTATTTTTGTAAATCGAATCGAACATACTGTAGGTAAATGTAAATTTTATTTAGCTAACAATTTTATTTCCCTTTGTGGATTGTGGATGTACCTATTTTGATGATAATGTCAGCCAGTACAAAATGTCCCTCTCCCAAACAATTATAATATTTAGTAGTACGAATGCAACAAAACCAACCTACGATTTTCGAACATGCAATAAATCAAACGTCCCCTGTAATTAGCGAGCTATCGGGATTCGGGACTCGGGACCGTCTCACGAATCCATCATACATCTCCATACATTTCACGCACAATTCTTCACAAAAGGTACAAGTCAAACGGACTATCAAAGGCCCCATTCAGTACCAGGGGCTAACAACATTATACCCATGTAATACATATTTCATTATTACTTCCTTTATGGTGTGTTTAATTTTATAACGCTGGCAACCCCGATTTTTTAGAACGTTTAGCTATTCAATAGGGGGCGTTGTATTGTTATACAATATTTTTCGACAGTTTAAAGTTTAACATACCGTCAGATGGTAAAATCATGTAAAATTTTGTTACAAGTACTTAGATTTAAATTTTCATTTTAATATATATATACCTAATTAGTTTTAAATTTTCTCTTGTCGAAATAAAAAAAATACGAACCTACATTCTACATAAAAAAATTACAACCTAAATAGCCATAAAATTAGTAGCGAAAGGTTAAAAATGGTATTTTACAAAATTACATGGAATTGTGCAAACAGTGTTGTTAGGTATACGTAGAGAAATTTCGATAATTTTAGTAAATGATGTCGATTACTATATTAGTGGTTACTAATTTCATAACATAGATATACATATATATTATAGACGAGGCATGTCGAGTCAAAAACTGTCCCCACTTAAATGGACCAACTTTTGGGGTTGATTGGGGCCATTTTGACATTTTGAGGTATGGTGAAATAAAGATGGCGTAATTGTTTCTTGTATGAAGATTTGTTTTGTCAAATGTACAAATGTCCTTAGCTGTTTGAAATCATTGTTTCATAAGTTGAACGATACTCGTTTAGAATAGGTGCGTACTTATTGTAACTCAAACAATTATTTGACAAAATATAAATTTCGTCTTTATTTTCTATCGGTACCGAGCGCATGGATGACAACCTAAACAGTTCCTGAACGCATCGGGCCGGTATTCAGGAGATACTGTGCACTTCCGTTTGCCCTGCTATTGTGCAATTCGACAAGGCAGCTTCGCGCCGCCGCCGGCCAAGCCCGACAATGCCACGACAAAAATCCAATTCCAAATTCAAAAGCACATCGTTGAGGTTTATTGGCTTAGCGCTTGATTGATTGTGCGAACGGCAGCGCAATTTTTTTTCTAAATCGCATCCGATGTTGCCAGTTTTTTCGCCGTTGGATTTATTCGATAATATATTTTGATTTGGGCGTGGCGAATCACTAATAACCTTTGTCGGCAGGAAGTTTTATTTTTGCAACAGGTACATCGCAAGTGCATTTAATGCTAGTTGCACTTGTGTATGCGTTACGCACATTAAATATTTTCATTCATTCCAAAGTGGTCCAATTCATGTAAATAACTGTCTGCAATTACTCTTTGAACCAATGATTTCAAAAGTCAAGATAGGCTATGACGTATATTTGACAGAATAAATCTTCATACAAGAAAAAGTTACTTCAAATGTCAGCCATCTTGTTTTCACCATACTTTAAATGTCAAAATGGTCCCAAAAATCTCAAAAGTGGGGCCATTTAACTGGAGACACTTTTTGGCTAAACATACCTCGTCTATAACATATACGTCTATGTTTTGAATGTCAATGTTACAACATGAAAATAATATTTTTGTCGAATAAATAGCGTTAATAACTTCCGATTTTAGAAAGGTCTAAAATATGTGAATAAGTATATTGTTACATAAGAAATATCTAAAAATATTATCTAACTAGTATGTTCTATTTTTAACCGACTTCTTAAGAAGGAGGCGGTTATTTATAATATAGATAACGTCTAATAGATTAAACACCGGTCACGGTTTTATTGCTAAAAAGATGACGACTTTATATTTTTATTAAGAATATAGAAAACATTAGGTAAGTAAATGACTCATTTCGTTTTTGGAACTGAGAATTATGCAAACTGCAAACTTGCAAACGAACGACTTTTCGGTAATTTGTGGAAGGAAGGTAAGGTTGAATCATCGAGGAATATAAACCCTATTTATACTAGAGTAAGATACAGTTTTAAATGTCATTAACACGTTTTATTTATTAAAGAAATATTAGCATAAGGTCAAATGGAACGTCTCTCGGTTTCCACTCACGCGCAGGGTGCTCGTTATCCAAGATCCGTTTTTGGAAAGTCACTATTTTCATTTCTTTTTCACGTTTATGGATCTTATTCTTTGGCTATAGGAGTTTAAATTTGAGTAGCTCATGGTATTTCGTGTGCAGGCGTTTGTCACACCCGTGACACATTCGTGCTACCGTGGATAAACGGACACACAAACTCTTGCACATACATACGGCGTTGACAGATAAATATAATATTAAATATTTACCAAATGTATAATTAGAACGTGCTCGTTATTTTTATGTCATTTGGAGAAAGCTTTGATTACTTTAATGAAAATTATATTGTTTAAATATGGACTATATACTTCTACGTCGATCTTGTAACAAAATATTGGGAATTTGCAATGGTAACATGTTGCGAATTGTTGCTTTGCTTGTTTGCCTACACCAGGTGGAGGAGACCTATTACAAGCTAATGTTTACCCAAATATGCTTGATGATTACATGTAAAATATTTAGTTTAATTTATATACTCAGAAATATTCAGGTATTACTACTTAATAAACGTCAAAAGAATAATATTTTACGTGTAGTTTATTGATAAGATACATCTAAAAATACAAAAAAGTTCAATTTTCTTTTCCTTAATTAGTAAAAAACCTACATTAGTATACTTACATCATATACAAGACCATTAACTATGATAAGTATGAACTTAAACGCACAAATTTCGGAGATATTTTCAAACAATATGTTCCTGCGGTCGTGACGTTACAGTTAGGTACGACTTTTGTATGCAGCGTTTTCACGAGACTAGCGAAATTTTGTAAACAAATCTCTATACCTTTGAAAATTTTGATTTTTCAAGTACTTTATTTATTATTTATTATATACTTTATTTATTATATAAGCATAGATTCAACAAAAAAATATCAGCCGTCTAGCCTATTCTAAAGACAAAGTCCGTAGATTAATATTATATCTACCGACTTTGCTACAGAAGCATAAGCAGCAGTCAAACGAAGCCATTGTTTCCGTAAAATTAGGTTATTTATTCTGCGATAAAATAAGCAATTAATAAACATCGTTGTCATAAACATATCCGTAAGATTCATTTGTCAAAAGGGCCATTAAATATCCATTTTAAATTGTTATTCCACAAACGACATCGCCCAACAATAGTATTTACATTCGATGTCAGTTTGTTTTACATTCGAAAACGGAATGAATGAACGAATAGCTCGCATTGACGGTCGGTTTTTGCTTTTAACATAATATGCATCTTCGGGCTCGGCACAAAGGCTGAACGAGGAACGGAATAAAGGCTGGACGGGTGTAAAAAATGTGATAGGACAACAGTGCCACGTGTTGTCGGTACAATGTCGCTCACGGAACCCAGGCCTATTGTTGCATTCATCGCCTGTTATAATTTATTATAATTTTTACATTGTTGCAAATATAAATGGTTATAATATCATTAGGGCTTACATTTCCTTTCTTGCCAAAAACTCTGCGTCTATGCAGTGATGATATCGGCGGGATGCACTTTGACGTCATGTGACGTTCGTTTAATTATATTGACGGCATATTGCTAGCAAAGCTTAAGTAAAAACTCGTACTTAGGTAAACAGAGAGTTCTGCGAACCACACAGTGAGGTCTATCTTGTGGCCCCTACTACCACAACGATAAAACTGCACAGTTCGGCTACAGTAGACATATTTAGTATGTGTACGTGTGTCAATTCGGGCGGTCTAGTATGAGAATGTAATACTGTACTTCTACGTCTACTGTGTGAACTGTGCAGTTTCATCGTTGTGTCACTGTGTGGTTCCCAGAACTCTGTCTCCACTTTTTTATTTGGTCTAAACATGGCACATTATTCTCCCGCTACTACATTTTTACCTAAGTACGAGTTTTTACTTAAGTTTCGTTAGTAATATGCCGTCAATATAATTAAACGAAAGTGTTTATGTAGGTACCTTAGTATTAAGTAAGGTACCTACTACATAAACACTATATATCGTATAATCTTTATCACTTGTGTAATTATATTGTGTGCTCAGCGGAGCCGTAAATCAGCAAGCCCCTGATTTATTTGAAGATTAGAGCTTGTCATCAGGTTAGCTGAAGGTTTATAGTGATGAACATTACATAATAATATTATATACTTGATAACAAATAACACCGATAAAGGTATTTAACGTAAACTTGCAGAATGTAGAGTCTGTAAGTCATATGTAGATAACGTTTTTAGTGTTATTTGCAACTTAAATTGTTGAAATATAATAATAATATATATGTAGATATATTATTTCATAATTATTCTTTAATTTGTATGCCCTTTGATATTGCAAATATTTTCTGCGTTAAACAGTTCCCACATTATACTATTACGACAAACATGGCGAAGAGCTATGCGAAAAAATAATATTCCGAACAAAAGAAGTGTCAAAAACGAATTCTTGGCAATACAATGACGGACAAAGCACAGTTTATACCGCGGGGCCGGGGCACTCCATGTCTTGCGTGTTGGCAACATCGAGGGCTCTCAGACGCGTAGCTGACAGTTACTGTAACATAACAAAATTGCACGATAATTGATCGTGACTCTTATGCAGAGGGAATAGGGTTCATAATTTATGGCGTATGTAGTAGCTTTTTTATTGGGATTATCCCATGATTATGCAGTACATAACAATATAGGAGATATTTCGGTTTATTATAATAACTTGTATGTGTTTATAAAGTTACTAGCTAAGTTAGTATTGCACACGACTTCGTCCGCGTGGACCCGTGCATTTGTGCGCACGTGGAATTAATTAAAAAAAATATTTTCTTAACGGGTTTCCAAATTTCAGCACAATTCGTCCAGTGGTTGATATTTCACCATACATACCATTTAACACCTTTAGAAAAGGGAAAATATTCAAAAAGGGTAAAATATTTGTATTTATGAGTTCGGGTGTTTAATTTCATAGAAATCGGTGATGGTTTTCAATTTTTATCACACGAACTATTAACCCTTGCTTTTACATCCTCAGAGGGTAAATTCTAATAAACCATGAAATACGTATCTAATGAAATATAATAAATATTAAAGAGCTCGAATATCAATTTTCATGAAAATCGATGCAGATTTATAGATTTTTCATACAAACTTCAACCTTATTTCACCTCTTTTTTCGAAATTTTCTGATTTTTCGAAACTTCCTTCGTAGTGTGCGTCAAAATTGTAAATCCTGTCCAAATTTCATATTTCTACCAGCATATTTGTGCCAGCGTCTATTTGTATATAAGTCAGTGAGGATATCACCTTTTAAACCGACTTCTAAAAAAAAGGAGGGGGTTATACGTTCGGCTGTATATACAATATATATACAAATATATAATAGGTCTTTACCTATGAAATTGCCGTTCTGCAGTACTTGCCATTTCAAATCAAAATAATTTTTGTTTGGCTAAGAATTCTGATTTCAAATTAATTTTATTTTAAAAACATGGAATTATTTTTCCAAAAGTAGTCATTTGTTTATTGATTAGTGTTACATTTTCATCGCATTTCGATCTTTTTCGTCATCATGGATACGTTAAAAATTCGAGTAATTATGGAATATGAGTACCGTCGTGGCAGCAACGCGGCACAAGCGGCACGCAACATCGACGACGTTTACGGAGCTAACACTACAAACCAACGCACCACCTGTTATTGGTTTGCTCGCTTCCGTTCTGGAAATTTCGACCTGAAAAATGAACCTCGCGATCGTCCAAAGACTTTGGTCGACAATGACGAATTAATGGCGATTGTGGAAGCTGATGATGCTTGCTTAACAAATGCTAAAAATAAAAGCTTGACAAATGGGTGCCCCACGAACTCAATGATCGTCAGCGCGAAGTACGCGTCGAGACGTGCCTAGCACTGCTCAGCAGACACACAAATGAAGGAATTATGAACCGCATTGTTACCTGCGATGAAAAATGGATTCCCCTAAACGAAAACAATGCCCTAAACGAAAACTTACCCCTAGAAAAGTGATGGTCACTGTTTGGTGGTCTAGCGCCGGTGTGATTCATCACAGCTTCTTACCAAACGGGGTAAGCATTACTGCAGATGTGTACTGTGAAGAACTGAACACAATGATGGAGAAGCTGGCACATCTCCAAGCAGCATTGGTCAATCGCTCGTCTCCGCTGCTCCTGCACGACAACGTGCGACCTCATACTGCACAGCAGACGGTCACCCAAGTTGCAAGAACTGGGGTTGGAAGCTCTCCGTCATCCGCCCTACTCACCAGACCTACAGACTACTACTTTTTCCAGAATTTGGATAACTTGGCGGGAAAAAAATTCAATACCCGAGATGCAGTACAAAATGCCTTTGAAGAAATTGTTGCCTCCCGTCCAGCTGATTTCTTTAAGAAGGGCATCAATAAACTGCCACTGCGTTGGCAAAGATGCATTGATTGCATGGATGATTACTTCGATTAATACAAATAAAAAATACATGAAAAAAAAATCGTTTAAATTTTTTCATACAAAACGGCAATTTCATAGGTAAATAAATAATAGGCTAATATATATATATATATGAAATTGGCGTTTTGTCGTACTGGCCACTTTGATCGCAACTATATCTTCTTTGGTTGGGAATTCCAATTTGCATGCAATGCAATGCAATGCATTTATGTTTCAAAAACCGTAATTCATTTGTTTTTTCCTCTTTTGGTATTTTCTTTGCGTCAAAATGGAAAACTTGAAATATCGTATTATTTCGAGTACGAGTTCCACCGTGGCATCAGTGCTGCAGAAGCGGATCGAAGGATTAATGATGTGTATGGCAGCGGTGTCGCAAAAGAAAACACAGTGCGTTTTTGGTTCCAACGTTTTCGTTCTGGAAATTTCGACCAGCAGAATAAGCCCCGTGGACGGCCGGAAACCAAAGTTGATAATGAAGAATTGAAGGCTATTGTGCAAGCGGATCCATCGCAAACCACGTCCGAGTTCGCTGCAGGCTGCGGTGTTAGTGACAAAACTGTTTTAATCCACTTGAAGCAAATTGGGAAGGTGAAAAAGCTTGAAAGGTACCTCATGAATTGAGTGCAGCAAACCAACAAACGCGCGTCGACTGCTGTCTTACATTACTCAACCGGCACAATAATGAAAAGATTTTAAATCGAATCATTACCTGTGATGAAATGTGGATCCTGTACGATAATCGGAAATGCTCATCGCAAGGGCTGTACCCAAGCGAACCAGCCAAAGCCTGCCCCAAGCGAAAATTGACTCAAAAAAAGTTACTTGTAAGCGTTTGGTGGACTAGTGCCGGTGCCGTTCACGACAGCTTTCTTAAATCTGGCCAGATGATTACGGCAGATGTCTATTGCCAGCAACTGCAAATCATGATGGAAAAGCTAGCTGCTAAACAACCGAGGTTGGTAATTCGCTCTAGGCCATTGCTGCTTCAGGACAACGCTAGACACAGCACAACAGACGGCTACCAAATTAGAGGAGCTTCAATTGGAATGTCTAAGACATCCACCGTACTCCGCGGACCTCGCTCCAACATATTACCATTTTTTCGAAATTTGGATAACTTCTTGCAAGGGAAAAAAATCAACTCCGATCGGGGAGCCCAAAGCGCCTTCAAAGATTTCATTGATTCCTGTCTGAATGGTTTTTTTAGCCAAGGAATCAATGAACTACCTATGAGATGGCAAAAGTGCATAGATAGCAACGGTATATACTTTGATTGAATAAATATATTATGTTTTAAAAAAATCGACTTTATGTTCCTCCTTTACAAAATGCCAATTTCATATGTAATGACCTAACATATATATGTATATATAGTATGTTCAACGATAACTCCGCCGTCTGTAGACCGATTTTCCTCGAAATTTATATGGGCACATATAAATTTCGAGTGATTTTTCTGAAGTAACCTAAGCATATACTACCAAAAAGAAAGATTTTGCATCAAGGTATACCCTGGATCCAAAAGTACTGAACAGAGCTCCTGACTACTTATAGATACATGTTTGGGGATTTCGGCGTTGTTTAAAGAACTACAAGTATATGCCACAATGTCAATTAGAGTAATCGGTATCATCATCACCATCATCACCACCATCATCACACCATACATCATCACATGATGATACAAAAAATACTTCTCATAGTATTTTACACCGACTCGGATATCTTTGAACATTAATCTGCCGTTTATGGATCTATTTGCAAAATTCTTTTGTTGTTGTAAAGGGTATAATTCGAAATTGGTCCTTTAGTCACTAAAGTGACAACTTGATTATGGATCCCCCATGAGGAATCGAGAGAACTTCTCAAAATTTATATGGACATATATAGTGATGTTGACTTTTTCTGAACTAACAAGCATATGCTACCAAAAACTAAGATTTTGCACGAACGTATACCCTGGATCCAAAAGCACTGAACAGAAGTCGTCAGTCCTTAAAGATACGCGTTTGGAAATTTCGGCATTGTTTAAAGAACTGCAAGCATGTGACACTATAAAACTTACATTAATCAGCATCATCGTCTTATTTACAATACCTAATGAAGCTTGACGCGTATTCAATTATACATTCGATCGTTTAAAATGTGTTAATAATTTAACAAATATCAGTAAAAGGGAAAAATATTAAAAATATAAAAAAAGTATGAAATACATCTTATTTTCTAAATAATTCCCCTTAAAATTTGGCAAAATTTTTAAATTTTAACTATTTATTTACACAGTCTTCATAATTTTGAAGTCGGTGCCACCCACTTTCAACGTGAGCTCTATAAAATAATTATTTATCAGGATATTGTTTGATCTGGTCTCTCAATGTCTCGGTAAAACTTGAGAACGGCGGATTTGGTTAATTTTGGTCTTGAAATTATTGTGTAAGTTCAGGGAAGGTTTAAACGCTGATAAATATTGGAGGTGGAGGTGTAGTTATTTATTTATTTCGGTTGCGCAAACAGTGCAAGAAGTTATTACTGTGAAAAATAACATCAGCCGGGTTAGAATCTAAACTCACAAATCTACGTGACTATGTAATTAGTAATTTGGCTTTAAATTTACTTTATATCGAAAAAATCTCATTGATGAATATTAAATAAATTTTAATTAATAACTAGGCACGAGTACTTCACAGTATGATAATTTTCTTAACTACTTTCTTATTCAGCTTAAAGTTTTTGTAAATTTTCCAGAAGTTTCCAGATTATGCAAACATTAGCCGGGAACTGCAGGAGTTCGGCCCCTAATTTAATTAATTACCAGCTTCTTTAACTAAGGCTCTATAATATACTGTGTCATACTTCAATCTCGATAATACTGTAAATATGGTTACAGTATAATTTTATGGATTATATACTAATGATTAAAATCTTACGAAAGTCACGAACGATTTCTTATTTATAAGCAAACATGGAATAAACAAAGAATTCCACTTGTAGCAATAAGTCCAAAAAACGTAATATTTTGCAGACCATTTGTAGTCTGAACCAGTGGAAAACAATGCAGATAGATGGTGTAGTTTGTTTTTATTAAACTTGGGAAATAAAGATCTTTTAACCAAAAAAAAACAAAACTTTATATATAGCATATTAAAGTTTCTCGTCAAGACGTAAACTGTTATTGTAATCAATTTACCAAACAAAGCGCTATAGCACTCTATAATGGCACGGATATCGACAGTGTAGTTTGACGTTTTTGAGCACCGCGCGATAAAATATTGACTTTGTATGGATGTTGCCTTAACAAATTTCTTGTGTACTGTTTTTATTTCGAGGTGAGTATCGTTAAGTGAAAACGACACCGTTTTCACAGTCGATTAAAAACTGTTTACGCCATGCCGAGACGATATCTAGTGGTGCCAGATGATATATTTCACAAATAATTTTTTTTCTTGTGCTTATACATAAATTGTAAATATTATGTAGGCACAGCTTAGCATAAGTTTTTGGTTGTAATAAATAAAGTTTTAATTTATGTTTGAAATATGCCTATCATTTTGACCAAAACAATAATAATAACAACAAAAAGGAAACATAGAAGTAAAGGCGAACGTCATCTATCCAATTTTTTATCTAATTTTCTAGTTTTTTATTTTAATGTTAATTCCGGGATCGTTAGTTACAAAAAGATTTATTTTGGTATCAATATAAAATAAATTGCATTAAATATATCCCGACGCTTCTTTAAAATACTTGCAAATAATTAAAATTAAGTATATTCTGAGAGATCAATTAGTACATATTCGTATCACGAATATTCGTAAAGTATGTAAAATTATGTTTTATGTAGGTACATAATTTTATTTGTATGACGAACATAAAACATTAAATCGTCGTGGGTTGTTTAGAAACAAATTAAAGTTAAGGGATTGTACCAAGCTGATGAATTAATTGAAATATTATAGCAGGAAACGGTCTCCGTTTGAAACGTTCGTTTGCGCAATGTTTTAATTAAAATAATTTAAAATATAATCGCTTCAGAACCGGGAGTTCGTAACAAGGGAAGTTGAAAATTTCTAAAATGGAGGTACAAGACAAAATAATAAAATATTAATAAAGGCCCGGAGACGGTGGAAAAGTTTCATCTGGCGCAAATATTTGTGTTTCAAATAACGCTCGCTGCGATAGGGTTAGTAGCTCTGCCGCTACCGCCTCAGAAGAACACAGATGTAAAATATTCACTGCATTATAGATAAGTACTACTTTAAGTAACATATAATAAGATAATAATGATAAGTACTACTTTGAGTAACATATTATAAGATAATGATAAGTACTACTTTAAGTAACATATTATAAGATAATGATAAGTACTATTTTAAGTATTTTTTATTTTAGTAGTAATGATATGTTAGTGCAGAAGTTGCATAGGTTTCCAGCTTCGTAGCGCTACGCTGCATCATGCTACGAGCCTCTACGGTGATCGATGTACCATTATATCAGTACTAGCTGATTCCCGGAGAACCGCCCGCATGAATTTCCCGCATTTGTATCCCACTGGAATACTGTACTTTTTCGGGATTAAAAGTAGCCTATATTTTAATCCAGAGCCTAAACTACTACCATACCACATTTCATCAAAATCCGTTGAGTAGTTTTTGCGCGAAAGAGTAACAAACATCCATCCATTCATAAATCCATCTATCATCACAAACTTTCACATTTATAATATTAGTAGGATAGTAGGATATACATTTTTATAACTTAGCCTAGGGAGGTTAAGCTATACATTCTGTATGTGGATCTATCATGATTAATATTATACTTTATTATTATAATGTATTATAATAAAGCCCTTCTTTATTTTTCATTTAGACAATAACTTATATCTATATAGTTTAAATAATTATTTAGATATTTTAATTCATTAATTATTATGTAATATCCTAGTAATAAGTACTAAATAAACATATTTATATTGTATTTAATATATATAAATATACCTATAAATATACCTAATAAATACACCTTATAACTATAATGTGCGTTTGAATATTCATGAAGTAAGATGTGTTTTGTAAGCAAACTATATAAGTTTCTGAAACTTTAAATATTTATGGGTAATTTTGTACTAATTTGTTACAATATTCCACTTTTCCCGTAACCACTTGGCGATCAACAAAACGATTTCGAATACAATGCATTTGCAGTTATTTTCTGATAACCCAACTATTCAGTATGTAAAAACAGAAAAAACCAAACCTTTTACATCCTAAGCTATTACAGTGGAGTGGCTGGTGTAATGAAATATTAAAATAGTTGAAGCGTCGGTCGGCCAGTTGCTCGACCTGATCAAATACAGCCAACTTGTTAAACCCCGCCGTTTTCAGCGCGATTTTTCAGTTTTTTCCACACTGTCATAGATTTCAATTTTCAAAGAAACCGCTTTTTCTTATTAGAATTCCACTATTTTGCATCGCTTAATAAAAACAATATGACTCATGTTGCATCGCTTGACAATAATAATATGACTCATGTTGCATCGCTTGACAATAACAATATGACTCATGTTGCATCGCTTAATAATAACAATATGGCTCGTACAAATACGAGTACAATTTTTGTTCAGCACTGTAAGTGATTTAAATAAGAAAATTATTTCCGAAAGGAGCTATTTGTTAAATGAAAATATTTGAAGTCTATTTTCACAAAAAAATATATTTTCAGTAGAAGTTGAACTGTTATTTATGAATGATAAATATAATTAATTTGATATTATAAGATATAATTGTATTCGATTTTGGCCTCATTTTTAGGGTTCCGTAGTGCTGCAAGGAACTCTCATAGTTTCGCTTTAAACATCCGTCTGTCCGCCCTTCTAAAATTCTAAAATCCTCCTAGGTATCCTTTTATTTATAACCTGTACTATATATGTATACTGTATAAATGTCAAAGTTTGGATGGATGGATGGCATGGATGGATGGATAGATGGAAGAATGGATGTTTGTTACTCTTTGACGCAAAAACTACGGAACGGAATTTGATAAAATTTGGTATGGTAGTAGTTTAGGATTAAAATATTGGCTACCTTTTATTCCGAAAAAGTACATACAGTATTTTCTTGGTATATAGATAAATATAGTAAAGGGGATACCCTTTACTATATTTATCCGCGAGAAAAAGCTAGTTATAAATATAAATGGATGAAATTTGGTAGTGTTATATATTTTATATAGATCTCAATTTTGGCATCATAAAATAATAATAATTTTATATTTTAGGTGTGGCTCTCCAATCTCCATCCATGTGAAGTGGGAATGAAAAATATTTTTTTATTGACAAATATATCTTTAGACATTTTAAATAATGTTATGTTTATGTACATTTTTTTTTTCAATATAAATTATTTTCAATGAATCGGCCACCAAAGTGAAAGCTCCCTGGTATCTAAAATCTAAACTACATATATTGTAAGTTTCCAAGTCGATAGATCATGCTTAAAACTCTTTAGGAAAATTATTTTGAGCGAGATCGGAGAATAGCTTTTGAAGTAATTTGAAGAAAACCTATTGCGCGTTGATAGTTACGGAACCCTCCTTGGTAATATCCTGACATGTACTTGGTTACGTTATTTCATAATATACATTTTCAAATTTATTACTGATAATATACCTACATGAGGTATATTTTTATTCGTGGACAAACAACAAAGCCTGCTCAACAGCTAGGCGCACAAACAGCGACACAATAATTCACACTTAGCATTTTGTGAGCGCGTGTAATTGAAAGCAAACACGCACGTTGCCCGTATCAATCAGCCGATAGTTCGGACAAATAGGGGGGATGCAGGACTGTCTCGTGACCAACTTTTTCAATTACGCTGATACAATATTACTTCAGTTTCCTTTGGTGTTTTAAGTTTAGACACCAAAATAGTAGAAGACGTCGTGAAAAGAGATGTTACATGAAATAATACAAAAATACCACCTACTTTTTGAATGTTTGTGAAGATGGAATATGGATGAATGGATGTTTGTTACTCTTTCAGGAAAAAACTACTTTTGGTATGGTAGTAGTTTAGACTCTGGATTAAAGCATAGGCTACATTTTATCCCGAATGGGTACAGTGCTCCCGTGGGATACTGTAATTAAGCGGGCTCAAGCTAGTAAACTTATAAGAAAAGGTTTCAAAAAGATATTGTATAGAAATATAGAAAGAAATATATATAAATACATAATATTATATGAATGTTTGCTCATTTTAATTGGCCTCAGGCATTTCGCGTTGTGGCTGACGTCTACAGCGGCGACGCGACGATGGTTGTGTGATTTTCAGGCACAATGTTCATTGTTTTCCTATACTTATCAATCTGAGATTTTCCTTACAAGTTCCAAATCAATATAAAAACAAAACAACAACGGAAATGTATAATGAATATAGAATGGGTAGTCGTTATTATTTCCGTGGAAATTAGTGATGGTGTGAGTACCGAGTACTGTGCCGCGTGGCGCGCGCGTGGCTCTAACGCGGCCGTGTGCGCGCAACACTCGCCGATATTAAACGGAATATGTTAGTAATATAGAATACTGAGTAGCGGAGCAGATTGAACCACTCCATGTCAGCGATACACGGATTTATTTTTACAGCGAAGTTTAGAAAAACATTGGTAAAGGGAAACTGCCATTTTAATCAAACACATTCTTATTACAAATGCATGTGACACTTGATGCAAGTTATTTTCCCACAATTTTTCAGTACAAAAACTGACATGAAAAAAGTTTTTCTAGAACTAAATATACTGAACATCTAAAATTGTTCTTCCCCACGTGGTAGTCGTAATTTGTGTAATTGCGCAGTGATTATTACCTGTACAAGTTAAGTCTTCATTGTAATACAATCGGCTAGACAACTGAATTTATTTTTATCGCATAAATGAATAGTACTCTTAAATATGAGTAACTTCTCAGAAGAAACAGTTTACTAAAAATCAATATTCTCAAAGGTAGCGTGATTTGTTTGCAAAATTTTGAAAGCTTCGCGAAAACGCTCCATTTAAATGTTGGACCTAACTGTGACGTCACGATTAGGTAATAGTGTATTAAATATAGGACCTCAGAAACATGTTTGTAAATATTTCCGAAATTTGTGCGTTTAAGTTCAAACTTACCATTAAGAATGTTTTATATATGATATAAATAAATTAATGATGTAACCTACATCATTAATTTTTACTAATTTATAAAAATAAATGTAAACATTTGTGTATTTTCTAGATGTGGATATCTAATTACTAATAAAAATTACTAAAATACACATAAAATATTGTATTTTTTACATTTATCAAGTAGTAATGTTCCTGAGTATATAAATTAAACGAAATATTTTACTAGTACCTAGTCGTCTCCTCCTATAGATACATAGCTTTTGGAGTAATTTCTTTCATCTTTTTGGCCCGGATCGATAAAATGTCGGAACGACGTTGTAACTTGTAACTTAATTTAGGAGAGCAGCAAGACGGGGCAGCGTCTAATAACTGGCGTCAATCATCTTTTATCAAGCGCAAACTTTGTACATTTTAATAAAACGTCAAGCATTGAGGTAATATAAAACTTGTAAGTAGTTGTATCGGAGATTCGGTTTCTTGTGAAGTTTAGGGTTCGTGGGGCAGGGCTGTAATCCCGACGGCGGAGGGGTGGGCACGGTCGTGCTATCTCGGCTCCGCAGGCGCCCCTCCTACATAATGATAAATATATTACGAACATTACGTTTATTTCAACGATAATACCATTTATTTGTATTTTATTTGGGCTGAGCTGAAATAGCTGGTTCGGATCATGTTCAATTTTTTGTCAAGACTGTCGAATACATTACCTAAAGTAACCTTAGCTACGTAAGCGATAACGGCATTTGTTCCAACACAAAAAAAATGTTAACCACTTTAACTGTATAAGCATCTATGATCTAGATGAAAATAATACTTAAACGAAATCTGAAACATAATAAACAAGAAAAATAACACAAAAGGAAGAAAGATTCATTAATTTTATATATTAGAGTCCCCATTTATACTAATTATATGAAGAGAAATTAACTGAAGGAAAAATTCATTAAACTCCAAGTATTTACTCAGCATTTCGCAATTATGAAGGGGCGGCACTCGACGACATCCGCGGGCTCGCTCGGGTTCTTTTCGCCCGGGTTCGTGTCGCCCGGGTTCGTGTCGCCCGGGATCGTTCGCCCTGTCTTATAACAAATTAACCCGTTTCTACCGGGAGATACATAAACAATAACGATCCCTAAAATTACTCCCAACAAACTATATCTCGTTTTCATTAAGTTGAATAAACTTTAATAACTAAAAAATTAAATAATTAGGAAAATTTCGCTTACATCTCGATTTGTAGGTGAATACCTACAAATCGAGATGTAAGCGACATTTTCCTAATCTATAAACTAGTAAGTTAATTTTGATAACTTTATATATTTAGTGACCTTACCGATGAGATGTACTCAATCTGAATCCTACTACTATTATAAATGTGAAAGTTTGTGAGGATGGACGGATGGATAGATTGATGGATGGATGTTTGTTACTCTTTCACGCAAAAACGGATTTTGATGAAATTTGGTATGGTAGTAGCTTCAGCTACAGCTACTTTTTATCCGGAAAAAGTACAGTGTTCCCTTGGGGTACTGTATTTACGCGGGTAGCGCTGCGGGCAAAAGCTAGTAGTGAATATAATAGTAAGTATGATACAACTCAGCACATTGAAGTTATATTCCCGCCTATTATTGGGTAGTTTACCTAATACATAATGCCATAGGTCGTATTAAGCACATATACTATCAATTGTATATGCCCCATTAAGATGTAACACCCAGACCTACATGACCTGATTAGGTGAGCCCTAACACAGGCACAAACAGCTTCGGCCTCGTCCAATATGCAATTACTGGTGCCATTATAATGGCCTTACAACCTGCATATTGCATTTGCCTATGTTATATGTTTATTAAAGCTATTGTGGGACATTTACATCCAGAACAATCGTGGGCCAATAGCAAAGGAAATTGAAGATCCTTTCCTTTCCTTCCTTTAAATAAGTATGACATCTCCTTTTTTATATTTTTGACACAACGTTTAATAGAAGAATAACAATACACCTCTTTCAAATTCCCAAGTTAAGTAAGTACGTCTAATAAGCCTATTAGCATTGGTCGAAAATCGCGACTTGTACATTAAAATTGTTTTTATTATAGGCCGTTAGATAAGCGCCCACAATATGTGTACATGTTACTTTGAAGTCTATGAATAATCATTACGCACCATCTCATGTTCATCATGCTTATATTCATAGAGAGCACACAACGTACCATATATACATGTTGTAGGCGCCAATTCTTATCTATCGGCCTATAACATTAACAAAGGTAACAGCGAGTCTGTCACCTTTTATTGGCAACAAAAGGTTTGTAAGTTGTAACTCCTGGATCGATGTCATTAACCTGCTCAATCGCCAGCTGACCGACACGTCAATAAATATGTTCCCATTTGCACCCCTCACCCTGTCCCATTAAACCTACCCATTAGTCACAATTACTTGTAATAAATACTCACGGCGTTAATGTTATAATTTATATCTGACAATTGGACATTGAACTAATTCATTCTAAACTGAATAAACTATTTGAAATCAGTCCAAATATGCTGTAAGTTTATATCCTTATGTATTTTAGAATTTCTTATACCTGTGCTGTTTTTATCGCCGAAAATGTAATGTGTTGGTACGTTTCAGGACATCTATAAGAAAGCGTGAAAAGAGATGATGTGATATGTTATTTATTATTATAAAGTGGCAAACAAAAGTGCAAAACATCTATTAGTACCAATATATATTCTTTGCTAGTACTTAAATTAAAATAGAATTTTACTTACAGAAATCTATCGACTTTCTAAAATTATACAATTTTGAATTTAATTTTGATTCTAGAAATAACTCTCGAAATTAATTAATACGCGCTAGTATACTGGTATTATAGCAGTTTACAGCCCCTAGCGTTAATCTTTATTAGGGATGTTACAATGTGTTCGTTTGATTCGTCGCGCGGGATTTCCACTGATTTATATCGCTGTGGGTGTTTAGCGATGAAATTATGGTTTGCAGCTTATCGCGACCGTATTTACAATTGTAACTGTGTTTCATTATTGCAATTATTGCATTTATTGTTGCAATTTACTAATAAATTTTGCAATTGTCCAGATAAGTAGAATCGTCACTGCATAAAATTTATAGCAGAATGTAGGTACTTATCAATAAGAAATATATACAGCCAAACGTATAACCGCCACCTTTTTTTGGAAGTCTGTTAAAAATATAAGTAGACAAAATACTGTAGTTAATTGTTTATTCTTACTTTTAACTAGTAACTTACAATACTTATCGTAGGTGCTGTATATCACGAGTACACTGTACCTGATAATGGATTCCCAAAATTACGATGAAACATATAAAGCAAATAAAACTGTTATTTTACGTATGGTAAATAGTTACTGCCGATTTATCAATTAATTTGTATGTGAAACTATAAACAATGGGTTTGTTAACATCATTAAAATAGAGGACGCAGCGGATTTAGTTGGGGATAGAGGTTTATTTGTTTTTTATGGTCTGGCAAATTCCCGATCGCTGGGGCGGGATTAATGAGATGCGGTGTAAACAGCCCTATTCCTTAGGGATGGCCCTCCCTAGACTTTCATTTTTTGATTCGTCCCGGTATTTGTCAAGAGTGGAGTGGATTATATTGTTGAGTGTATCTTTGATACGAGATGTTTATTGCTTGTGCTCTAAGATAAAAGTATACTAAATAAAATTTCCGCACTTAGTTGAATTCCTTAAATTTGGAGATTTCAGATCATAAACAAAAATCTGGTATTTGAAAGTATCTAGATGATAAGTAATAATGGGTTTTATATTGTATTTCATCTTGTTGTCTAACATTAAATAGACGAAAAAGAATTTTGACAGCATGCCTATTGCTTTATACCTAACATGACTATTTATACACTCCACACTATCAGAACAAGAAAACAATTTGACAGCCGAATATCAGATGCGTTTAATTATTCAGCGGGAGTTTGTACAGGTGCGGGCCGAATACCGGGACACAATGTCGCATTATGCCGGGACAACGTTGCCGGTTGCGACACGTCGTGTAATCATCATTATTGTGTAAATGATTGGGACATCACTATAACCTAGTCCCGAAGTAGAGAAAGAAGTAACTGGCTTTCTTTTTGTAAAATGTTTACCTTAATATAAATTCACAATTTATCTAATCGACAGCTAAATATTCGACCTAGCACAACGCACAATATTTATACAAATATATTACAAGATTCTGGTTTAGGCATAGGATTCTGGTTTAGGCGTAGGTTTAATATAATTTTAAATATTTTAAGAATGCATTTTCAGTCTGAAATATAAATTCGCTATTCGCTAATTCGCTATATAAGGCAACGTAGGTACTAATACGGCAACGTTACAGAATCGCACTTATATTTGATTTGACATCTACCTGTTTTAATTTACACATCATACCCGCAAGACATAAATTATTCAATAGTTAGCAAATGCAAAGATAACAATTGGGGACAAATGAAAGACCTTCTATTTGTCTTATACCAGAAAAATGCAAATATATGCATGAAGATAAAGTCGACATGCAATTTGAGAGAATAAAGGATTGAACGATTCTGGCAACATTATCTTCTCAGGAATGTTAGTGCTTTTGCTTTGCTTACATTGAATACAATTATGGTTACATTGAATGTTATATAATGTAAACAAACAATATTTTTATTTTTACGTTTCTAACTCGTTATGTTACAGAACATAATCAAGTAAAGCCGTCCGTGAATAAATCGATGCCTAAAAACATTTCTTAGTCTTTAATTTCTCAGCTTTATGTATCTAATTTTTACTTTGTTTGGCCACAAACTTCAAATTAATACAATAGTAATAATCATAAAGCTAACTACTTAACTATATTTACAAACTAAAAGAACTAAAATGGGAAAACTAAAACCAAAAGAAATTTAAAACAAAAAAAAATATCCCGAAGTCGTCCTCACCGGAAATGTATCTAGTAGGCCCGCAGAGTTCCCTCGCTAGATGGATACTCTTTGAGCCAGATAAGTGCCGGCTCTGGTATCTCGGGCCTCAACGAGTTTTTTATTTTATGTTTTAACAAATGAAAGTTGTTATCAAAAATCAAGTACTTATCAATTTTAGTTGCGAAGTGTACTGGCGTTTGTAGTTTATCTGTGACATAGCAGTTTGGTGACAGCACGGGCTTGCAACACATCCGTATGTACTCACCAACGTACTGAGAGTTTTATTGAGTACTTCATTCATTTAATATGGGAAATACTCACAGATATAATATGACAAATGCTACATACAGCATACTATTATATCTGTGATTACTGCATATTATGCTATGAAACTTTATGTTTCGTTTCTCATAAATTAGAATTAAATCTGTGCAGTATTTGTGATTTAACTTGTAGAGAATGTCATGTCCTATATAAGGATTGGTAAACTCAACCACGGATATTTTTGGCATATGCAGCAGTAGATTATTCACATTATATTTTCTACATATTTAAGCAGTAGGTTATGTAAAAACATTTAGGCAGAAAAATAATTTAAAAATATCGAATAAAATATTATATTATACTTAATAAAGTTACATTGCGCTCTATAAGGCGCTGAAGTCATTAACTTCACATAAACAGCTGATTTTAAAGCGAAAGCTAAGCAACATAAATTATATCAATTCAATCAGCTGTGTGAGGTGAATGACCTCCGTAGCGCCGTAAAGAACGTAATGTAATTTTAATAAGTTTTTTTTCGAAATATTTAATAAAAAATCTGTCTAAACGTCTTTACATAAGCAGTAGATCATATGCCCAAAATATTTGTAACTAAACGTTATAGAGAGCTGAAGATACTAGTGGAGGATAGAAAAAATTATAGTTTAAAAAAACTAAAAAAACACGCTTTTATAGAAAATCTAACTAAAAAATAAAAAATAAAATTTAATAAATTTGGATTAAGAATAGTGTAAATGAAAAATAAATGTTTATTATTGTAAAAAAGCGTGGGGTGCAGTGTCTTCACCTGTACGTTTGTTTGTATGTAACCGACTCCAGTGGATTTGATTTTGATCCACTTTTAACGGTCAGATTTCGTTTAAATTGATTTTTAAGACATTATCAAAGTGAAGATCCTTCTCATATCTGCCAATAAAATGTTTATAACTATTGAAACTATCCACCCCACGCTTTTTTACAATAATAAACATTTATTTTTCATTTACACTATTCTTAATCCAAATTTATTAAATTTTATTTTTTATTTTTTAGTTAGATTTTCTATAAAAACGTGTTTTTTTAGTTATTTTAAACTTTAATTTATTTTTTGATTTTTAGTACTATTTGCCAAAGAGTAAGCCTGGAACTGCACGCATGCGTAGTTCGCGCACTAGTTCTATTTCTCTTACTCTCATGCAAAGGATGCGGAAAGAAATTGATGAATCCTGGCGAATTTAATCGCGATAATCGGATATTTTAATCGAATTATTGCATTGTCATCGGTCTTTGACAGGTGTGCAAAGTTTGAATTAAATCTGATAGTTCAAAGTAGAACAAAATCGAGCCCAAAGGTGTCGGTTACAAACAAGCAAGCAAGCAAGCAAGCAAACATACAGATGAAACTAATAAAAGCGTTATAAAAAGTGGCGGAAGATCCACCGATAAGGGCCCTGCCAGACAAAAAGAAGATTTTATGAATGAGAAGTAAGATAGTAGATACCTACATGTTAAGAACGTTATGTCTCGAATGTCTTATATCGTTATTATCCTGCTGACCTGTTTTGTTTTATTTATTTATTGATTCACCAACGGAATAACATTTGGTCAGTATAAGGATTATACAAACAATGTTTTATAGATAAAATGACTTCTAATGATATGTGAAATAGGTGAAGGTTTTGTATCATTTGTTTAGTTGGGTACCCGTAACATAAAAAAACACACGTCAAAACAAGAACGTTGCCACCCGGCGAACGGCTCATTATATTATGTTGTAAATCATCGTTTACGTTCTAATCTTATTTTAGAAAAGGACCTTTAGCCAAGATCTCATCGCTAATTACGATGATGAAGTTAGAAAATCAAACTAATAAATGGGATTTACATAATCTGCGCCAAGGGACATAGCGCGCGATACGTCAATTACTTTGTTTTTATCTTCGTATTCGTACTTAGCAATGGCATGTTGGCTAAGGGCCCAGCTCACGGATCTATCCGTGAGCTGTTCACTGGCAATTTTATAGTGGGTATATTTCAGCGAAGTTTATCTAGGCGCGAGGCAGCCGCGGATCCGCGCCGCGCGCCGGTGTTTGCTCGCGAACGCCGGGTACACGCAACTGCACAACTTAGGTAGGTATATCACAAACGTACCGAGTTGTGTACAATATGATGATGCGTATATTTTTCGTAGTGCTTCGTGATAATGATCCATCACAACAAAGAATATACCTTATACCTGCATCTTTCTTTCAAAATTGCGTTTTCTGTCGCTTACCTAATATCTCGATTTTTATGAAACTTAAAAGTTAAAACATTAGCTTGTACCGCTAACGACTTTTCCACGAGAAAAGTTCAGATTGCTAGCTTTATTACAAACGAAAATATGGTGGCACGCAAAAGTCGCGAAATGATTCGAGCAAAGATAGTACGGTCGCTTAAAGACTAAAGAGTTGGCGATGGCGCGGCCGCGCTATTAGATATTTATTTCTTTCAAACATTTTATGTTCAAGTATTTTTCTTTTACATAATGTCAAAGCTACACTTACTTAAAACGAGACGATCTTATATATATATATATATATATATATAATCGATATCACGACAACGGCTACACGTATTACCATAAAATTTAGTATGCAGGAGTTTTGGGGGAGAAAAATCGACCTAGCTAGGTATTATCTCTTAGAAACTGCGCATTTATATTATATGTTTTTTCTTTCGTCGTGCCACAATATATCAAAAAAATCGACTCTCTTGCGTCAGTCTGATTGCACCTACGTATAATTTTTGCATTGTTTGGAAATTCGGAATGTGGTGGGCTCGAATCCCGGTGATATAAATATTTTTGTGAATATTTTTTTTGTTTTATATTTTTTTTATTTATTTTTAACTATTTTATCGTTCTACTAAAACACCGAGCAAAGTTCGGTCTCCCAGGTACTCTCTATATAATAGTAGTTCATTTAATCCATAAAGCTTTGCAATGTATTATATTGAGTAACATACCTATTGGCTTCGTTAAAAACATCGGCTAAAAATGAGTAGGACATTGCATGTCTGATGTCTCTCTGTGTCGAAATAAAAACAAGAAATAATGTTGCTTAGTTAAGCTTTATAAAACTTAATATTATCGTATCAAGTAGCCGGAGGGGTAAAGGGAGAAGACGCCTCCGCTCATCTCGCGAAATTAAGTTTCAAATATTAAATTCGCTTTGTGAAGAAGATACGCCGAGCGCACGCTTTTTAAGAAATTTATATGTAAGAATCTGCAATGCTTTTGCCTTTTATATACATTTTTAATATGCTCATACATAGCTTGTATCCTTTCATGATTTTGTGGGTTCTTTCACATTTTGCACATCGTCTGAGTTAGAGGATAAGTCGTTTCCTCAAGGCTGGCTCTGGGCGCAGAAAAGTGCTGGCTGGTTTTGATGAAAGACGAAGTGTCATCTTGTACCTTTGCAAGAGCCAGACTAACGTCGTAGGGTCAATCTCCGAGAAACTGACTGTATTTTGCAACGACTTAAACTACTTAACGACTTAAAAGCATAAATTCCGCGTAGTGCACAAAAATTCTAACGTTATTCGTCGTTAAAAAAAATACAGCTTCTTGGAGATCGAAGAATACTTAGGCATATATATTTTAACCATAGCTAGTTCAAGCCGCTATCGAAACATCCCTATGAGAGTCCACGAAGACATTGACCTAATATTTAATCTCATCAACAGATTTCTCATACGTTAATAAAAAAGTTTGCTCATTCGCAATGACTTAATTCTCACTAAATAACAATATTGTTTATACAGATGACTGTACCCAGGGTAACGTCACGCTGCATGCACAGCGCTAATGAGAGGTAATCCACCCTCCGCGTCACGACTATTTCGCGACCTACTGATTCTGTTGCGTCAACACTATTTATTGTTTCATTTAACGCAATTTGTTGCTATTGTTTGTGTATTATCTGCTAAATTAAAACACACTGTTTTGTATAAATACATTTTTCTTGCTAATTTGAAATAATATTTATTTAATAACTAGGTTATTCGATAATGCCAATTCCGTCATTCAATCAATTCGCCTTTTCTGTGAAAAGGTAGTCGTATTCAAAAACTTACGAATCCAACACTGATTTTTTCTCATTTAGGAACTTTCAATCGCAACATTTAAATAAAACAAAATATTTGATTTGTCATATTCGATCTGGCAGCGTTTAACCCCGGCTCAGTGCTATAAGTGTCCCCTCACACTTGCGCACAATACGCTGCTAATCGCACGACAAAGCACGGTTTAGATATAAATACAAATCGTGTTGTTTTCGGTCACACCCCGCTGCGTGATCTCCTAGGTTAGGGACTCTATACACTGCTTTGATTTCCCGCGTGCAAATTTTTATGCAGTAAACACTATAAGGTAGAAAATGTACCTAATAAAGGCAACGCTTACATTTTGTCGAGCCTGAACTGCTTCACGCCTTTTTACTTAAATTAGGCTTTCCCGAAACATTATGTTTTCATTTAATTTTAGAAACTTTTGGCCACAACACTACTTTAAGATTAGGCACTTATTTAAACGATAAGTGGTACTTTAAAATGTAACTTTGTGACCCGTTTCAGTACTATAACTATACTTACTACTACTTACTTCGTTTCGTAGAGTACAGAGCTGCTCGTTGTATTTTAAAAGTGCAATATGCAATACCCTCAACTCACCCTCTGCGAAGTGACGTATGCGAGCGAGGGCAGCGAGGGCGGGGGGAAGGCGGGAGGGCGGGAGGGCGGCAGTGCGGAGATTTTTATTGTTCGCGTTTGATCGCGTTTGCATCACGTGCGACTCGCTGCGGATTATTTTGGAGCGTTCGAATAAATTATCGTTTTTTTATTGTTGCGTACGGGGGTAGTGGAAAATTGTTCTATTTATATGGGGCAATTGTTTCTTCTTAATATATTGGAGCGAATTGCGAAACCCATTTAAATTTACGAAAGATTTAATTAACATTTTTAGACCGTATACTTTGCGACATTAATAAAATAATAATATCTATGGACACTTTCACATCACGCCAATCTGGTACCGTGGTAAGTTCTCAAAGAACTTGTGTTCCGGGTACCAGACAACGGAAATATATTTAATACTTTTATACTACCTATACTTAAATTAAAGATTTTTATTAAATACTCATATTTAATACAGATCCGTGACCCAGGAACACAGAAAACTTTTGTTCCCAGGCATAATTCGAATCCGCGACCACCGGGCTTGAGCGCAAACGCGCTAACCACTGAGGCACAGAGGTCGTAAATAATATTAGGTTCTTAAATATGAAATTGGCGTTTTGTCGTACTGGCCACTTTGATCTCAAATATATTTTCCTTGGTTAGGAATTCCAATTTCAAATTTATACCGCTTTTTACTCATGCATTTTTGTTTCGAAAACCGTAATTTATTTGTTTTTTTCCTCTTTTGATTTTTTCTTTGCGTCACTGTGTTTACAAAATGGAAAACTTGAAATATCGTATTATTTTCGAGTACGAGTTCCAACGTGGCACCAGTGCTGCAGAAACGGCTCGAAGGATTAATGATGTGTGTGGCGGCGCTGTCGCAAAATAAAACACAGTGCGTTTTTGGTTCCAACGTTTTCGTTCTGGAAATTTCGACCTGCAGAACATGCCCCGTGGACGGCCGGGGACCAAAGTTGATAATGAAGAATTGAAGGCTATTGTGGTAGCAGATCCATCGCAAACTACGTCCGAGCTAGCTGCAGGCTGCGGTGTTAGTGATAAAACTGTTTTAGTCCACTTGGAGCAAATTGGGAAGGTGAAATAGCTTGAAAGGTACCTCATGAATTGAGTGCAAACCGGCAAACGCGCGACGACTGCTGCGTTACATTACTCAACAGGCAAAATAATGAAGAGATTTTAAATCGAATGAATGATGAAAAGTGTATCCTGTACGATACTCGGAAACGCTCATCCCAATGGCCGAAAATTGGCTCAAAAAAAAGGTACTTGTGAGCGTTTGGTGGACTAGTGCCGGTGTCGTTCACTACAGCTTTCTTAAATCTGGTCAGACGATTACGGCAGATGTCTATTGCCAGCAACTATAAATCATGATGGAAAGGCTAGCTGCTAAAGCGGCCACTGCTGCTTCAGGATAACGCCAGCACAACAGACGGCTACCAAATTAGAGGAGTTTCAATTGGAATGTCTTAGATATCCACCGTACTCCCCGGACCTTGCTCCAACAGATTACCATTTTTTTCGAAATTTGGTTAACTAACTTCTTGCAAGGGAAAAAATTCAAATCTGATGGGGCAGTCCAAAACGCCGACAAAGATTTTATTGATTCCTGTCCAAATGGTTTTTTTAGTAAAGGAATTAATGAACTACCTATGAGATAGCAAAGGTGCATAGATAGCAATGGTATATACTTTGATTAAATAAATATACTTTGTTTAAAAAATTTGACTTTACGTTCCTCCTTTACAAAACGCCAATTTCATATGTAATGACCTAGTAATTGTGGTGTTAAGTTGGGTCAGATTTGGATGATTTATTTTTGGAATATCATTCGAGGGTAATACTTAGATGTATTTATCTTAAATAGATATAATAATTAAATAAATATCTTATCGGAATTGACCGCTATAAAGAATCTCTTGACCTCTAAGAATCAGTAGATCAATTCCGAAGGTTTAAAAAGCTCTTTCTGCGAAAAGCTTTCAACCATAATATTATGACCTATCCTAAATAATACCATGCTAATAAAGACATTTATATTATGATTAACCGAATCGAGAGAACCAAAATAAACGGTGAGCGGAATTTCACGCGCAACTAAATCAATTATTGTGCGCGGGAGTTTCAGGGGCGGATGCAGCGCGGGGGCACGCCGCCGGGCCCGGGGCGCACAATACTTGTCAGCTAAACGCCTGCGGTATCGGCTTATTGTCGGAGATATAGGGTGCTTTGATTTGGGAACGTTTAATTTTAAAATGGTAATTATTCAATGGTTAGACGTAAAAGTCGGATATCAAACTACACCAAGTACGTTTAATTATTATTAAAGTTGGAATTTCTTTCAAGATTTAAGTAACATTTAAACAAGAGTATTTAACGTAGCCTAACTTTGAATAAAATAAAACATGGTAAAAATGTAAAAACAGTTAAATAATTAAAATTATTTTGATAACTTCTAAAATAAATTTTAAGATCTAATTAAAACAAAAAAATATAGAATGTTATGAATTTTACAACCTACAATATTTTTTTTATCTCTTAATAATATTTTTTTATTATAAAAACGCAACCTAAAAAATACTTGCAATACTAATTTGTTGTAAGCTGTGATTGACATAATTTATTCAAATCACGGCGAACATTCGCGAATCGCGATCACCCTATGAACAAGACTAGCCCCGAGCCATGCGCTGTCTGCGCGGCTAATACGACGAATTGACTGACAGACAGAGTTAATAAAAGCTGGCCGTAATATCAGCCATATGTCGGCACCCTTTATACCAATCATTATTAACATTTGTTATATTTATTTGAATAAAATTTATAAATCCTACTTAACGTTTAATATTGCGAGTATAAAACAGAATTTTTGAAAATTATTATTAATAAGAAGAAAAGGAATTCGATATCCATTTATGAACGATAGTAACTTTCTCTACTTCTAGTTGTAGTACTATATTCAACGCATTAAAATAACTTTCAAGTAAGTGCAAAAAATGAGACAAGTTTTGTAGCTAATTGATCAGTAGTAATTGATTAAACAGTTTTGCAAGATCACATAAACTAAAATTCAAAATATTTACTCTTTACTTTAATAAGTATTTTACATTCACTTTAATATATTACACGACCGGTTTCGACAGTCATCATCTTTACAAATTAGTTTTACTTTAAAAACTAACTTACACTATAGAAAGTTTTAATTCTGTTGTATCACATAATAAACAAAAAATTAATACTAATAAAAAAGAACACTTATCTACAAATATGACCATCTCTAAAAATATCCATAAATAGAAAAACTTCCTCTTTATTTGCCATTAATAAATTACATGCAACGTTATTAATTTGCAAATAAATATAATTTAAAAACAGAGACAGAAAGTTAAACATAAGGTTACATACTAGATTAGTTATTGCCAAAAATTTGCTTCACCGCCCATTAAACTTTTATACGTTTAATGGGCGGTGTTTATACACTAACTTGTAACTGTAAAAAGTAAAACTTGCGCCCAAAAAAGCAATAAAAAAAATAATTAGTGGTTGTGCAAACAATGTCAGAGCACAGAAGTGGCCCCAGCGGGGTCGCGTGCGTCCCGTGGCGTGATACCCGGTGCCCCAGAGGGCCCCATGCCCCAACAACTGTGCGTTATTAATTATTACGTTTAAGCAATATGCGACTTTTTTAATATGTCATTTAACATAATGATGTATGAGGTATGACGGTCAATGATACGTGATAACACTGTGATAATGGAGGAACAGGAAACGTAAGTGACCGGCGACCTTGATTTTAGTTTACCAAACCCGTGATGGACTTCGTAAACAATAATTTATTATTATTAAATAAATGTTGGAAATTTAAGGGTAAATAAAAAGGGCACGGGCACTAAGCCTGTTGTTTGTTTTTACTGAATAAAAGAATACTGTGATAATAACAAAAGAGTAAGTAATAAATGAACTTCTCTACCGTTTCTTCTCTTATTAATGCAGGTACAACAAAGACAATGTGTGTCCGTCAGTTTTAGTTTCAAAAAAAAATCAACACTCAATCTCATGATACACAACAAGTTGCTGAGATTTGAACATCTAAAAAATTTGAGTTCAACGCATATAATAACTACGATTTTTATAAAAAACTATAACCTCACTACGTAAATTATATAATAGCCTATATTACTTTGGCTGTTATTACGAATCTATTGACACCGCATTTATTAAAATCGGATCAGTAGTTTAGGCGCTACGGTAGAACAAGCATGCATACATACATACTTACATATATACATACATACATAATATATACATAGACTGCCAAAATTATTACCCCCTTCCTGTTGGCTTCGCCGTAGTCGGGTAAAAATTAGTTAAGTAAATAACATGTATTTTAGTATTGCCCGTGATCTTTACTAAATTTAATTATTTTATTGGCCTATGAGTGTTGTGGTTTGACAGCACATAAAGTTCGCCATGTTTTTGCACAGGCCTCCTCGAATTTGCCAATGACTACCCTCCCGCGTAAGACAGACATACACGCATCTATGATTGTAGAGCGACGCAGTGTTTTTAATCGTTATATCGTATGATTTTAATTTTTAGAACAAAGTCTTTACATTTTAAACCTATTTCAAAAATATTATTTTAAATACTGGTCACATCGAAAATGACAAAAGTGTACGAGTACCTTAAGCTCCATCAAAACGCCCACCCTCCTATTTGTAATCAATTATTATGTATCACTTTACTTATTTTATCTCGTATCATGGGATGCTAAAAACTCTACATAGACATGCATTAAAATATGATACGATGCTTTATGGTCAAAATAATTCATTACCTACTCTTATATCAATAAGTAGATAGGTAACTATTTATTTTGCTTGAAACAAGAAACGTTACAATAGACTATTTTTAACTAGACTCAAGATATGAAAGCTGCGATCAAAATTGTAAATCCACTCACCCACATTGACAAGTCCGATTCGAACAAACGCCGCCAGATGGCGGAGTGTTTGCTCGACCTGTTTGAGTACAACTTTGAATTTTGAACTAGCTCCCCCACCCCACACCTGTCGCTGTATACCCGCTATTGTGGGATTGATCGTATGGACTTAATTAATACATTTTTTTATTCAAGTAAATTAATTAGATAACAAAATAAGTTATAAAGTTGGATATCCTTAATACATATTTCGTGCTACGGGTTTCCAAGCGTTACGCAAGCATTGGTCACTTAGAACTGATGTCTTTAGCATTGATTGCTACTGTTCAGTTTAAAATAATTTCTGGACATACCAACAAAGACCATACTCTGTGTATAATTACAGTTTAGTAATTAAAATATGTAATTGATTATAATACATATTCTGTCTCTATATTAATTTATTAACATTAGTTTATATATGCTAAGAAATTATTGTTTTTTTATTAAAACATTGTAGCTGTACGATCTACGCCGTAGAGCCTCTACGTTTTCATTGCTACGAGCGATTATTATAATATAATAGTTACATAGAAGTTCGTAGTTTCGCGCTCGTGGAGCCGGGAGTTTCCTGTTTGTGTTACTTAATACATAGTGATTAACGATATTCCAAGTATAAATATAATTCAAACGTATTTGTTACATATTATAATATATAAGTAATATTATTGTAGCTTTAATTATGGTCTGTCTGCTTAAAATTATCTATTTTAGTTTTTACAAATCGACAGTAATTTCCGGAAATTCAGAAATAGCGTTATTTGATGTTTTCTCGTATTTATTTTGGAAAAAAGTAATCATGTTTCAACAAACAACGTTCTTCGAATTATTGCCCTCTTTTATTGCATAACCTGTAATAAATTTAAATTACAAAAAAGATAAAGCGTCGAATAGGCGTTTACATAGCCCAGTTCGTCATGGCGGGCAATCAGAGCCGCGGCGCGCGATGTAACGATCGCGGCCATTAGAGGCATTACACTAGTGCGCCTCCTGTAATTGCTTGCTGTCCGCCGCCCGAGCCACGACGGCCGGCCTGTGGGCCATGTCATGTGGCCCATCAACACACAGAAACACGTTGTTACCGCACAACGGCTGGCCTGTAGCCCAAGTTATGTGGCCCATCAACAGACAGAAACACGTTCGTTACCACTCTAATATCAACTCCTGCCTGCTAAGATAGACATCAGATAATTATTGTTAGAATTGAGCAATCGCTTACGGCATTGCCATAGCTAGAACCACAATCAGGGATCATTTTTAAAACAATAAAGTGATCTGTCATCTTTGCATGTAATTTTAACAAATTTAAAAATCGCTTACTCTTCTTCCTTGAGCCAAAATAATGAAGAACACTCACACGCGATATATAAATTGCTGACATCATTTAGATATGGATCAGGATACTTGGAAAGCTCAGATATTACTCGGTCTTATGTTATAAAGTAGACTAACTGCAATATGCCACTATATAAAACTACTTTCAGGGTTCCATGCCCAAAGGGTAAAAACGGGACCCTATTACTGAGACTTCGATATCTGTCTGTCGGTCTGTCCGTCCGTCTGTCGGTCACCAGGCTGTCTCCTTAACCGTTAGTAGGCAGTACCGTAGCTAGGTAATTGAAATTTTCACAGAAGATGTATTTCTGTTGCCGCTATAACAACAAATACTAAAAATATAATCCAATAAATATTTTAGGGGGGCTCCCATACAACAAACGTAATTTTTTCAGCTTTGTACGGAACCCATCGTACGCAAGTCCGACTCGCACTTGGCCGATATTTATTTGTAATTTTCAACTTAATATCAAGTTTTTGTTGTTTCCAGCTATATAATATTATGCTAGAAAGATTTTTGAATGAGGATCTGATAGGAGATGCTTAGGTAGGTACTTCTTTATAATAATTGTGACGAATGTCTACGCAATCAGTTCAGTCTGTGTATAATTATAATGGTTTTCTCAGCTGTACAGGTACACCAATATAATCATCATGACGGTTTCAGTTTGTGCAGGCGCGGATGTACGAAGACAAAAGGGGCTGTGGGCCGGCGGCGTCGTCTGAATCTCAATAACGCTGAAGGACCCTTCACCGAGTCCTGCATTTCATAGAGTAGACGACACTAGAGAAATACCATTAATTTGATAGCATAGACTTTAGTACACAGCATACGAGTACACAGTATAGCCGTACTCACGACCTATCCTACTACTATTATAAAAAATTAGAGTGTACAAAACTATGAGGAGTACCTATGTCACCATAATAATACGTTGGTGTATCGTAAGAAGATGGTGGTGATGATGATGATGATTACTGTAAGTGGTACATATGCTTGCAGTTCTTTAAACAATGCCGACATTTCTAAATGTGTATCTTTAAAGACTGATGAGTTCTGTTCAGTGCTTTTGGATCTAGGGTACACCTTGGCACAAAATTTTACTTACTATAAAATTCGAAATCACTGTAAAAGCCCTAATAATTTTGTCATGAATGCCATCACAGGTGACTAAGGGACCAATTTCAAATTATATTCTTCAAAACAACAAAAGAATTTTGAAAATGCTTCGACAAACGGCACATATATATATATATATATATATATATATATATATATATATATATATATATATATATATATATATATATATATATATATATATATATATATATATATGTATAAAGTGTATAATATAGTTCAAAGATATACGTGTCGGTGTAAAAGACTATGAGAAGTACCTATTATCATCTTTATGTTATGGAGTATGATGTGATGAAGGCGATGATTGATGATAATTACTTTAATTGACATAGTAGCATATGCTTTCAGTTCTTTAAGCAACGCCGAAATCCCCAAACATGGATCTGTAACGACTCGGGAGTTCTGTTCAGTACTTTTGGATCCAGGGTATACCTTGGTGCAAAATCTTTATGCACCAAGCACCGAATGTATAACCGCCTCCTTTTTTGGAAGTCGGTTTATTAATTTTAAGCGGAGTGTAGTAATCAAAACACATTAGTGAAAACCGCATTCAAATCGGTTAAGCCGTTGGCTTCGTACGCGCAAACAAATATCGCAGGAACCGTACATTTTCCGCAATAAAAAGGATTTTGATGATTTTTGGTACGGATAAGCTCTGGATTAACACATAGGCTACTTTTTGTCCCGAATAAAGTAAAGCGTGTATTCGTATTTACTTGGATGGAGCCGCGGGCAAAAGCTAGTCACCAATCAAACTTAAGAAATTATTTGTTTTTGAGTGTCTTGTCTAGTAATTTGAAACAGTTTAAATAATGTTAAGATGTTACATTTTAGATTGTTACAATAGCATGTCACAATCTAAAATGTATTGAATGCTGTATTCTACAGGAACACTGTACTTTTTAATTCAGAGCTTAAACTACTACCACACCAACTTTCAACAAAACCCGTTTAGTAGTTTTTGCGTGAAAGAGTAAAAAAGTAGGAGGATTTTTCTACAATTATTACAATATTAACCTCTTGGCTAATTTGAAGATTTTATTACATAATGTTTATTTAAGTAAAAACAGAAATGAATTATCACAGACACATTATTTTACAAAATTTTATAATAGTGTAGGTGGGCTCCAAATTAAATGGACTTGCAAATGAAATTGGAGTTACAAATGAAATGCTCTCTCTGAACATATGTAGTCTGTGCTAAGAGGAGATCACGGGGGGTTTAATATTAAAAATAAAATAAAAGAAGCGATCGTAGTGTAGTGGCTCGAGCATTGTATGCCTTTTAATAAATGCCCAAATCGCACAAGTACCTACTATGTCAAGGCATTTTAATGCAATATGGCGCTATATATTTTTTACTCTTAATGAATGAAGTTAAATGTTTAATAAATTAAAGTACATACTTCGATTGTAGCATTTTTCAGCTGAAACAAAAAAATATATTTTATAACCTAATGGAAATTTAGCTACAGATATAGCTTTAAAAATTATAAGCAACAGCTAAAAGCACTCAAAGAAACATACCTGACATGGCAGTTTTTGTATGAATAAAACATAGAACAAACAGGCGCCGCAGAGTAGACAATTCCGTCAAAGCCGCAGCGCCTGAGCCTTTGACGCACAAAGCGACCGCCGTTTGAGCCTCTTACCTCCGCAGCACCACACACGGAATATTGAACGTGCGCTCACATCGATATCGATTGACATATCGAAATTAAATCATGCTGCCTCTAGTTAAAGTCCTTCTGTACGATGAGAAATAATCACGACGCAGTACCTAATCAATCAATGCCTGTAATGAAATAAGCGTTTATTATTATTATTAATGCCTCTCCAACAACATAATAAATAGATATAATAGTGTAGCCTGTAGGCATTTATATGGCATAGATATGACAATTATTATGCTCAGGACAAATATACATTCCCTACAATTATTTTATAATAGTTGGAGTAGGAGTTGATTTTTTTCCTTTGCAAGAAGTTATCCAAATTTCGAAAAAAAGCAAGGTCCGGGAAATACGTTGGATGTCTTAGACATTCCAATTGAAGCTCCTCTAATTTGGTAGCCGCCTGTTGTGCAGTGTGTGGTCTAGCGTTGTCCTGAAGTAGCAGTGGCCTAGAGCGAAAGACCAACCTCGGTTGTTTAGCAGCTAGCTTTTCCATCATGATTTGCAGTTGCTAGCAATAGATATCTGCCGTAATCGTCTGGCCAGATTTAGGAAAGCTGTAGTGAACGACACCGGCACTAGTCCACCAAACGCTCACAAGTAACTTTTTTTGAGTCAATTTTCGCTTGGGGCAGGCTTTGGCTGGTTCGCCAGGGTTCAGCCATTGTGATGAGCGTTTACGATTATCGTACAGGATCCACTTTTCATCACAGGTAATGATTCGATTTAAAATCCCTTTATTATTGTGCCGGTTGAGTAATGTAACGCAGCAGTCGACGCGCGTAAGTCGGTTTGCTGCACTCAATTCATGAGGTACCCACTTTTCAAGCTTTTTCACCTTCCCAGTTTGCTTCAAATGGATTAAAACAGTTTTATCACTAACACCGCAGCCTGCAGCTAGCTCAGACGTGACTTGCGATGGATCCGCTTCCACAATAGCCTTCAATTGTTCATTATCAACTTTGGCCTTCCACGGGGCTTGTTCTGCAGGTCGAAATTTCCAGAACGAAAACGTTGGAACCAAAAAAGTACTGTGTTTTCTTTTGCGACACCGCCGCCATACACATCATTAATCCTTCGAGCCGTTCTGTAGCACTGGTGCCACGGTGGAACTCGTAATCGAAAATAATATTTCAAGTTTTCTATTTTTAAACAGAGTGACGCAAAGAAAAAACCTTAAGAGGAAAAAACAAATGAATTACGGTTTTCGAAACACAAATGCGTAAATAGCGATATAAATTTGAAATTGGAATTCCTAACTAAAGAAGATATTTTTGAGGTCAAAGTGGCCAGTACGACAAAACGCCAATTTCATATGTAAGAACCTAATAATAGGTACAGTAGGTACAAGTAGGTACAATTGTTTGCGAAGTCCATCACAGTTTTGGTAAACTAAAATCAAGGTAGCTAGTCACCTTAGTTTCCTTGGCCATTAATAAATTTGTTAATTATTTATTTTTGCCCCTCTCGTATGGCCAATCGAACGCTATGGTCAAATACCTCGTCGACTGACAACAAACAATTTTGAATCAATTTACGATATTTTCTTGTAGAAATTAATACTAGAATATTGAAGACCTAGAAATGAGCTTATATTTTGAACTTTAATCATCCAACAGGTATGTACAATATATATATATAACCGCCTTTTTTTTGCAAGTCGGTTAAAAATGCCACTTACCTCAAGAAACCCAATCACAACCCTATGCAAAAACTTACTCCAAACTACCCAGATTATAAAGTGAACAGACAGGCGAGTGGCGACCTATCAAACAAGGTGCCAGGTCTAAGAAGCTCTTCCTTTGTGGTGATTAGCGTCGTCTCATTAGACGTCGAGTGGATTAACACCGTGTTGGCGTGCAGCTACCGTTGATGCTAATTATGGATGCCGGATAAAGGGCTCGCTCACAAGTGATTAGATATGCCAATATTTATCAATTGAAAATTCATGACGCGATATAAAAAGGATTGACGTCGCGCCAATGCGCAAAGCGCGGATTCTGCTAATATACATGGAATCCGATGTGAATTCTGGCAGACCACGCAGAAATCGCAGATCTATGCCGCGTGGAATGGCCTACACGTGGACGCGCTGGTGACAAGGCTGCTAACGTGGTGTCGTGGAACGTGTTGTAAAAAATAATCTCGACGTTTTATTTGCCAGGAGTCCAGTGATTGCTCGTATAAGAGGATATCCAAGCCTTTTTCACGCTAATAGAATAAGAAAACTGTTCGGAATCGCGAACTGTATTCAGCAGGAAAGTCACAAGGAACTTTAGGAAATTAAACGTACTATGTTAATTTAAGTAAATTCAATACAGTAATTAAGCCCTAAGAATTGTGTCACAGACAAACACACGTACAAACACACCTCGGCGTTTCATTCCCAATTCTCAAAAACCGTTTCCCGTTATCTCGCTCCATACATATTTACCTTGGCCAGTTATTGCCTAGTACAATCACAAGCTCAATGGTACATCTGGAGTTTTTTGTTTTTCTTTGCAATAAAAATGCAGGTACCTATTATAAAAAAAATCATAAGTAGCAAACATATAAATTACGATTTTAATGTCACAACAAATAATTATTATCAAAAAAAAAATGTATTTTTTACTTCTACACAGTTTAAAATACAAAATGTGACCTTAAAATATTGTGAAACAAACATACTTGTTTCTTTAAATAAAAAAAATATATGTAGGCGACATTACTAGAGTATCTTTTAGAGTGTAATAAACTTGGCGGACATCATGATAGTGTGTATTTAGACTGGACTCAAAGAATGTTGACAGACTCCCTTGTGTCATGTGCCTCACTATGTAGACTGAAACAAAACAAACACTATAATTTACAACTGTCCTTGGGTCATCTCATAGAAATTTTGATTGTTTCTTTCATAGGCATAGGCATCATCTTCTAATTTCTAAAGTATCTAATAAAAGACATTAAAATACGAAAAACTTCCCATCGGTCCTCAAAACCCCTTAGCAAACAATGATATAATATGTTGCTATGAATTGTCATATATAACTACAACTTTAAAGTCAAGACTATAAAACAGAATAACCTAGTCGATTCTCAGTAATTGTAAAATACGCTTGTTTATGTACTTCCTATATACATAGCATGTCACACAAGGGCATCTGTTCCGCGAACTGTTAGCGCCTGAGTGTGAAGCCCGGTCCCCACCGGGGTACTCCGAAAAACGTTGTAGCCCGCCCTGGCATGTGCTGTACAAATAGAGGTTGATGGTGCAGTGGTTATAGTAGAGGAAATCGTTCAGGTGGTCTTCGATTCGATGTTTTCAATGTGTTTACTTATACTGGTCGGCGGGTCTGTTGAAGAGCAAAGTAATTTCTGTACCATGACCCTGGATAATGATCTTAATTTTTTTTTAATTATGAAACCAACTCGCTAAAGCATCTTAAGATATTTACTTTTTTCATATAAAAATGTCAACGACAAATGGAGTCTTAAAATATCTCGCTATATGGGGTCAGGGCTCTAGAGCCTGTCAGAAGTTCCAGCCATATTCCACGTTTGTTACGGCTGCCTCATCACAGATTATGGTGAATTGACTCATTTGATATTCTGTCTGTACTACAATCTTTCTAGGCCTCGCAAAAAGCCTTGAGTAAACCTTTAGGGTTAGAATGGGGGAGAATGGGGAAAGAGCTTTCTCTACTGATATTATACTAATTTGCGATTGTAGGGGAGATCACAAAGTAGCCGTTTCTTATTCATGGATGCACTTAGACGTCGATTATGCTTTTATTAAGAAAGATAAAAGATGCACCGCTGTAGTTAACTTTTCTACGTCCATGCGCTTGCAAAACTACAAATAGATGTGAAAAACCACGTTTTATACTTATGTATGAGTAGGTATGTACTATCGAGGAATCTAATTCATAAGCAGGTTCACCGTTGTCATAATTTGTTCGTATTATACTAGCTGGTGCCTGCAACTTCGTTTGCGTGGAACTAACGGAAACGGAATGCTTAGATAAAAGTAGCCTAAGTTACTGGTTATAACACAAGCTATCTGCCGACTGCCAGTGAAAATTGGTCCAACAGTTTCAGAAATTAGCCGGAACAAACAGGCAGACAGACAGTTTTAAAATTTTTATTGTGCACTAGTACCATAATATTATATATATGTTCATAATGTGTTTAGTGAAAAGCTGTTAATTTAAAATTACAAACAGACACTTCAATTTTATTTATTTCTATAGATTATGATATCAAACTGACATGTCAAACTAAATGTACTGTTACTACATGCTGTCATTATAATACAAATAAATTATGAGAATACTCTATCTGCTTATGAATTAGATTCCCTGATAGTACATTATCTATACCTAACCGATACAATAATTGATTAGGTACATATTACGTAATTACAACAATGTAAGTAGATAATAACATCGTTGGTACAATTTTCACTTTCAAGTACAATCACTGATCAATGAACAAATGACTCGGATTATCTTGGAAAATGATTTCAAGTCTATAGTTTTCAGTGTCACAACATGCACGTATCGGGCATCGAACCCGCCATCAACAAGTTTACTATCAAGGCGCACTTTATAATGCTTATCACAATCCATTCGCCATATTGCAAGCTTAGGCACTTCAAACAGTTTAATGCAAAATAACATTTAAACTGGTAGGTGTACGGAATATTAGCTTTTTTTACCCGACTACGGCAAAGCCAAATGGAAGGGTAATTATTTTGGCAATGTATGTTACATACATTGTTCCCCCGTAGCGCCTACACTACTAGTCCGATTTTAACGAATCAGGTGTCAATACACTCGTAATAATAGCCCGAGTAACATAGGCTTTTTTAGGCTAAACGACAATTTACGTTGTCGGATTATAGTTTTTTTTTATTTTCTTTGTAGTTATTCTAATTTAAATTATTGGTTAGTGATTTGTCTATTTATTAATAACTAGCTGTCTCGATGGAATCGGAAACCTACACATAGTACCTACATCTACACCTATCAACATATTAGGGCCGGACGATTGTTTTGAAATAAACTAAAGTGGTAAACGAACGCACCGATGAATATTTGACAGTCAAGTGACAAATTGAATCTGGGAAACATCCATCGTCGTTTTTAGTATTTTCCCCGCAACTTTTCCAATATTTCTCACCGTTTAAATCTTCCCTGAGCTTCCACAATTATTTCAAAACCAAAAATAGTCAAATCGGTGCAGCCGTTCTCGAGTTTTAGCGAGATATTGGAATTACAATCCATTTTTATATATAAAAGAAGAAGATAATATTATGTAATAATTAAATAAAAACGATGTTATAAGCAGACTATTACCAAAATACAATATTTGAATTTTCGTTAATGCAGCTGCCAAGAAATCCTTAGAGAAAACAGAAAATGAAGTGCATAGTTTAAGGTACATAATCTATGTCTTCGCAGTGTCAAACGGATACTAGATCTGATGCCAAATAAATATAAAGTACAAAAGCAGATGTCCTCACTAACATATAGACGCTCGCACAGCCGAAACCGCTAATGGTAGAAACGTGAATTTTACTGTAGTTTTATTTTCAACTAGCTGGATCCCGCAACATCGTTTACGTAAAACTAATGAAAGCGGAACCCTATTTTTTTAAACGGAACCCTAAGATAAGCGCAGTCTCGTCCAATAAAAGTCCCGTGAAAATCGGCCCAGCCGTTTCAGAAATTAGCCGGAACAAACAGACAGACAGACATACAGACAAACAGACAGACATACAAATAGACAGATAGACAGACAGACGGACAGATTTTTTTTTTAACTGAAAGTACAGTATGTACTTTCATATGCATTTAATGAATTTATTGATAAGCTGTTAATTTAAAATTAGAATACGACACATCAGTTTTATTTATTTGTATAGATGTAGACGCACACGATTAGAAGGTATTTTGAACAATTCCTCCTCTAAGTGGGTTGTGAAATAGGGGTTGAAAGTTTGTATCGAAAATCTTTAAATAGGCTCCGATTTCGATGAAAATTTTGATTCATGCTCTTAAATACATTTCATAAAATACGTGAGATTATTATAATTCACCCACTGAGGGTGTAAAATAAAATTTAAGAGTTTTTATTTTTATATTTAAAATCTATCCCGATTTCCGTGAAATATCCGAGGTAATAAATACAAATCATCGGATACGTATTTTTAGATGTTTTTTAATTCATCCTATAAAGGGGTGAAATAGGGGTCCAAAGGTTGTATAGTATTTCATTGGCATCAACAGCTAGAAGGAATGCATTGAAATTGGGCGCGCAGATAGTTATTACGACTTAGAAATCCGTTAAAAAAGGATTTTTCGAAATTAATTCCCCACAGGGGTGCAATGGGAGTCTACGCTGACGAAGTCGCGCGCAAAAGTAGTATTATTATAATGGACAACTTAAATAGTGCGCACATACAAAAATCCATTTGTGTATTAATAGCGTTTCCTTGAAATTGTACGCATTAGGTCACACGCACCTACACTTGTTTGTTCAGTTGAGATGGCGAACTAAAACCCCGAAACCGGCTCGTAGACGATTTCGAAAATATTTGATTCGAAGTACGGTTAGCAAAAACGTTTTATTAACTCAATGCAATATACATACACGTTAAGAAAACATTTGTACCTAAGTACGTCACGTGTTATACCTATTTAGACTCATAAAGCAAAACCTATTAACATTGGCGTTCAAACTTAACGTCATGGTGGTGGTGGTGGTGGTGGTGGTCACCATCGCCATCGACCAAGAATCCTGTGGGATTGTTCTTGGTTGCCACATTGTCGTTTTTCAGTGTGAAAACCAGTAGACAGGTGGTATGCTGCCTACTGCATATTGATTAGCGTCTAGATCTAGAAGTAGTCATAATTTTACCACTGATCAATTAGGATCTTACCTAAGATGTAAGTAACTATTAAATCCAGTAAATTTATTTATGATTTTTTTTAATGAAATGGACCAGGAAACCAGGAAAAGATCAGACGGATCGCCTGATGGTAAGCGATTACCGCCGCCCATGGACATTCGCGACACCGGAGGAGTTACACTTGTAACTCCTCCGGTGTTGCGTTCCTGGTCTTCAATGTGGGCAAAAAGTCAAGCTCAAAAGTTGTAACTTACAATTACGCTTCCACAAACTGCGCTGTAAGAACTATTGGCATGAATAACTTTATTCGATTATCATGTTTTGCTTGATTGTATTTATTCTCTGACTCTACCAAAAAGTGTTGTTGAGGCAGCGACAATTCACGCGGAATGCCTCATGATGAGGTTTGACCTTAGAATTGGAGGCTCATAATGTTATACGACTTATTTTACGGTAAGATATAATATTTTGACTGACTGACTTTTTGTTGAAATTAGGAGGTTCGTGGCCTAGTGTGTAGACCGTTTGATTCGCACTCGAGAGAATGCAGGTTCGATTCCCAGGTTGTGGCGTGTACCAATGAGACTTTCTCAGATCTCAAGTACATTATACGGACGCTCTAACGGTGAAGAAAACATCGTGAGGAATCCCGCACATGGTTGGCCCCAGACGTATTGACCAGTCACTCCTCTGGACTAGGCTATGTTGTGAGAATGCCGTATGTGCTTGGGCATTCATACGACATTTAAATACCAACTTCGCTCGGAGAATACTGTTTAAATCATCCAATAACGGATGAAAAGCCATGTTAAGTTTTTTTTATGTTGAATTTACAAAAACATTGTTTATTTAGTTTTATTTCAATTTCACAATTTTCCACCACCATTTAAATGATGTTTAAAATATTTATTTTACGAATATTTAGAATTTTATTTACATAAAAATATTGACTCAAGACTAATTAAATACAGCCCTAAGCTATAAAATGTTTTAATAAAGCTGAATATTTTTTTCTAAATGAACCTCACAAAAAAATATTTCAAATACATTTCTTCTATTTGAAATTACTAATATACACCTCATTAATAATAATAAGTGGCTTGGAGCTAAAATGTTGGGACCCTTAGAGGACTACTAAAATAATAATACAATATAAATGGGGGGGCACAGTCTTTGACCCTCTAAAAATATCTCTCCATTTAGAATAGCAAAGGGCGTTTATTTCTTTAGAAACCGCAATTTAAAGCATTTTAGATTTCACTGATAGACTTTGTAAAACTTTCTAACTAGTGATAGTATTTACACCTGTCCTATACTCTGTACCTGTTTTTTTTTATCAGCCATAAAGGTTGCGAAACATTTGTAATAGTCATTAATTAATTGTCATTAACTCGCATTGTTATAGTTGCTAAATACTTGTGTATGTTTGTAGATGTATATCAATCTATACCTACTGATATTATAAAGAGGAAACCTTTTTTGTTTGTTTGTATGTATGTATGTTTGTTTGCATTGAAGAGGCTCCGAAACTACTGGACGAATTCCATGAAATTTACAGTAGACCACGGGGAAGCTACTTTTTGTCGCGACTAAATGTACGGTTTCCGCGAGATTTCCCTTTGCGCGCACGAAATCACGGGCATCGTCATATTTATAAATTGTTAACAAACATATTTTGTGGCACAACGACTGTTATTGAAATTCGTGGTTGTCGTTTCCCTGAGATAAGCGTGTTTGCTCGCCGCGCGACGGGTCCTGGGTGTCGCCCGGTTATCTAATGAGAACTGATAAGGGGGACCCACTATCAGGTGCTATGTGACTACATTATAACGTTTAGAAGTAGGTGATGTGGAGGCTATAAGAATGTTTGCCTATTGTCCAAATAACACAACGATATTGCTCGTTTTTTGCATTTATTCGCATTGTATTGACAATGCCAGGGAAATTGGAAGAAAACTTAATACCTAATTTATTTATTTCTGCAAAAAATTTCCCCATTCGTTCATAAAATATGATGTTATTTTCATATCTTAAACTCCTTACTAAACAGAAAATTAAAGTATGACGTTTCATAGGAAAATTAACCGAAATTCATAATGAAATTTCATACAACAAAAGGCAGTCCACCAAAGATAATCTGATTTGAAGTTTTAAGAATTCAATTTAATTATGCACTGAAAATAAACATAAGGATCACTGAAGTACTCCATTAAGCGAACAGCGCGAGGAATTTAAGAATTTTCAACAAATCGCCAATCTCCGAAGAAACGGGGGTATTTTAAAATAAAAGTTTTTTTTAATCGTGTCTAATTGTTAGCCATGGACGATTTATACTGAAACGTGACATGAAATATTAGATGAACTCATAGGAGTAGAATATGATGTTTGGAATTAAAATTCTAGGTAATTATTTGAATTGGAAAAGTACCGACAACAAACCAAAATCCTATTAGACTGAATAATTGTCACTCACATTTCATGTCCCGTAATTATTTTAATTCAGATCCATGGAGAAGTGGAGATAATCAATAAATTGTTAATCATATTTTATATGAAAATTCGTTGAAATAAGTTAAATTTTCACAGTATTTATCCCCCAGCTCCTGAGACCTATGCCGTTGTAATACAGATGCTTCACGCTTTCATATAACCTAATTTCGTCGCCGTCTTCGTCGTCGTGGCTAATTGTTCCGTAGTAAAATGACAAGATCCTTTAAACCTTTCGTTACATTATTGATTTCATTTGGAAACTAGCAAGTAATTTATATTGGTGAAATAATATAAGTATTTTTGCTGTAATATTAATTTCTGGTGCAGATACAGTACCTAATGGTATATCATAATAATATTATGATAAGTAACATTTTGAATGAAATAATTTGTTCTATCTTGTATGACGCTATTAGAATTTATTCGTGTCGTGATTAGTCCGTGTCGAATTTTCCATTCAATTGAACTCATGAAGACTGCCGCTGGGCGCTACCCATCCGTAATAATTCATATAGGTCTTTAACTTTCTTAAAAACACATTTACAAAAAAATTACAGCTTTGAAAAATATTTTAATACAATTGGATAGGTACGAGTACCTATAATTCGAAATATAAAAATAAAAAACTTGAGAGGTGTCAAGGGACACCCGGATGGATCGAAGTTCCTTTCGATTAATTAGTGATTGTAATATTTATTTTTTTTAAGTTATAATAATATTTTTTTTATTATTAACAAATATAATGTAATATAAACTTAATCAGTAGGCTCAATTATAGTAATAATTGAGAGAGAGAGAGAGAGAGAGAGACAGACAGAGAAACACGCGCACCCCGCACGGCTTACAACTATAGCAAAAAGTGTCGTTACAACTTTTAGTCTTAATTTTTTCCGTCTAGCCCCCTTTCGTAACGCGCGATAAGGAACTTCGTTCCAATATTCCTCTCAGATTGTTAATTTGATCGAAAACGGGCACTTTTATAAATTGTCTGTGTGCTTTATCAAAGCGGCAGCTAATATTAGATCCGAGTTACAGTTGGACGGTCTTAAACAATAATGAGCCAACAATCTCTGTTGGCTTTACGACGTCTAACGTCGTATTTACAGCGACTAGATACAGCGAAATTCACCAAAATGTTACATTTAAGATACGATCAAAGGCAAGCGTAATTGCGAAAAAAGTTAAAATATGAATTCACGTTAAATTTAAAATGTATTATTACTTAACCGTTCACATGTATAATAACTACAATTTAAATTTAAAAAAACAATAGCCCGACTACGTAAATTATATAGCCTACGTTACCCAGGCTAATATAACAAATCTATTGATGCCTCATTCATTAAAATCGGATCAGTAGTTTAAGCGCCGCGGTGGAACGAACATACATACATACCTAATAGACTGACAAAGTCATTACCCTACCATTTGGCTTCGCCGTAGTTGGGTGTACATACATAACTATTATATTGCAATGTTTCTCAAATAAGAAGAATTATGTCGTTAATATTTATATATTAGGTCTTTACCTATAAAATTGCCGTTTTGCATGAAAAAATTTAAACGATTTTTTTTATGTATTTCTTATTTGTGTTAATCGAAGTAATCACCCATGAGATCAATGCATCTTTGCCAACGCAGTGGCAGTTTACGCCCTTCGTAAAGAAATCAGCTGGACGGGATGCAACAAATTCTTCAAAGGCATTTTGTACTGCCTCTCGGGTATTTAATTTTTTTCCCGCCAAGAAGTTATCCAAATTCTGGAAAAAGTAGTAGTAGGTTCAAGGTCTGGTGAGTAGAGCGGATGACGGAGAGCTTCCAACCCCAGTTCTTGCAACTTGGACACGGTCTGCTGTGCAGTATGAGGTCGCGCGTTGTCGTGCAGGAGCAGCGGAGACGAGCGATTGACCAATGCTGGTTGGAGATGTGCCAGCTTCTCCATCATTGTGTTCAGTTCTTCACAGCACACATCTACAGTAATGCTCACCCCGTTTGGTAAGAAACTGTGAATAAATCACACCGGCGCTAGACCACCAAACAGTGACCATCACTTTTCTAGGGGTAAGTTTTCGTTTAGGGCATTGTATAGGTGCTGAACCAGGATCCAACCAACTTGCTGAGCACTTACGGTTATCAAACATAATCCATTTTTCATCGCAGGTAACAATGCGGTTCAAAATTCTTTAATTTGTGTGTCTGTTGAGCAGTGCAAGGCACGTCTCGACGCGTACTTAGCGCTGGCGATCATTGAGTTCGTGGGGCACTCATTTGTCAAGCTTTTCTACCTTGCCAATTTGACGCAAATGGACCAATATTGTTTTGACGCTTACGTCGAAAGCTGCTGCTAATTGAGTCGTAGATTGTGTATCATCAGCTTCCACAATCGCCTTTAATTCGTCATTGTCGACCAAAGTCTTCGGACGACCGCGAGGTTCATTTTTCAGGACGAAATTTCCAGAACGGAAGCGAGCAAACCAATAACAGGTGGTCCGTTGGTTTGTGGTGTTAGCTCCGTAAACGTCGTTGATATTGCGTGCCGCTTGTGCCGCGTTGCTGCCACGACGGTACTCATATTCCATAATTACTCGAATTTTAACGTATCTATGATGACGAAAAAGATTGAAATGCGATGAAAATGTAACACTAATCAATAAACAAATGACTACTTTTAGAAAAAGAATTCCATGTTTTTAAAATAAAATCAATTTGAAATTGGAATTCTTAGCCAAACAAAAAATATTTTGATTTGAAATGGCCAGTACTGCAGAACGGCAATTTCATAGGTTAAGACCTATTATTATGATAACGAGAGGAGTTGAGAGACATCTTTATTTATACCCACCTAACTTTTGAATAATAATGTTACCCGCGACCTAGTGAGCGCAAAAGGAAAATACCGGTGAACAGTATAAAAGTAGCCTATGTTCCCGTGGTAAACTCTATATCTTTGCCAAAATTCATGGAAATAGGTTCAGTAGTTTTAGAGCGTATTCAACGCAAGCAAATAAACAAATCTTTCCTTTCTATTAGATATATTGTATAGTGTAGATAATTTGGTATTCCGGGTATTCCTAAACGCTTGGCATACCTACTCAATTCACAAAACGGCTAACTCGCGTTATGCCTAAATAAAATCGCGAAGTAGGCCAAACTGTACTTAGCCTTATTAACCATGAAGGCCACCCGTGAGATAGGCTAAATTAAAAAAAGAGGTTGTAGTCAATCTAAGATTTTAGATACGTTATTAATTTCGGGCTTAAATGATACATTAGATATACCGAGATTAAGTCTTACAGATATAATGACTTTTTTTTATCGTTTATTGGGTAAATAACAATATCACATTAAAATATTACGATCTAACATCTGACAATACAGCTTACGAGTATTACAATCCTTCATATTAGCACTCAGAATCTACACTTTATATAAGAATATAAGGTGGCACGGTTCATTATTTAGTCCACCACTCGGATGGCATTTCTTTGATGAAATGGACCAGAAAACGAGCAGCCGGATCGCCTGATGGTAAGCGATTACCTCCGCCTTGGACACTCGCAACACCAGAGGAGTTGCAAGTGTAACTCCTCTGGTATTGCGCACTTGTGTTCCTGGTCCTTAAAATCCCAAAACCCCTTGGGCTTCCGGTTAAGCCTCGTTCTCTCTGCGAAACACATCGCGAACGTTATTTCACGCCGGTTTTATGCAACTCCGTGGTATTTATACGGTCGAACCGGCCTATTCGTGCTTAAGCATGGGTCTCCCGCAGTTGTGAGAAAATAGAATATTTAGGTGTTATCAAACGTTACAACATTCTTATTTATATACAAAAGTTAAAGCATAACGCGAGTTAGGCCATATAAGATTAAGGTGTACAGCGAAGTAGTTTCTTAAGCGAAGTAGGCTTGCTATAGAACATTTAATGTAATATAAGCTATACCAACCGTAAAAGTTGGAAAAAATTATATTTGAACTGTTATCTTACTTTAAAATTCTCTGTCATTTTTGTCATCGGTTTCTTTTATCAGTTATAAGGTTCTTCAACAACAGACTCAATCAATTTTCCATCAAAAAAATGTTATTAACATTTTCAGTGTAATACAAAATATTTGTTTGCTTTGAACAAAATTTCCATAAAATGTGTGGCCCTTCGAATTAGTCCCTATATACATTGCAAAACTGCCTCTAAAACGCTAAAATAATTACGAATAATTAGATATGTGAACGACGTTACTGTAATTATGTACAATAATAGACGCTTCAGTAATGGAGTTGCTGGAACACGCACGCCGTAGTATTGACTGTGTCCACTGCGCATGCCCCTCCCTGTAGGATTCACAAGGATATAGATCCCTGGATTAAACATCATTCCCTGTTATTATATTTAAAACCAGACGGGGCCCGCGACTTCGTACGTGCTAAAGAAAATCCTGCGGGAACCGTTTATTTTAGTAGCCCTTATAGTATATGTCCTTCCCCGTGGTTCTTTATATCAGTGCTAAATTGCATCAAAATCGGTGCCAGTAGTTTCGGATACTATTCAATACAAACAAACAAATCTTTCTTCTTTATAATATTGGTATTGATAAGCTGCCACACAGTACTTTTATAACGTTATATAATATCTTTTAGCACGATTAGGTATATTTTTATAATATTTTATAATAATTGCATTTTTTCTACGTGTTTTATTAGTCAACAAATGTTTTGTAACATTCTCTAATATTATATAACTTCTGCACCTTCATTTCATACTTCATTTATGGTGCAATTAATATTTATTATGCTCTTTTTATTGGATGCATGTGATATAGTCATCACTTTACGATGCAAGCAATGTTTCTAAGTCACAAAAAGGTGTAAAACCCATAAATTATGGCTTAGCACAATCGTCATATTAGACGACTTGGAAAATATCCCTTAGTGGGACACTCCAGCTCAATATGATTAAGATTAGGAAGTCTCTTTTCCAGATTATATTGTAAGACTTGTTAATATATCTTCCGTTTGTCGAATCCTTATTAGTATATACTTAGACATACCTAACAGATATCTCCTACGTACCTACGATGGTGCTCACTGTCGGCTTGTACTGTCTTTCTCCTGTCGCTTCTAGATTTCACACTCAGCGTTTACGGTGTATATCTAACATTGTAATGGCACGCTAAGTTATACAAAGTTGAGGATGCAATTACTTACTGGGTCAAAATATTATTTGTGCTGTATCTATATCGTTAACTAGCTTTCGCGTGGTTGATTGCACACCCGTGGGGGATATTTTTCAAACTTCCTTTTAAATAACGGATGTCTTTGTCTTAATAGCTATCTGCGCACCAAAATGCAAAGCAATACGTCCAGTTATTGATATTTCTTTGACTTTGCATCCTTTTTACATCTCACCCTTTAGAGGATGATGTTGAAAAAAATATAAAACACATACTCAATGATTTGTATTTTTATTAGCTCAGATATTAAATTTCATCTAAATCGGTTCTGATTTTAAATATTTTTCATACAAACTCTCAACCCCTATTTCACACCGACAGAGGGTAAATTCTAGTAAACCATGTAACACGTATTTGATTAAATGTATTTAAGAGAATGAATCTCTATTTTCAAATGAATCGGTGCAATTTTAAAGATTTTCCATACAAACTTTTAACCCCTATTTCACTCCCTTAGGTATGGAATTTTCCAAAATCCCTTACGCTGTTACGGCTGTGCGAGCGTCTATACGTCAGTCAGTCAGTGGGGACATATCCTTTTATATATATAGAGTACCTGGGTAACCGAGCTTTGAAAAAAGAAAAAAAAAATTAAAAAAGAATCACAAAAATATTTTACCGGGGTTCACCACATTTCGAATTTCCGAACAACACAAAAATTAACCAAACTGCCAACCAGACTGACATTATAGAGTCGAAATGTTTGATATACAAAACGAAAGAATAAAACATACATAACTTAAAAATGCACAGTCTCTCAGGGATAAAACCTAGCTAGACCGTTTTTTCTCCCCCAAAACTTCATGCATACTAAATTTCATGGTAATACTTGCAGCCGTTGCCGAGATTAGGATTACATATATATACAAGATTGTCTCGTTTAAAGTATAAGATAGATAATACCTACTTTGAGACTGTTCCTTTTATGCAAACTTACTCGTATGCATCACATATATATACATACATCACATGCAGGTAAACTTCAAGGCTAGGTAAGCCAAGTTGTGAGTATAACCCCAGATGAATATTATAATTATTGTATTGTGAATCTCAACATAGAAAGATTTAATGCCTTTTGGATTAGTTTGCTATTGTAGCGGTCATAAAAATGGTACAGTTCTTTTATATACACTATAAATAAAATTCAAATACTTACTCTTGACGCAGGTTTTAGTAGGATATATAAACCTATCCTGTCGGGCGGGCTAACCTAGCAACCACAGTCGGCTTGGGAAAAGTAGAGTTTAACGGTTGATTATTTACACGGAAGTCTTAAAGGTCTAAAATGGCCATATTTAGTGAATCGTATTATGGCGATAATAAAGAAACTAATCACAAGGCACCTGTAGAGCCTCAGAATTAGTTCCCAGTTCCTAAGAGATTCCATTCTCTAAGTAGAGAATATTTTAGAATATAAATAGACCTTCGAAACATCATTCATCTTACAAAAAGACATTTCATATTAGTGTATCAAAAAAACAATAATTTAAAACACGTAAATCAAAACGAAGAACAAACCATTAGTGGATATACAATAAAAAAGGATAGCAACAGTTCTGATTGGCCGGTGCAGCCTCGAGGCGCGCGATTGGCCGCGCGGTGTGTTCGGAAACCCGATACTTTTTAATAATGGCTCCTTTAGCTAATGCGATGGATATTACTAGCTAGTATTTTATTACATATGAACCGAAATGCGATATTAAGTGGTACGGGTGGGGTCCGCAGCGATCGGATTAGAGACCATTGACCAAATTAGGAAAATGTTTTGTGGTTCACCAGACATATTATTAGCTTCGTTAATCTTGATTATGTATTTTTCATTTGCATGGATATTATTGAAATTAATAGGTTTATTTGTAAGTATCATTTGCGATGCCATCATAATAGGTACTACATAATACGTATTTAAGAACATGAGCCTAGGAAAAGCTTAATAAAGTTGATGTGAATTTTAGGGCAACGGAGCTTAATGAACATAATATTGTATTAAAGTATTTAGATTAGGTAAAAGAAATATTATCTTCAATAGGAATGACTGTTAATTTTTTACACGACTACTAATTCATTTAAATACATAAAACTCATAAAATATGTCCATATTGTATACTTGTTCATATTCTTTACGTTTGCCAGCGCGTGGGTCAGCTAACACGTTTCATTGTAAGAGCGGCGCGGCGCCGTGCTACGCAGCTCGGTGCAACTCAAAAATAAACCTCTTGCAGTTAAACGTGCATCTTCTTATGTAGTGAATAAAGTTTAATTTTGAATCGCAATCTTTAAAATGCAGCGCCGCGTCGCGGTTCGGTGTGATTGACGCAAGAGTCTGAAACGGCTTCCCATAGGACTACGCTCCTAAGTGACCACACGATACGCTTACGCATCAGGGCAAATGCTGAAAAGTCGATCGTCTTGAAATGTTATATCCAATGGCATCCCCATCTCTAGGTGATACATAACATTTGCGTTATTTACCTACGAACATTATAATATCTATCATATCTAAAAATAAATAAATGTAACAATTACTTAAATACCTAATAGATAAAAACAAATCACTAGTACTAATCACAGTGCAAGCGCACTGGAGCACTATCAAACAAGTTATTGCTCAAATACGCAAGATACACTCGAGTCGATGGTGGCACATATAAGTATCGACTATTCGATAACGCGAATCGATACTGAGTGCTGACCCCGCGCGCGGTATCAGCTCAGCAAATACTACGCAGATAAAAATATAGACGAGTCCTGTTCGGAAAATAGACGATTATTTGCAATCATATTCACTCGTTATTCGCTTACTGATGTCATAGAGTCGCCCTCTGTGACGCCCTTATAGCTAGTCAATAAGTCCATACTCTACTTTTTTCATCCAGTTATCCAGTAAATTTTGTACTATGTTTTAAATAAAGTAGAAATTACTATTTCGGATTTAAAGTGTTTATAGAACGTGAAGCTTTTTTCAGAAGCTACGAGCTGAAAAAAGTTCGTGTGCGTAGACTTCTTTACCTCAGTGCGCTAGTTCGGTAGCGCTCCAAATAGCTTTCCAGCTGTAAAGTTCCAGAAAAATGTCAGTACGCTTGCATGTTGTGCCGGTTAGATATTATCAATGTTTGTCAGTGCTGTAGCTGGTAATAGTTATTATCTGTTCCGATTTTATTTGCTTATCAATGAATTTTGATTTGTTTGATAATTCGCTACAATTCGAGTAGGAATTTAATCGATGCTAATCTGTTGTGCAAATATTGCTATGAAACGTTGTCTAAAACTGAATTTTGATTGATTCATCAAGACATAGCTAAATGTTATGTGAAAATAAGATAAACACCACGGTATCGGTAGTGTGTACAGTATTATATTATTTACTATTCTTCTAAATACTTCCTATTCTTATCCACACTTATGTTTATTTTTACCTGAACAGATTACTTACCTATATAAGCAGGATGCAGGAAATAGGAATACTTACTTATCTTACCCGTTCGCTCCAGCACGTTGCTATTATCCTGGGTGATTTTTTATTGCGTTTTGAGAGAAACAGGGTAAAATAGGTACATGAAATAGAGTACTATGGCATACTTATTTTTACTAATTTATACATTGAATAAAGTATTTCAGTAAAAATTATAGTAATATTGAAATTTTAAATAATTTTAGGTGGTTGGAGCGTACAATGGCGCGCGACACGTTTGGCGGTTGACTCCGCAGTAGGGTGACCTAACTTTAAGATCTTTTTAAAATTTTGCAACCTTCAAATACTCGACCTTTCTATTTTTCATAAAAAAATGCTTTTCTCCAAACGGTAAGTTCAAAACGGGAAGTTCCAAAAGACACCCAGTATATAAAATACAAGCAAAATTAAGAATTATTTGTTAGTTAACGGTTGGCTGTAAAATAGATATTATTAAGCATAAAAGTAATAAGATTTTCTCCCAATAATAATAATAATAATAATATAATTAGCATGATGTAATGATTACAAGGAAACAAAATGGCGGACTCGGGGGTTAACGCACGTTAGTAAGGTCAAGGAGTGTCCCGGCTTAAGTGGTATGATTGATTACACAATATTAGCCTCAGAAATATGTGGTTACTGGAATCGAGATTATAAAAATATCTTCTGATAAAACTCTTACAACAAACAACTTACTTCGTCAGGGACTTCAAAAATACATGCTTCCTTGGTAACTACACGGTCATGTACTCAATCGATAAGAAATAATGGCATTTTATGTAAAGATCCTCTGAATCGGTAGAGCCTTTTAAGCGTAAGAGTCAGCTCACATCAGATACGCGACGTGGTGCTGCAATTTTAAAATAGTGATTGAAAATTGAACTTTATTCAGTACACAAGAAGATATTCATTGCGAGAACAGCGCTGGTCTATGCAGAGCGATGCAGTTTGACATTCGAACTCTTGCAAATCTTGTGATGAAAGTGTGTCTACTCTCTACACTGTAGAGAGTCTGTCTACTCTCTACTCTCTACACTGTCTACACTCTAGTGAATAAAGTTCAATTTTGAATAGCTATCGTAAAATCTACGCCGCGTCCCGTATAGTATGAACTGCTGCTTAGTTTGCCATTGTGGAACAATTATCTTACTAGATTATATAATGCATCTAAATACTAAATAACCAAACCCTGATTAAAAAAATCTAAGAAAAATCATAGCATATGGGTTATGTAGAACGGGCCTAAAATTTAAATAACCAAAAGAAAAGTACAGAACCACGGGGGAGCGCGAGTTCGGGTTCTGGCAATACGGCTAAGTGCCGACGGCTGATGGATGGTGTTTGCTCAACAAATAGTTTTCAATTTTATGTCGCCGCCTGCACTAGCCATCGCCCAAAGATTTCACTCACGAAATTGATATTGCCGGAGTAATCTCGAAAGCTTTTTACCCAAATGGATGGCGTATACCTTTGGAACAAAAAAATCGCTCAAAGGTTTTGGTATCTATCGTGAAATCTTGTACATGCGATATTGTGATGTGTTGCTATTTACCTTTATCGATAAGGTCGATTTATATTGGTAGAAGGTCAGCAGGCGAGGCGTGCCTACAAGCCGGATTCTCTTATGAATATTATTTTAAATCTATTATTTAATATATATTTATTTTTTAAATACGGAATTGGTTCGTCACATAGTGTTAGCGTCATTTTTTGGGTGCATTCGGCGCAAAATATTATTTTGGTTTAGTACCGTGTTTAAAAATATATATATTATATAATATACATAATGGAACCCGGCTTGTATGCATGGCTGGCCTGTATTAAATTTATTTATCTATATTTCATGTATATTACTACACCTGGTCTAGGTATATTAATAAACATGAAATATTATCATAGAATAAAGAAACAGAGATTGTTGCTTCTCAAATGTTAACCAATTATAACTTAAAAAAAAATACATAATTCGTGTTTTTGATGTTTGATAGCTGTGCTAATTATGTAAGTACTTACAATAAAATGACTTAACTACTTAGCACTTAAACCCTGTGCAGAACATAATTAATGAGCGTTGAAATTAGTACGTTGGTTGGACCAGGCCTCCTCATTTATTGTTTTATTTTAACAAATAATCCCAATTTTTCAAATAGGCCCATTGACATTTTAACGATAGTAGAGCGATAACTTAAAATATTTTATTCAATAAAGCAGATAACAATAATTATAAAAGCATAAACATGTTCTTATTCCTCAAATCATATTCGCTTGGGAAAGCAGTAAACGTAAGTTTTCATTACCGACGATCGATGTGCATCTTTGAGCCTGCATATAAATATCACGTAAACATGCAGCGTGCATAGCGCTGCAGATTTCCTTTGACTTCAGTCGTAAATACTCGCAATAAAGCCAAAAATTGATCCTCTATTATTTGCTCATAGAGACTGTTCTCTTCAGAATTTAAAGTAAGTATTTTAGTTATATTTGTCTTTTTTTTCTTCTTTGTGTCTTTACGCTTACTAATTTATATTGCGATAAAACTCGAACAGCTAGTTACCACGATTTTCATTTCCTTCACTTGGGTATTTTGCCTTGTCTCGGTTATACAAAACACGAGCAAAATATCACACATAATTGCATTTGTTGCTCCTCTATCACACCCTATATAAACAATATTTATTTTGTCTATGAGTCTCATGCGGAGCCCACATCGAGAGGTTATTCCCGTTACAACTGACAAAGGGAACATATTATTTTTATCAACGCCACCCAACACACAAAGGTCGTCGTGAGGCCTCACTGACATAATATCATACAATAAAACCATAACAAAGAAACACAACAGACGTGAACGAAAAGAGAAAAAGAAAAAATCAAAAGTGATTTATAAGAAAACTTAGCAATATACAAAATTAAGATGCTTTTAATTTTATAGCTCGTCTAAACTGTATCTTATTGATTGGTGATAGAGTTTTAATTCCTGAGAGTGTTATTTGTATGTATCTTTTATGTTGGGTACATTTGATGACTTGTAAAGTTTGAATGGTCGTTATCAATGTTCGGAGGTGTTCGAAGCCCGGTAGCTGCCGTTGAAAACTCGTTCGTATGCTCCCGCCGCCCACACACCACACACATTGTTTCCATTCTCCCATGAAAGAAAAAGTTTATCTCTTATATATTTTTTTTAGACTCAAGGTAGAATAAATTCACCCAACGTTAAAACGGTTAGTAATTCTTTTACACGGTACTATAAAACACAATATTACACATAAAATTGCAATTGTTCAGCCGATATAATTGCGTTATGGTCTACAATAATAAAATATCACAAAATCTTAAACGCGATAATATCTATTAAACACGTGAGGCCTATTCAATTGTCTCCGTTAATTCAATACATACAACACACAAGAAATTCTCAAAACGATATGAATTGAAAGAACTCTTGCGTGTAATCGAAACAAATATCCAAATATTAAAAATATTTGTAATAGACGCCAGAGTTTTTTCAATATCAGCTATTTGAGAATTGCTCTAAAGCAACTTAAACAAACGATTGACTGGTAGAGATTGCTTAATAACAATAAATTCACCTTCTGTACATAATTTGAAGTTGATGCTATTATATTATGTTGATGCTATCATTCTATTGTAAATCGTTTATTTTGTATACTTTGGTAAGCAATAAAGTTTTTTGTATTGTGTTGCTTAAATATTTTTAATCGCCTGTTGGTAGAGCTACTTTTCTTAATGTCTTCTAATTATACTCAATACAATAATAAACCAAAAATTGAATGTTATAATTATAAGCATCCTTATTCCTTATATTGTTAGTTAAATTATGTAGAGTTCCGAGATTGTCCGATAAACGTAGAGTCACCCCGTCGCCGTGTCTAGTATTTTTTACGGGAAGCCGTGAGTCAATGAAACCGAGTCATTCATTTGTGCAGAGACAAGTCGCGGTCCGGCGGGTGTTGAGCGTTGAGTGGTTAGTTTTATGGACGCAGTAAACCACCCGCAGCGTCACACAAAAATTCAATTCAATAGTGATAATTCCTGTACTATTCATTCTTTAGCTTCTGTTTGCTTATACAGCAAAGGTTTTTGCTAATATTTAAAATACTTTAATTTACTATTTAAAATGCAATTTTAAATAGTAAATTAAAGTATTGCAAATATTATGCAATCCACTACTTAATACAAGCCTTTCAAAATCTAACTTTACTTGATTATAACATTTTGGCGTATGATAGGCCGATTATAACATTTTGGCGTAAAAATATTCTATTGTAAAACGAAATGTTAGCTATATTTAAGCAGAAAAGTGTAATGTGTGTTATATTTAAGAATTATTCTCTAAGTAATTCATTTGATCCTTTTTGTCATCGATAATCTTATTCTCATTCTCAATTTCTTATTAGGTTTCTTACTTTCGATGATAAAACGGAGTATTGGAATTGTAAGGTTATACAATTCCAATACTGTTTGAGATGTAATCCCATTAAGAAAACTAAAAAGTTTTTTTTAAATAAAACAATTGAAGAAAAAATATAAGTTCTATATTATGTTACACAAGTTGAAAATCAAAACTAAACGCTAAAATTATAATATTTTTCTGTTGGTTCTCCTTTAGACAAATTTGTGCGAGTACAAACAAAAAAAACCAGTAATAAAATGCTTTGTTTTAGATATTTTAGATGCTAAATATTTTAAAGATATTTTACGACGACGGGCGTCTAGGTTTAGGGCCGGACATGGGGTGTAAAGTACCGACAAAAGCTAGACTGCAATAAACGTATCAATTGCGTCGCAAGCCTTTTTGGCCTAACGCCGCCAGGTAGGCCTCAAAGAGTTAAACGAGGATTATTGTGTTAATAAAGATAAACCTCTTTGTTCGACGTGTCTCAATGCGCATCTATAACTATTTAAAGGTATTATTATAATAATATTTAAAGGTATTGCTTAACCTAAAAGCATTAAATAAAATTAAAACATATTGACTCTACATTTTGTTAAAGTTAGATAACTAATGGATTTTTAGAGTTTTATGACATATTTAGTCAACATAATATTATATTATGTCGACATTTTTGTTGTCTGTATATTTTTAAGTATAAGTGTGCTTTAAACAAAATATTCATTAGACTAAAAACTTCTTTGAAAAATGCTAATATTTATCAATTTAATGAGTACCTACACTAGGAACAAAAATAAAATATCTGCATGTATTTGGCATTCAATTTGTCTCGCGGTATTTTAACGTTTATTTTCCTGTTCTGTGACGAGTTTCCATAAAACAATTAACGCGAATTATCGTCAGTATGTTAACTTGAACGTACGGACAATACGCAAAAGTGACTATCCCCTATAAAACATTTTTTGTTAGTATGTATTTTCTCTGAATTTATATGTTACAGATAAATATCTAATACATATTTGCTATTTAAAATAAAATAATTAAGTGAAAAAGAAGGAAACCGAGAAAGTAAATTTAAATTGGAATACTAAATAAATATTTTCCAATTTCAATCAATAATAATATGTAAATGCAAATTAGACTATAGTCGGAAAATTAATTGTTTAGGATTTTATGAAACACATATTGCATTGCATTCAGGGTTCTTTATAATGAAAACACTATATATTTGTAAACTTAATTTTATTAACTCTGGAACTAACAGATGATATAAGTATCCTATCCAGATTCAAGTAAACAATATGTATTTATAACTACAAGGATTAATTTAGCATAACTATTTGAATATAATTATTTAATTTAAGTTTACAATTTTGGCAGACGTTAGATAATCAAAGCTACTAGATTTATCGTAGCCAGATATTGTTTGAGTTAGAACTAAAATTCTTTATATTTTTTAAATTATAATTACTAGGCAAAAGTTCTGATTTCCATTAAAAATAAAATATGACATAATAAAATTTTGTAACCGATATTCAACAAATATATTTGTACGGTTGTGTTTAATTCGCATTCAGAGAGATTTAAGTTCGAAAGAAAATGTATAGATTATGGTAGGATAATTATAATACAATGATTAATGTCATGATATTTTCTTAAATCATACTACACATAATAATAATATGTATTCAGTATTCAGAGATATTGAAGGACCATATTATCAGAAGCGGGATAATTTTTTTCGTCTTTTAACAAAGTCATCTTATAATGGTTATCATTGAACAAAGATCGTCGAATAGTTTTTAATTTAATTTCGACTATTTAGATATATTTCGCTAACACGTGACAAGTCGCGTATCGCTGTTGTAAATCATATTTGGAGATGATAAAGACGAAGCCAAAGTTCGACTAAATTATTACGTCCAAGGTACTATCTATATTCGACGCTGACGACACTTTTCAAGCTGTTTTGTAATACAATACCGAAGTAACTTTAACTTCAAATAAGTATTCAACAAAAATGCGTTCGTTATTTGTTATAAATTTCACTGTTTTTCCACTTGTTGAATCTATATAATTGTTACTTAAATGTTTTTTATTGTTTGAGCATATAAAAAGTTTTCTATCTATCAATCTATAGTACGTAATAACGTTATAACAATATCATTTAATCTTGATTAACTTTTAAAAGAGCGTAGCTTAATGTTATTGTTTATTCACTATAACACTAGTATTCAAGGCCTTAATAAGGCTTTGATATGTGTATGTAGAATATCAAACGTTTGCCAAACGATATATATAATACATATTAAAATGCTAAATTGACACTTGCATATAAATATATATTAGAATGGAATGTGCAGAAGCGTAGATAGGTACCTATGAAACACCAAACACCGTTACTTAGAAGATATTAATATAATTTCACCTTAACAGCTATATTTACAAACCTTAACTAGGTATACGTTCGACACGACTATAATTCTGTTCCCTATCTATTAATTGAATTATATATTTATACATTTGTTACACAAGCACATTGCACAGTTCGTCGATATGATTCCAAACACGCACACTTGTATACTAAATATTTGGGCCTTTTAGCTAAAAAAGTTATTCGATGCATTAAATTACACATATATTCCGACAATTGTACAAAATTTTAATTATTTACATCACTATTTAACGTCATAATATCGTATAAGATTCGTTTAGTTACAAATAATATTTACAAATTAACAAAAGATCTCAACGCGCGCTACGCGCTTATCAAAAGAGATAAAGCTTTGATATCGACCGCATTAGCTGCGATTATGTACTATTTGCGCTGTATCGATCCGAGCGGAAATGATAGTTAATGCTGTTTTCATTGTATTTAACTAGATTATAAATGATGTTTTAGCTACAAAATTTCGCTGACATATGTTAATCCATGTTTACTACAAAAACAAGTAGTTAATTTAAACCACATTTAGTATACGAATGTGCGTTATCTCGAAGGACACTTCCAGAAGTCCTAGTCAGTTTATGCCTACGGAGTCTTTAGGCCTATTAGCGCGGCCGCCGCCCGCCCGGGGACGCCACTCGTGCATCCGACATCTAAATACTAATGCGCACAATATGGAACTCATTTGGAAACATGAAAAATATTTACATAAATTTACAAACCCCAGGTGGTGCGGCGCCGGCTACGCGGGCTACGTATCACAAGAACACAGATCACGCTCACTTGGAGTCCGGGGAGCTGACGGGTGACCCGGGACCTCAGCGCGGCCAGGGCGCGGCGGTCCGGCGGGGCGCCTACGCCAGCGGATACTGTCACAAGGGCGCCTGCGCGTGCGCGTGGTGGTGATGGTACAGCGGCGACTGGTAGTAGTTGTCAGCCGGCGCGTGCCCGTACCCATAGTTCACGTCGTACATCTTCAGGTCCGTCTTGGTGTCGGCGCCGGGCAGCAGGCGCGTGATGCTGAAGGGGTGCGGCGCGGGCGCGTAGCCCGTGGGCTCCTGCTTGAGTTGCGCGTAGTGCTCCAGCGCCAGGGGCGTGTGCTCGGGTAGGCACAGCTCCGGCGCCGCGTGCAGCTGAGCCAGCAGATCGTCGCGCATCTCCTTATCTTCAACCACGCCCGGCGCCTTGTCGTGCGCGTGCTCGCGCTTATCGTGCGAGCCGTGGTGCCCATGCGTCTGTGCCGCCTTCTGCGCCTGGCGGATGTTCTCCTTCTTTTCATCTTTGAATCTCTTCTGCCGCCTCAGGAAGCAGCCGTTCTCGAACATGTTTCCGCTGTCCGGGTGCAGGGTCCAGAAGGAGCCCTTGCCGGGCTTGTCCGGGGTCCGGGGCACTTTTACGAAGCAGTCGTTGAACGACAACGAGTGCCGGATCGAGTTCTGCCAGCGCTGCTGGTTCTGTCTGTAGAACGGGAACAGGTCCATGATGAACTGGTAGATTTCCGACAGGGTGAGCATTCGCGATGGGTTGTTCTGGATGGCCATCGTGATGAGCGATATGTAGGAGTAGGGCGGCTTGGCGTGCGTGTAGGAGCGACGGTAGGTCTTGTCGTTCCGCGCGCGCTGCAGCGCCGAGGTCGGGGACGCGGCCTCCTGCTCCCGTGGCAAGGCGCCGTAGGGCACCGCGCCGCCGCCGCCCATACAGGAGGCCATGGTGCTAGGCGGCGAGTAGCCAACGCCGGCGGAACCCATGCAAGAGCCACCGGCCACCATGTTGTTGGAGTAGAGGTTCGGGTAGGGCTGTGTCGGCATGCATCCCATGCCGTTCACGTACGGAGGCGCGAGACCGGGCGACAGCGAGGACAGCGTCGCGGACGTCGGCACGTCGCCGTACGAGAGCTTCTGCGAGATCATGGCTAGCGCATCACCCGCGCGTGCACGCCGGCCAGGGGCAAACACTCGCACTGATTGAAAGAGTAAATAGAGGCCGGGGGCCCGATCTCCCCTCCACGGCCCGCCATGGGTGCCGGAGGCGGCGCCACGGAGGCCCCGCCCCCGTGCGCGCGCAGCCCCCACCCGCCGCCCGCGCCCCTCGCAAAGCCTCGCGCGCGTCCGCCCGCCGCTAATAATACCGCAGTTCGAAAAGATAAAAACACGAAATAATAATGAGTGTGTTAGGAATGTGTATTGGTGTGAAGCTTTTAATGTTCGCTATGTCATTGTTAATGTAGTAATAAGTAACGGGTACGAATACCTATGTTTTAAAGGCATGTGAAGACCTGAAAATGTATTTTTTGTTTTAATCGATGCTGTAGAAGTTTCATAATTTCCTGAAATTATACCTGAAAACCGGTGTTACTTTTTTAACATTTCACAAAACTTTTTATGGAAGTGATTAACATAATAAATATACCTACACAATAGATGTTTAAAATTGAGTGAATTTGTAAAAATCAGACATGAAACCTTGAAACTACGAATATTATAGGTTGTAAGGAAACTTATGCCTGTTAATTTGAGTTAGACTTTAGTTTTAGCAACTATTACTCTTTGTTCAAAAGTTAAGATACTTTGTTCAAGAACTTAGATAAAATCTTTTTAAGACTACCTAAAAGAAAATTATTTGACGTGGTCTGAAGAATTACAGTGAAGTTTTTTATGTAGGCAAAGTTTTTAGATATGGTAAACGCAGTTTAAAATAAATAATTAAGTAGGTATAGCTTTATAATATTTTACTTTTTAATCTTTTACTGTGGTATTTCAAATATTGTTATTTATTATTTATTATTCAAGCTGATTTTTTAATAAATAGGTAGATAAATATTTAAAATTAAACGAAACATTGTTTTTATTTTAAATAATACAATAATTTATATTTATAGCTAGCCAATACCAGCTCTGCCTGCCTGTTTAAACGGAATTAAAGATACTATTGTAGACAGTTGAGGGTTCGGAGATGGGACCCTTGTCAGACACATCAGATACGGTAGGCCTAAATTCTGTTGAGTACTTGAGTAATCTGCAAGGATGCCACAACACATCCATATAGGAGCTCTTTCTTGATTTTTTAAATTTAAATAAAGCTTAACCAACAGGACGCCAGGACATGTTTAAGGAGGTGAGTACTACCGCGCAATAGGGTTTTTTTTTTAATTACTTCAAAAATTATAGTCTGATTTCGCCCAAAATAATTTTTCTATAAAAGAGTATCATGACCTATTTGCATGGGAAGTTACAAGCATCTACCTCTTATAGTTTAGATGCTTGTGACGGGACTAACTTGTACACTACATTGGAGGCCTATTACCTCCTCGATAATAGTTCACTTTAAAAAAATCGTGTAAATATATATCAAACCTTGTATTTTTTAAAGAGACCTATTCGACGAATAACGACTCACATAATGAAATAAATTCGGAAAAAAAAATCATCCCCACTTCACATGTAATGTATAGTCACTCCTAAAATATAAAATTAGGTGCCAAAAGCTAATTATATTCGCAAGCTAGAACTGTGGTAAATATTATCAATTTTAAGTCATAATTACAGAAGTTAGAAAAGGCGGACCAGCCAGCGACAGACGGACGGACAGATGAAACTATAAGGGTTATTAAAGTACTACGGAACTCTAAAAAAGAAACAAAATTAAATTAAAATTTAAAAAAAGCATAAGTATTCCTTAAGAAGATATACAAAGATAAATATTTTCTATGGATAGAGAAAAGAAAATATTTCTAAGCACAACATTTACTTGGTATGATTTTACTATATATTGTAACTTAGTAAATAAATAATTATTTACTAAGTAACAATAAATAGTAAAATATAAATAGGTAGTAAAGTATAAAGGTGAATACAATATTTTAGTTCTAAGGCCTCAATACTTCGTACAAGGTAAGTGCTGTGTTGCATTGTTCTAATTGACAGTTGACTACACAGTACACTATCAGAATGTTCTTAGGATCTAAATATAGCACCGCAATAACCACGGGCTGGCGCATTTGTGTCTTGTGCCTCCTACCTACATCTAGATTCTAGGATGTTCGCAGTTATCATTCAGCAAAATACACGATTTAGGTAACTCTAAAGGTTTTTAATGTGTAACATCTTTCGTGATTTCGTGAAATGGGAAGGGAGTGTGTAACAGGAAGTCGCTGTGAATTTGATTTGACGAATGAGCGCGCGGTGTTATAGGTGGCCGTCAGAGTATTTCAATATTTAGATTTTTTACATTTTGACGTTGATTTTTGTGCTTAGTGGAAAAGTTTCCGTATTTTTTTTATCATATTAGAAAATAGTACTAAGCATTGAGTTTTTTTTTATATTTGCATAAAATGTTACACATCATATGTAAGTCTCGCTCGTTTTTTAACACTAAAGGCCTGTTCTGAATAAGCTATTCGACACTTATTAGGCATTAATGAAACAGGCCCTATATAAAGAATATTAATTAATAATTTGCTAAACATTAACTTCTGCGATCAATTAGCGACAACAGACTAGGTATATAGACCTCAAGGAAAATTATAAAATCAAATTGTTATAAACAATAATAAGTATTTTTTATGTAGCTTTACAGTCTACAGTGTAAAACTGTTGCTGTAAAAAGTACAACAAGCAAAAACTTCTCGATAGAAGTAACTCGTTGCCGACATATAGTGTGTTTTTTATAGACAAGTTACAAAAGTAATATTTTTTTATAGACAAGTTACAAAAGTATATAATACTCACTGTATTTAAGACAGTTATCAAAAGGAATAGTGTACTAAAAATCAATATTTTCAAAGATATTGCGGATTGTTTGAAGCACTTTTGTGAGTCTCGTGAAAACGCCCCATATAAAAGTCGTACAAGTAGGTGACGTCACACGCTACTAATGTTGCTACTAAATGTATGGCCATATGCACAAAATTTCCGATATCCCCGTTTGTTCTTCTCCGTAAGTTTGCGCGTTTATGTTCATACATGCCATAGTAAATGTTTTTGTATTTGATGTAATTAAACTAATTATGTAGGTTTTTTACACTAATGTTGTAAAAACATATTCAAACTTTATTGTGACTTCGAAATGCATATAATTACAAAACTACACACAAAATCTTAATTCTTTTTACTTTTATCAAGTTGTAAGACCAAATTATTTCTTAATTTATTTTAAAAAAAAAAATTTTACTTGTAAAAATTTTAAATGGGTAAAAATTTAATTTTAATAATTAAATTTTTACCCGATTACCGCTCTCTTGGAAACCACGCCATTTTGTTTACATAGAAAATGATCATTCGTTTTATATACATTCCACTGTATTACGGCCGCTATATAATGGCAACGCTATCCTAGGAAAACAGAGATTTACGGCTGCTCTACGAAATTTTGCGCTGTGCCCCTACGAATTGAACGCGCGAAGAACCCGTGAACGTCGTTCATACTGACGATTACGCTTGCTCGCGGCGATAGTGTAGAGTAGGGTTACAGAAATATTTACAAGTAACAAATAGACATAAATCTAGCGAAACAAACTCTTTTTCTGAAGACAAAAAAGTCTACAAGCTTACAAGATTTGTATAATGTCAAGCAGGTATACAATCCATCTACATGCTTTTACGTATATAAATAAGCTAGCTTTTGCTTGCGGCTGCGTCCGCGTAAATATATAGTATTCCACAGGAACACTGCACTTTTACTCGGAATAAAAAGTAGCATATGTGTTAAACTACTATCATAACATATTTCATCAAATCCGTTCAGTAGTTTTGGCGTGAAAGCGTAACAAACGTTCATACATCCATCCTAACAAACTTTCACATTTATAACTAGCATTTGCCCGCGGCTCCGCCCGCGTAAATACAGTATCTCACGGAAACACTGCACGTTTCCGGGATAAAATATAGCCTTTTTTTTAGTCCAGAGCCTAAACTACTCCCATACCAATCATAAATAAAAATGATCAATATCCGTTCATTACCTACTTTTTGCTTGAAAGAGTAACAAACATCCATCCACCCTCACAAACTTTCACATTTATAATAGTAATTATATATATATATATATATATATTTGATACATACCATAATATTAAAGTAAGTATGATAGTATGTTATCCCTTATAAATGCCTAATAATGTATTATGTATATACCTGTTATTATCAATAAAAATTTTTTTTTTTTTTTAATTGGCCTGAGTTTTGAGGCATGTTCGAGAATCGAGGCATCTTTGTTGGTGTCTAACAATAAAAATATGCATTAGGTGATTTTATAATTTAATATGTACGTACAAATAAATCATCAAATTATTATTATTTGTAAAAGCAAACTTATCACAATCATGCCATAACGGCTGAACAAAACACATATATTGTACTTTGGAAGCGACAATAACAACACTTGTTTACCAATAAATGTAAACAAGTTATTAACTAAAGACCTTTAAGAAGGAAGAAAACAAATTATTAATATCCCTTGTACGTCTCAATGGGCTTATTTATGTGACTTACTAAAAAAGTATTTTTCTTATACATAGAGAATTTTTTTTAAAACACTACCTCTGTGTTGCTTTAGATAACAAAAGATGAGACATGTGTCATATAGTGGAAAAATCTTCTGAGATGATAATGGTTATACTGTTTTCATGAAAGTTTTGAAAGATACTACTACTATTATAAATGTGAAAGTTTGTGAGGGTGGATGGATGTTTGTTACTCTTTCAAGCAAAAAGTAGGTAATGAACGGATATTGATCATTTTTATTTATGATTGGTATGGGAGTAGTTTAGGCTCTGGACTAAAAAAAAGGCTATATTTTATCCCGGAAAAGTGCAGTGTTTCCGTGAGATACTGTATTTACGCGGGCGGAGCCGCGGGCAAATGCTAGTTATAAATGTGAAAGTTTGTTAGGATGGATGTATGAACGTTTGTTACGCTTTCACGCCAAAACTACTGAACGGATTTGATGAAATATGTTATGATAGTAGTTTAACACATATGCTACTTTTTATTCCGAGTAAAAGTGCAGTGTTCCTGTGGAATACTATATATTTACGCGGACGCAGCCGCAAGCAAAAGCTAGCTTATTTATATACGTAAAAGCATGTAGATGGATTGTATACCTGCTTGACATTATACAAATCTTGTAAGCTTGTAGACTTTTTTGTCTTCAGAAAAAGAGTTTGTTTCGCTAGATTTATGTTTATAGCGTATTATATTATTATATTATTATTATATAATATAGTATTTATAGCGTTGCCATTATATAGCGGCCGTAATACAGTGGAATGTATATAAAACGAATGATCATTTTCTATGTAAACAAAATGGCGTGGTTTCCAAGAGAGCGGTAATCGGGTAAAAATTTAATTATTAAAATTAAATTTTTACCCATTTAAAATTTTTACAAGTAAAATTTTTTTTTTTTAAATAAATTAAGAAATAATTTGGTCTTACAACTTGATAAAAGTAAAAAGAATTAAGATTTTGTGTGTAGTTTTGTAATTATATGCATTTCGAAGTCACAATAAAGTTTGAATATGTTTTTACAACATTAGTGTAAAAAACCTACATAATTAGTTTAATTACATCAAATACAAAAACATTTACTATGGCATGTATGAACATAAACGCGCAAACTTACGGAGAAGAACAAACGGGGATATCGGAAATTTTGTGCATATGGCCATACATTTAGTAGCAACATTAGTAGCGTGTGACGTCACCTACTTGTACGACTTTTATATGGGGCGTTTTCACGAGACTCACAAAAGTGCTTCAAACAATCCGCAATATCTTTGAAAATATTGATTTTTAGTACACTATTCCTTTTGATAACTGTCTTAAATACAGTGAGTATTATATACTTTTGTAACTTGTCTATAAAAAAATATTACTTTTGTAACTTGTCTATAAAAAACACACTATATGTCGGCAACGAGTTACTTCTATCGAGAAGTTTTTGCTTGTTGTACTTTTTACAGCAACAGTTTTACACTGTAGACTGTAAAGCTACATAAAAAATACTTATTATTGTTTATAACAATTTGATTTTATAATTTTCCTTGAGGTCTATATACCTAGTCTGTTGTCGCTAATTGATCGCAGAAGTTAATGTTTAGCAAATTATTAATTAATATTCTTTATATAGGGCCTGTTTCATTAATGCCTAATAAGTGTCGAATAGCTTATTCAGAACAGGCCTTTAGTGTTAAAAAACGAGCGAGACTTACATATGATGTGTAACATTTTATGCAAATATAAAAAAAAACTCAATGCTTAGTACTATTTTCTAATATGATAAAAAAAATACGGAAACTTTTCCACTAAGCACAAAAATCAACGTCAAAATGTAAAAAATCTAAATATTTAAATACTCTGACGGCCACCTATAACACCGCGCGCTCATTCGTCAAATCAAATTCACAGCGACTTCCTGTTACACACTCCCGTCCCATTTCACGAAATCACGAAAGATGTTACACATTAAAAACCTTTAGAGTTACCTAAATCGTGTATTTTGCTGAATGATAACTGCGAACATCCTAGAATCTAGATGTAGGTAGGAGGCACAAGACACAAATGCGCCAGCCCGTGGTTATTGCGGTGCTATATTTAGATCCTAAGAACATTCTGATAGTGTACTGTGTAGTCAACTGTCAATTAGAACAATGCAACACAGCACTTACCTTGTACGAAGTATTGAGGCCTTAGAACTAAAATATTGTATTCACCTTTATACTTTACTACCTATTTATATTTTACTATTTATTGTTACTTAGTAAATAATTATTTATTTACTAAGTTACAATATATAGTAAAATCATACCAAGTAAATGTTGTGCTTAGAAATATTTTCTTTTCTCTATCCATAGAAAATATTTATCTTTGTATATCTTCTTAAGGAATACTTATGCTTTTTTTAAATTTTAATTTAATTTTGTTTCTTTTTTAGAGTTCCGTAGTACTTTAATAACCCTTATAGTTTCATCTGTCCGTCCGTCTGTCGCTGGCTGGTCCGCCTTTTCTAACTTCTGTAATTATGACTTAAAATTGATAATATTTACCACAGTTCTAGCTTGCGAATATAATTAGCTTTTGGCACCTAATTTTATATTTATTTTATTGTGATAAGTTTGCTTTTACAAATAATAATAATTTGATGATTTATTTGTACGTACATATTAAATTATAAAATCACCTAATGCATATTTTTATTGTTAGACACCAACAAAGATGCCTCGATTCTCGAACATGCCTCAAAACTCAGGCCAATTAAAAAAAAAAAAAAATTTTTATTGATAATAACAGGTATATACATAATACATTATTAGGCATTTATAAGGGATAACATACTATCATACTTACTTTAATATTATGGTATGTATCAAATATATATATATATATATATATATATATATATATATATATATATATATATATATATATATATATATATATATATATATATATGTGGCTGGTGGCACAGAATAAATAGTAAGTAGACAATAATAATTATAATCCTGTCAAAGACAAATTGAAGTAGATAAGTAGTAGGTAACATAGTTATGATTTCTTTAATCGAGAGTTTCAAATATTTCTAAGCGATATTCTGTAAAGTTTTATGAAAACTTGACTTTAAAAAGTAACCCGATACCGGAATTGAGCTAATGGTGAAAGCTTGTACGACGTACGTAAAGCTAGCTCATTGGCCCAACCAGAGATCGTGTGTCTGAGGGGACCGGAGAAACACGATATCGTGAGGGCTGGGAATTCTGTCTGTCATAATGTTTGCTATATGGAAATCAAATATTTTACATTATATATGAAACTTTTTCTTAAAATTATTTTGTAAAGCTCCGTGATAAATGAGCTCTACATGCTGAGAACACAAGGTTTGTAGAATCATCTAGAAGATTATAAATTTAATCATCTTGATAACTTTGAAAAGTAATTTTTTTTATTATCTTGTATAACTTCTTAAAAAATAATATATTTTTTTTATTATTATTTACTATCTTATGCCCGCAGCTTCGCCCGCGTGGGAGTGTTCGTGGCAAAAAACTTCTATAGTTTGCTACCTACTGCAATATAGTAATAATATAATACTTTATAATAAATTTTCCCACGTACTTTTTAATGTTAAGATATCTCCTGGATATAATCTCCTAGGTAAGGATAATAAAATTGTATAGGTACGTCTAAATAGCTTCTGAAAATACCACATTATTTCTGATCATTTTTTTAAACTTTGAATGTGTATAGTAAGCTATCCTTAAAGGATAGACATATCTATGCCATCGCGGTCTTATTTGTAAACCTATAAAGGAATAATATAAGAGAAACAATCCATTGTTTTGTTATTTATCTCCAACGGGTAAAGTTAGGCGGCGTTTTCGATAAAAGTTCCCAGACGGCTTGCTTTTTTCCGCAACCTTCAACAATTATCGTCTTAAATCAAACAATTTCCACAAAACCTTAACAAATTATTATCAACCTAAACCTTCCTAAGGAACCACTCTGTCGGTAAATGTAAACGGCATGAAAATCCTTTCAGTAGTTTTTGAGATTATCGTGAACATACAGACAGACAGACTCGGCGGGGCACTTAAGTATCCTAGGTCCGTCTCCTGGTTCTAAGCTACCTCCCTACCAATTTTTATCCAAACAGATTCAGCCGTTCTTGAGTTATAAATAGTATAACTAACACGACTTTCCTTTATATATATAAATAGATTACCAACATAAAAAAATTGTTAAAAGTAGAAATTTTTCCGAAATCACGCCATCATTTACAATCATCAAACAGCCGGGCAGTACATTCAGGCGAACTAACGCCAATTGCTTGCTTATTGATGGGCGTAATGTTACTTAATATTAATTACAATTTAGAGCAAATCTATAAGTGTGCATGAATGATAAGATACTTAGGTAACTACCTATTAAAAGCAAAGCTAGGTAAATATGCCTTTTAAAAGCAAAATGCTTTTCTATCAGGGTATACTTTGCCCAAAAACAGTTGGAAAACTTTACAATATTCTTAATGAATACAATATCACAATAGTGTATCAAGGGCAAACAAACAAACAATTAGGTATACAAACAGCGAGAAGTCTTCAATCGTTCACAAACAATGCTAATTAGTAGCTCCCTAATCGTAAACAAATACTGCTTTATCGCCCATTACGAGGACAACGATATTGGAAGAATATTAGGGGTCCTTCGATCTCAAACTAAGAAGAATAGCAATTTTTTCCCTGCTGTTTAAAAAAGTTGCAACCACAAACCATAACACTATTAGATTGTACAATGTACAATATTCATTTACATTCAATTTCGCGTAATTATTTTAATTCATATCCATGTAGAAGTTGAGATAATCAACAAATTGTTAGTCATACTTTATATAAATATTCGTTGAAATTAGTTAAAATATCACGGTATTTACTCCAGATCCTGTAGATATGAGACCTATGCCGTTGTAATCCAGATGCTATCACGCTTAAATCTATCCTAAATTTATTCTTTTTTAGATCTTTGGTCGCCGTGGCTAATTGTTCCATAGTAGGTAAAGTGCCTCATGTACCTTGCATATCTAGGAAAACCAAGATTTTCACAGACATGTGAGTCTGCCGTGTCGTAGTTACCGTGGTGGACAACCTAATCCGCCTCGCATCGGGGAAAGATCATAGCTCGAGCAATGGGGACAGTGCTACATTATGATTTTTGGTCAGTGCTACAATTATTATCTGGGGACACGGTGGGGCCACCGCCAAGACGACCCAATCCGAAAGCGCGAGGCCTACATTTTCTCAAAGCACAACGTCGATTTTTTAAACTTCATAACTTGTTATATCTTACAATTTACATAGTTGAAATGATGGTTTCATAAAACTTACCGGCTACACTTAACTTTTGGGGCCGAATCTTTATACTACATTTTTGAATTTTTTAATGACATATCGCAGAAAATAGCAAAAAAATCAATCTGATTCCTTACTTCCTTTTTAAATTGCATTTTGAAGTGAAGAATAAATAAATTAGGTATAATATTTTACGGAACCCTGTTATGTATACGATTCGCCTTTGACATTTTGGGTACATGATGTTAGTCATAAACTCTGTACCTCTATTAGCAAATAATGATAGCGTCTTTAGTAAAAATAAATAATATGAATACTAATAATACTAACCTATCAAAGTACGAAAACAATATCATTGTATTTGCCAGCATCACTAATTAATCTTTACTCTTAAGCTGCTTAGATTTACTAAGCGTATTTGTTTCACATAGTAGAGGTGACCTGAGCTTTTTTGTTTCTTATGTATTTATTTATACACACAAATATCTATCACTACAGGTAACCTAATACAGTAGACAAATGAAAATGAAAATAATAATTATTAAACAATATATAAACATAAAATAAATGCTTATAATCATACGGAAATCGAAGCAATAATGATTTTAAATAATAAATGGGCACACAATATAATATTACTTGTAGTCCAGTTACTTTGTTGCCATTCCTACCTCTATTTATCTAGACAGTACTAACTCACAAACAATCTTGATATCGAAATGAGCATAAAAATCATTAAAAACATTTCACATGTCAATCAAACTTATACCTAGCACATACAAAAATAGACAAACAAAATTAAAAGGATTAACGTTTGCACCTTATTCTTAATCCCATAACTTTAATAGTAAAAGTTATTCTTAAAGACGTTGAAATAATAATGTCCGGTCACAACAGGAATAGATAAGTCCAGGTAAGTAATCCACCAGGGTAAGTGAGTTGCACGTAGAGTAAGTCCTTTCATTCCTCGCATCAAGATGACGTCAAGCTTTTGTTGCGAAGATTGAGCTGAAAGTGACGTGAGATATCATACAAAATATTTGCCTAAAAAACTAGCCTCCATTGACTTTTATCTCATTCTGGTCGTTTTTGTGTTAAAGGGGTAAAGGATGTTTCCTGTCTTTGAAAATAAAATTGAATTAAATAGGACATTATTACAATTAAGGTCAGATAACACAGCGACGATATGCGACACTAGGCGCTTTTTAAGATATCTATTGAAATTGAACTTATGCTGTCGTAACCGAGACTTTTTTAGTTACAATTCATCATCACCGAGCGAGCTGCGCTTACTGCTTGACGATGTTGGGGGACGCGTAATTTTTTTTAATTTTTCAAGACACATAGGTAGTACACACAAAGTATCTATTTTAAGGTAAATGTAACATGCTCCTAAAGGGTTTTCCTAAACTTGCGAATAAAAACAAAACTAAAAGACGATATGGCAGTCCAAACACCAAACAGGTAGGTATATGCCAGTTTATATCTTTCGACTACTTGACATACATACGCAACACACAGGCTGTATCAAAAGCACCGACGAGTTCCATATTAACACACCCACGGCCAACACTGTTGACTCGGCCGCGACTCACGAAATTCTCCACTTTTATGTGAGAATTTCTCGAAACTTCGTGTCTTCCCACTAACCTCACGAAATTTACGTACGTGAACTGTTTTTTCGTCGCTTTTAAGTTCATCAGCATGATAATTGTCTAGTTTGTATACCTACCGAGTATAGATAGTACCTAGGAGACCGAGCTTTGCTCGGTGTTATAGTAGAACGACAAAATAATTTTAAAATTATATAAAAGAAAAAGAAATAATAAGAATCGCAATAATATTTATCTTACCGAGATTCGAACTCACCACATTCCGAAGTTCCAAACAATCCAAAAATTATACGTAGGTACGTACGCATACCAAGCTGCCAATCAGACTAACGTAAGAGAATCCGAGTACGAGATACCCATTATGTATATATATATATATATATATATATATATATATATATACAAGATCGTCTCGTTTAAAGTCGTCGAAAATAGAAGATGTACTAGTACATCGCAGGAGCCGTAATCATAAGAATTATAAAAGTTCGCCTTTATTCCTTATAGATCCACTTTCATATTGTACAGCAAAGCAGAAAAGCGATAGGAATAATAGGTAATATAAGAATGATAAGTTAAGTTTTGTCACTCTAATTTAAAAAGAAAATAAAATATGAAATGTTTTTTAAATATTGTAACATTAATAATTCAGACAAGACCAAAAACTGTTTATGTTTATTTAAAAAAAATGAAAATAAAAATTTATCTTCTTAAATATGTAATTAAAGTAAGTAAATATCTTATTTCTACATTGTTTTAACCCATTTCTTATGTCAACGCATAATTATGTGCGTTGCATGCCGGCACGACCGGCAGTGAATTTGTTAATTACATTTTTGTTTACACAACTGTACCGAAAAGTGTATCTATTAGGAAAGCTACATTGGTTTTTAAAAAGTGGATCTTCAATGAATAAAGGCGAATTTTTTTCAAAAGTGTATCTACGAGGGCGGCACTGAAAATTTCGGGAATCAAGGAAGTGACACAACATTACTATTTAAAAATGTATTTATTGCTTTTCGAAGTATTCTCCGCGAAATTTGACACATTTTTCCATACGATGGAACCAATCATTGAAGCAACCATTCCATTCGGAAGTTGGGGTCTCCAAAATTGCCGCTTTGTAGGCGTCCACAGCTTCTTCAGGTGATGAAAATCTCTGACCACGCAATTTATTCTTTATTTTAGGGAAAGTATAGAAATCATTAGGGCTTAGGTCGGGGCTGTACGGCGGATGATCTAATCATTCTATGATTTCTTGCTTTAAAAATTCTTTTGTTCTGTGCGCGGTGTGAGAACTCGCATTGTCGTGATGGAGGATGATGCGGCGGTTGCAGTTCTCTTTACGGAGTTCAGAAACGACCTGTGGCAAACAAATGTTAGCATACCATTCTGCATTAACCGTTCTTTGTCCCTCAAGAGGAATAGTCGCAACATGGCCGGTTTCGGAGACAAACGTGGCCACCATTTTTTTTTGCAACACTCCGTGAACGAACAATTTTTGTTGGCTTGTTAACTCATTTTCGAACACCCAAACTCGTGACTGGTTTTTTGTTTCGGGTTCGTACGCGTATATCCAGGATTCGTCACCTGATACGATGTTGTATACAGCATTTGAGGATCCTGCGTGGAATCTTTCGAGAGTTCTGACGCACCAAGTAACGCGAGCCGCTTTTTGCTCTTGAGCAAAGAGAAAGAGAAGAGCGGTATCCATCGGGAAAACAACTTTTTTACACCTAATTGTTCATGCAAGATTATTTGTATTTGACTCATGCCAATGTCTAAGGTTGCCTGAATTTCGCGGTATGTCACATGTCGATCTTCCTCAATCAGCTTACGCACAGCATCAACGTTTTCTTGGGTGACTGCAGTTTTTGGACGACCTTGACGGGGATCATCACTGAGCTTGACACGTTCACGTTGAAATTCAGCAAACCAGCGATAAATTGTGGTTTTGGATGGGGCTTCATCACCAAATGCAGAAATCATCCGGTCAACACACTGTTTTTGTGTTAAACCACTTCGAAAGTCATAATAAATCATCGCTCTAGAATTTTCTCGAGTCAATTCCATTTTATCAACGACTAAACAAGTTTGACAAGACCTTGTGACAAGACCGAGAATCTTTTTTTAAATAAATAAACGGTATTCGATTTTTAAAACCAAGGAGTTTTAAATTAAAAAGATTTTAATATGACAGGAACAGTGGAAATATTCCATTCCCGATACTTTTAGTGCAGCCCTCGTACGAGGAAAGTGTGCCTACGAGGAATAATTCCTCCTTCATAGGAAAGCCCTAGCCTGTATAATAGGTAGGGAAGGGATAGAACGAGGGTCTTCATAAGGTAAGTGGTAAGTGAAGCCGATAGGAATGGAGTTATAGGAACCCCACGCCACTGAGGCAAAGGGTAAAAATATATACATAAGCGCCATTCTCACGGCCCATCCAGCAAATCCAGCTCCGATACTACTAGCCGTCATTAATGTTAATAGTATAAATCATTTATAATTTTTGCCTACAAGTCCGCGGCCTTGGCCTTGCAGGCTGGATGGTGAGTATGGCCCTTTACGTACAGAGGAACACGTTTCATAGAACGATCGAAGTTTTGTCAGGGTTGTCACAGAAGATGGGGGTAAATTAAACTAAGTCCAGCATCAGTATAAGGTTATTGAGAAAGTCTGATCGGTGCACACCATAACCCGGGATTGAACCTGCACGATCACGCGTGTGACTCAAAGGATATCGTGTAAAATCACTATGTCATGGACGCTCTTATAAGACAAAGAGAGAGAGAGAGAGAGAAGCAAGATATCTCCTAGAAAATTTGATATTATTTGTATTTAATATTCTAATATTATAAAGGTTTAACATTCGTTGGACACAAATTTATATTAAAAAAATATTATTTGTCGTCATGACAACCAACAACATAATATAACAATTTTCAATCTCACATGACAAAAACTCAAACACGAAATTTGAAAATTTGGAAGTCTCCATGACGGCGCACAGTCTAGACGGATTTTTGACACTATTGCCGTGTACGCGATAGGAGAATTGTGGACACACCGTATGCTTGTAAGTTGTAGTAGTGCAATCAAATCGTAAGTAAACTATGTAGCTGTTTATCTGGTCCTAGCTTTGTTTAATCTGTGATGTAGGTGCGTCAGTGAATAAGAAAATAGTGCATACTTACAGTAAACCCTTATACCTACAGAAAAATATTCCGTGTTGCTGGTTCTTATTAACGTCAGCGTCACGGCTCTACGAAGTGACGTCTAGAAATTTTAGCTACTCAGGGTCAGTTCCCACCGCGACTTTTTTTTCATTTTTGAGGCAGCTATTCAAAAATTAACTTTATTCACTACACAAAAAGGACAAAGGTACACGGTTCATATGAACGCGCTGCGTTGCATGTTACAGCTTAACATTCGAATTTTACAATGAAACGTGTATCTTATGGAATCAATAAAGTTCAATTTTGCATAGCTATTCTGTAAATTTTTTCTGTCAAAGTGAAGCAGGTAATGTTCGAACGATGAATTCAATTACATTATGATATTTGATTCGCCCTGAAATCTCATCTCTGTTGACAAATGCAAATAGTCGTTGATACTCGGTATATTATGTTCAGTGTACATACTCCAGCGGAGAGCACTACTATATGAATGTACAGAATACCGATGACACGTATGACGTAGTGTTATTAAATTTGTGTTTTAAGGTTACTGTTTGGTAAGGTGTAAGTGACATACCATTGTTTCATTGTGCATTTGTCATTTTTTCTTGCATTTTAATTCTAATCAAATTATTATGAATCTATTGGCCGAAAGTCAAAGTCAAAATTTTTATTCAAAATAGGTATTTTTATACACTTTCTGAATGTCGATCTACATGATGCCTACCACCGGTTCGGGAACTGCTAGCTGGCCCGGAGCCCGGAGCCCGGCGAGCCCGGCGACAGCACCGTCATGTCTAGGTGTCGCACGTACCTTTAAACAATATACATCATATTTTGTACAACCCTGGCAAACAAAATAACGGATTTCCTGATCACAAGACGTGATTAATTTTATAGTACAACGTAGTGGCGAACGGTGGTTTTACTTCAGAGAGAATCCCTAGTCGCTAGACGTGAGTTGTGTTTTATTGAAAGGAAATTTAGCACCATATTATGTATGATGTCAAGGTCGCTACAAGTCGGCGGCGTAAGAAACTCGCGCGGGGCCATCTATTATCAAAAAGATGGAAAATTGTTCTTTTAAAAAAATTAAAAAGACATACCATATAACAATGTTATGACTAAAACTACATAATAAGAGTACAATAATATATGTAATTTAGAAGTAGCCTTGCCTAGAGGGTCACCTCATTCTCAAGGTGTGCTATCATTCATAAAATTTATAATAGGCTTTAGCACACAAACGTTCTTTAACTACTTTTTTAAATTTATTGATAGAAAAATTTTGAACGCTTTCTGGGATCTTATTGTACAGGCGTATACACTGGCCTTTAAACGAATTCTTTACTTTTCTAAGTCTAGTCACTGGTACATCAAGCTTATGCTTATTTCGGGTATTTCTATTGTGGTTGTCACTTTTCTTTTTGAATAGGTTTAAATTTTTTTTAACATATAATACATCTCACTTGTACCTATTCGTATAAACTTGAGTAAGCGGACTGATTGAACTGTGGAAATCAAATGTCAAACCTCGACTGCCCCAAACTTCGCCAAAAGTAGGGCAGCTAACGTGTGCCTCCACATGCCTCGTCTATAATATATGGTATAGGTCAATGATGTCAGCGCTATAAGGTTGGTTTAATCATTAATGTTCTGAGCTTTATCTAGGTAAGTAAATGTAGGTTTATGCAAAAATACCGATGCTAACATGACGATGGTCACGGTCGAGGTAGAGCCTGAGTTGTGGAACCTTCACGAGACTTTTCCGGCGCGATGGGTGGTCGTGGCCACTTAGCGCATCACACAAAAAACACCACCAAAAATATGAAAATATCATACTCATAACAGGTAAGTCTTTGTATGGATATACCGTACCGGCAATTTGTTCATTAGGAGGAATTTTTTATTTTTAATACTTCTTTTTATGAGGATTAATGGCTGAGAAAAAAAAAAGAATTGTTTGGCAGCAATTATGTTAACTGATGTGCAAAACAGTAGTTCTTAATTAAACATAAAATATTCAGTTTGATGAAATTATATATTTTATTATATATTTTAGAGTCAACTCATACCGAGTTTCTACATTTTTAAAATATTTCGATCGCCATTGCATAAAATGTGTACCTAACATTTTTACAATTGCAATATTAAGACAAAACAGAACCCCGAATCTCGTAATTAGCTTAAACTTTCATTTTCCTTGTATTGAATTATTTAAAATGACATCGTCAACTGAATTTTGGAGTTTGGGCTAATCGAAACGGTTTTGACGTTTATGAGAATACCATTTTGCAGTTTTAACATATCGGGACTAGGTTGTTACTGCATTATTACAGAATTTAATTAACAGAATCGACAACAACACGACGAAGACAACACTTACGGTCCGTTTCAATAACCTATCTACCAATAACTATTTGTTAAAAACGTCAAATTTGTATCGCAAAAAACCGGCGAATGACGACGTTTTTAACATATAGTTATTGGTAGATATGTTATTGAAACCGACCGTTAGTCTATACAGTACGGAGTATGGACTATAGACAAAGTATTGTTTTAACAAAGACTCAGACTTTACCCGGGAATCGTGATCCTGTCCACATGTTGCGAGCGTCGTCTATGGTCAGGTACGATGCGCACGCACAGGTAAGTTCTCCGTCGACGTTAAGAGGTTTTTTCCTTTCCTTCAGACGATAATGAAATAACATTTTGCCTAAATGCCGGTAATACGTGTCTAAGTGTAAATCGACAACTTTAAAAAAATATACATGTTAACAGATATTAACTTTCCTAGTTAACTTTTTATAATGAATTTCTGGAAAACAAAATAAGACGGTCAAATAAGGAATAATTTTTACTAAGTATTGAATTTTCATTTTACGACATTATAAACGACGAAAGTTTGACTTTACAAAGAAAATAGGGAATTGATTACAACAGGGAACAGGAACTTTGTTCTTGAAAAAAAGAGTATGATTTGCTAATAGTAGATATCAACAGTAGGTAATTGAAAAATAAAAATACGCCCTGAAAAAGTTTGCCATCCAGGTGAGTGGTTATAATATTGAGAAAGTATGAAAATTCAATTTCTAAGAATCGATGAATCGAAGCATATATAAAATATAATATTCAAAATATGATTACAGAAAGTAAAAAAAATATTTATTTTTTTTACTTTCTGTACTTTTTTTACTTTTTAGTGAAACTAAAATAATATTATTAACTAGTACCTGGGAGATCTTGCTTGGATCGGAGTTTTAGTTGGACGATTAAATGTAATCGATTAAATATAATAATAATAAAGAAAGGAAATAAAAATAATCACAAAAACATTTAACTGACCGGGATTCGATCCCGAGACCAATTCATAGATTACGCACAAATTACCATTACTTTATTACTACTACTATTCAGCTGACATTAATAGTGTCGAAATTATTGAAGTATTGTTGTACGACGAAATTAAAACATAAAATATAACAAACAAAACACAAAGATAGCCGAAAGCACGTCGAAGGAATGTCGATAACAGTCACAATGTGTAATTGCTAAATTCTACATTATTGTCAAGGTGATAAGGTCGTTTTTTGTATCATTCTTAATAGTCGTTATTACATTGTGATTTCGAGTGGCGAAAAGTGTCGTGCCTATTTTTTCCGTCTAGCCCCCATTCGCAACGCGCCATAAGGAACTACGTTCCAAAAACACACGAATTGAGAACCTCCTCCTGTGTTTTGGAAGTCGGTTGAAAATAGATGATAAAAAGTTAGTAGGTACATGAAATTTGTAAATTTTTCTTTGATATAAGCAATATTTTTTCCTCTCAAGCCCCAAATAGAGTCACTTAAAATAAAATTTTCTTGTAATTGCAATATTGGCGTAATAATACCTTGGTTAAAGAATATATTATATTACTAATGTACCTAGAAATTATACAACTTTCTATTACCCTAAAATTACAGATACTTCAAACTTCCCTTTTAGTTCGACTTCAACCATTATACCTAATCAACCTTTGTAAAAAAATACAGATCTTATTCTCAGGCGAAAAATTTAATGTTTCTGAATATAATAAATCTAATGAAAAACCTACAATCTTAAAACCATTTTACCTCTTTCAAGAAAGCAGTTGTTTATCTTATTATCATGTAACTGACATCTCTAGATGGATATGTGATGGTTACAACTTCTTCAATTTGTTTTCATAAAAAAATATTATTGTCACAACTATACCACAAAAGCACTTTTGAAAAATATATAATATACTTTTCCTTTAATTTAGAGCAGTGTTACACAATTAGAGGTACGCGTACCCTCAGGGGTACGTGAGATTGCAACAAGGGGTACGCGCAGCAATCTCTTAACTAAAATATTAAATCCTTAAAAACAATACGTAATGCAATAACAATTGCCAAAAAATTATTGAATTTAATTAAACGATCCGTACGTAAGTCAACCGTATGCATCAAGCGCTTTCTCCAGCGTTTAAGCGTTGGAAACTGTTCCAAAGACCACCTATCCATCTCTGATCAAGAGTAATTAATAGATATAACATGCAATAGTAGACTCAAAAGTTGTTTTGCTGAGCAATCACTTGTTAAATTTTGGGCTGGTCTTATTTATCGTGTTAGCGAAGTAGCAATAAAATATTTACAGCCGGTTTGCAATGACAAACTTAAAAACTAATCATCGTCACAGACTTCAACTCGAAGATGACTTGAGATTGAAGCTAACCAAAATGCAACCAGATTTTTCAGAATTGTGCAAAAAAAAACGTCCACATTTGTCACATTAATCAAACATGTGTTCTCTGTCATTAGAATGTTCATGATAATAAATAAAAAATACACCTGATTTCATTTTTTATTTAACGTTCCTGCAATAAGGGGTACGCAAGTTTGAGGTCTTTCGAAGTGGTACTCAGAAAAAACAAATTGGGAACCACTGATTTAGAGCATACCTAACTAGAAAATAATTAAATAAAACTTAACACATTTTTTATCTTTGTTGCAATGTGTTATTACCAAAGATATATGATTGGTCTCGCTCGCGCCCATCGAGACCAATGATTATTCTATGGTTACTACTTATTAACAATAAAGTACCTAAGCAAAAATAGGTGATCTGAAGTCACCGAATTTATTATTAATTAATACCCCCTTCCCCCCGTGACATCTGCCTCGACCCTCCTGCCCCTCCTAATCTCACGTGAGATTATCCAAAAAAATTATATTGAGTGTATTTATACAAAATCATAATTTATTTTTTAACTTTTATTTAGAGAGAAAAAGACTTGTATTTGTGATTACTCGAATCGTAATCTAAAATCACAGTTTAAACCATAGCAAGCGTGTGAGATGTGCACAATAGTAATAATCCAAATTATTTAATTTAACCTAATTTTGTCGCATTTTGAGACTAAGTATTTTAGACCCTCTCCCCCAAAGTGAGATTCGGTTGGACCCTGTCCCGTCCCGTCCCGTCCCGTCCCGTCCCGTCCCGTCCCCCCAAATACCTTTCGTAATTTATTGACTTATTAACTTTAAGAATCTGCTGACAAAACATTCCCAAACAGCGTGTGAATGTAGAGTGCGTTTAACATCAGTGGCCCATTGCCTATTACTCATTAAGTTAAGAGGCGAGGTCTGTGGGCACGAGTACTATTATATTTGGTTCTGTTCTTTGCTATAGTGACCCTCCATTCAATAGGACCGCGTACTTTAAAAACAATTAAAGTTATGCTACAGGCTAACATTGTAGGGTCGGCTGACATATTGATGTCGCTCTTAGTGATTATTAATACTTTTGTTGCGTAATAAATAAGATGGGAGTTTTGGTAATTTTGCATGTGCACCTACAAATACAAATGTATAATATAATAATACATTTGTATCCGAGAGAATATTAATAAATAAAAAATAGTGGATCTTCTCTGCTGCATGTATTATTGTTAGTAATGCATCTAATTTTTACAGGAATCTGATTTATTTAGTACATTTTTTGGAAATCAAAATTAACTGAAGCCTTCTATTCAACCTTTTACAATTAATTATTTGTCTTGACTCTTCGTGGACTTTACATGACTTTACTTAGATGCCGACCAGAGTATATATTTTGCTATAGGTACCTACTTGAAGTCAAGCCAATCATGACATCAAAGGAACTAAAGATTCGTCACCCACTTAACAAAACTATTTAGCCTGATCTGCAACTTACCTCATCTATCGGTAACCTTCTCAATTCACGATCGTCAGCAGCATGTGAGCCCAGCGCGTGTGATACGCAAAGCGCGTATGGGCTCCCTAATCCTCGGCAAGTGCTCGCCTCGGGGGATTTCTGTGAACTTTATTACCGAAGCTAATGCCCTAGTATTGGTGGCTTAAGGTACCGAGTGTGGGAGCCTCAGATTGGAATATTCGCGGGTAATGCGGCTTTAATTCGGCCCTCCGGCGTAATCCACTGCTTGTGGTTATCCCCATTGTGAATGGTATGTTTTTATTAACTAGCTCATAGCTGGTACTCGGAGATTAGCCGTTGCTAATTAGTTTTGTATTTATGATGAGAAAAGCCTAACGGCCGAATACTGGAAAGATAGTTGAATTAAGTGACGCTTAAGTCACATACTGTCCTTGTAATTTCGGCTAGCAGAGACAGCGACCGCATGTGGAGGGCTCTTAATTTTGATTAGCGTTTCAGTATTCGATCGTAAAATTGTTTACCGCAATATTTACAAGTACAACAGCTCTTTGTTCTCTCGAAACTTGGGCTAGGATGGCTTGCTTCATAAAGGTAAGCATGGCTAAAATATTTATCTGAACTAAATTATTTTTCCAATGTTTATCTTATTTTCAGTCACTTAGGCAAATATAATGCGTTGCGACAAATTAATGCCCAATAAAATTTTACTCACCCATAAATTGTGCTCTGAAATAAAAAGTGGGTGCAAAGGTGTCTGTCTAATTATAGAAAGGGTGAAGAGGTTAGGTGAGGTGAGGTGAGGCGAGGGGGTGAGACAAGAGGTAGTACACGGTAGCCGCGGCGGGCGTTAAGTGGCCCTCACAGTAAAACCATCATAAACTTACGTCTTGCCATAACTTGCACAAGCAAACGGAGTTATGGATTTAAAGTTTTCAAAAGATCTCATAAAGTTAGGGACATAAAAATTAAAATACCAAAAATAATTGAGTACAGATAAAGTGTATGAATGTAAGTACTTACAGAAAATAGATAAATCACACAGCACACTACAAAGTAAATGGGAATAGGGATATCTGTTAAGAATATGGAAACTAAGGAGGACACTTTAATAACAAAACAACTTTGACTTAGCTCCAGATTTCATAAAATTTAAAACAAATGCAAAATGAACAATTTCCAAAAGCAACGGTACAAAGTCCCCTGTACGTGTGTCGGACCACCCGAGCTCAAGTGTTCTTAAACTTCAGACTAGTTCTGGCCACTCGATCCCTTCATTTTACATAACGAAAATTTCTCATAACTCCACAAAAAAATGGCTAATAATTTTAATTGATTTAGTTATCATCAGTAATATCTTTCAAAGAATGTTGCATAACATTTGTGTCATAGCATCGTCTTTGGCGCAGCTTTTCTACTAGAAAAAACCTAACCAAGACCCTGTCGGGACATATCAAAGGATGGTTCCGTAACTATCAACGTGCAATAGGTTTTTATTAAATTACTTCAAAAGTTATTGTCCGATTTGCTCAAAATAATTTTCCTAAAGAGTTTTTAGCATTTGACTTTGTAAAAAAGCCATGAATAAAACCTTGCCTCTATTTAATCAAAAATACATATTCGACAATACCCCACACGAAGAGATAGAATGAAAAAATATTATATAAATATATACCTAATTATTATTATTTTATGATACAGACAGGCAGACAGACGGACGGGACGGGCAGAGCGAAACCGTAAGGGTTCATTGTAGTACTAAGGATCCCTAAGAAATCCAAAACGTGTGTGCAACACGGAAGTGTCTTCTGAAAATAAGACATTTCTTCGTAAGGTTCTGTTCAAAACAAGCTTTAACCATGCTTTGACCATTATAAGTGACACATACGTACTACATAATATTATAAGACCCCTAAGTCTACCCTAGGGGTAGTAACGTATCCCGTAATAAAATATTTCGAAAAACAAAATTTGTGTTGACAGTTGACACGACACATCCAATTTGAGACATCCTAAGACATGCCTTTTGTAACAAAAAGTAGATAAATATTCCACCTAAACATGGAATTAAGCAAAACACTTCACAGCCACAAGAAGGGTGTTGTTTGTTTAAGCTGACCATATTATCAGGCCGTGATCGTAGAAAAAGTGCCCAATAAAAGTTTGTGTAGGCAATTAAACGGAGGCTGGCGGCGTGGGTGGTCCCCATGGTTGAAGGCTTCTGAGGAAATAAAGTTGTATCTATTATTTACTATCTAAGCCCTAAGGCATAGGCCTCTAAATAATAGGTCTTTACCTATGAAATTGCCGTTCTGCAGTACTGGCCATTTCAAATCAAAATAATTTTTGTTTGGCTAAGAATTTTAATTTCAAATTAATTTTATTTTAAAAACATGGAATTCTTTTTCCAAAAGTAGTCATTTGTTTATTGATTAGTGTTACATTTTCATCGCATTTCAATCTTTTTCGGCATCATGGATACGTTAAAAATTCGAGTAATTATGGAATATGAGTACCGTCGTGGCAGCAACGCGGCACAAGCGGCACGCAACATCAACGACGTTTACGGAGCTAACACTACAAACCAACGCACCACCTGTTATTGGTTTGCTCGCTTCTGTTCTGGAAATTTCGACCTGAAAAATGAACCTAGCGGTCGTCCGAAGACTTTGGTCGACAATGACGAATTAAAGGCGATTGTGGAAGCTGATGATACACAATCTACGGCTGAATTAGCAGCAGCTTTCGACGTTAGCGTCAAAACAATATTGGTCCGATTGCGTCAAATTGGCAAGGTAAAAAAGCTTGACAAATGGATGCCCCACGAACTCAATGATCGCCAGCGCGAAGTACGCGTCGAGACGTGGCTTGCACTGCTCAACAGACACACAAATGAAGGAATTTTGAACCGCATTGTTACCTGCGATGAAAAATGGATTCTGTTTCATAACCGCAAGCGCTCAGCAAGTTGGTTGGATCCTGGTTCAGCACCTAAACAATGCCCTAAACGAAAACTTACCCCTAGAAAAGTGATGGTCACTGTTTGGTGGTCTAGCGCCGGTGTGATTCATCAAAGCTTCTTACCAAACGGGGTGAGCGTTACTGCAGATATGTACTGTGAAGAACTGAACACAATGATGGAGAAGCTGGCACATCTCCAACCAGCATTGGTCAATCGCTCGTTTCCGCTGCTCCTGCACGACAACGCGCGACCTCATACTGCACAGCAGACGGTCTCCAAGTTGCAAGAACTGGGGTTGGAAGCTCTCCGTCATCCGCCCTACTCACCAGACCTTGCGCCTACAGACTACTACTTTTTCCATAATTTGGATAACTTCTTGGCGGGAAAAAAATTCAATGCCCGAGAGGCAGTACAAAATGCCTTTGAAGAATTTGTTGCCTCCCGTCCAGCTGACTTCTTTAAGAAGGGCATCAATAAACTGCCACTGCGTTGGCAAAGATGCATTGATTGCATGGGTGATTACTTCTATTAATACAAATAAAAAGTACATTAAAAAATTTCTTTTAAATTTTTTCATACAAAACGGCAATTTTATAGGTATGTTACCCTAATATTATAGACGAGATATTTCGAGGCAAAAAGTGTCCACACTTAAATTGTCCCATTTTTGGGGGTTTTTCGGTCAGTTGAGGTTTGACATTTTGTCATTTGCTTTCCGCCGTATAAAGTCCGCATTTAAGTGACAAAATCTTCTGAAATCAAGATGGCGAACTTTTTCTTGTATAATGAATTTTTTAACGGACTTCCAAAAAAGAGCCGGTTATACGTTCGGCTGTATATAAATATATATTTTTAAGTATGTTCAACGATCTGTGACCTGTGGACCGATTTTCAAAATTCTTTTTTTGATGTGTAGGGTATAATCCCAAATTGTTTTTTTTTGGCATCAAAGTGGTGATCTGATGATAGGGTCCATGAGGAATTGAGGGAACTCCTCGAAATTTATATGGACACATATGGTGATTTCGACTTTTTCTGATGTAGTCTAAGCATATGCTGCCAAAAAGTAAGATTTTGCTCCAAGGTATACTCTGGATCCAAAAATACTGAACAGAACTCCTGACTCCTTATATATACATGTTTGGGGATTTCGGCGTTGTTTAAAAAACTGCAGTCATATGCCATTATGTAATTTACAGTAATCATCATCATCATCATCTTATTTACAAAGTTTGGCTTGTATTCAATTATACATTCGATCGTTTATTTTAAACGTTCTTAAAATGTAATAATAATTAACAAAAATAACCAAAATATCACTAAAAAGGGAAAAAATATTATTTTTAAACAAAAAATTAAACCGACTTCCAAAGTAAAAATACACAAAAAAGTAAGAAATAGATCTTATTTTCTAAATTATTCCTTCTCCTTTCAAATTCGGCTAAAATTTTAACTATTTCATTTTATATTTCATATTATAATCGGGATGTTGTTCGGGCTGGTACCGACTTCAAAATTAAGAAGATTGAGTGGAGAAATAGTTAAAATTTTAGCCGAATTTGAAAGGCGAAGGTATAATTTAGAAAATGAAGATTTATTTCATACTTTTTTGTGTATTTTTACTTTGGAAGTCGGTTTAATTTTTTGTTTAAAAATAATAATCTGACAAATGTACGCTAATCCTATGTATTGAAATTATTGATGTAAGGAATTTTCTGAAAATCCTTATTAGTTTATTGCTAAGGCCGGGACTATGTAATCCGGATTCCGGTAGGCCGGGTAAAATTCAGAGCATTTAAAATAGAACTCTGCATGCTGAAAATCGACCACACAAGTGTCGAGTCAAAATGTCACTGTCATAATGTATGACAGTCCGACACTTTGATTCTCAACTGTATTGTCTAGCACAGAGTTCTATTTTCAGTGCTTTGAATTTTCCCGTTCCCGCCGGATTCCGGATCATGTAGTCCCAGCATTACACAAGAATTATTCATAATAAGCTCAAAATGTGTAAAATAAGAAAAAATCCTACTCTAATATTTAGGTATCTTTATGTGGTGGGTAGTCTCTAGAGAATCGATTCAGTAGGGGGGAGAGTTTGTAAAGTGTTTATTTAATTTATTTCATGAGCATTTCATTTTCGCTGCTACTCTACCGTGGGTAAAAATAGCCTAAATACAAAGAATTCGACACAGACATAATGAAATTAAATCCAAACAACGCACGCGTGGCGAAATCGTGCACCCACTTCAAGAACTATGCTCCAGTAATTTCCCTTATGATTAAAAAATGTGTTGCCATAAAATACCCTTTACTCCCCAAACATAGAGACTATTTTTAATATCGCATAAGGAGTCTCATATATTAAACTGTGATTTGTTTATATTAGGGACCCGGAACAGTGACCACAAGTTAGATGATAATTTAAGAGGTTGCCAAACTATTTAATGAAGTTTCCCATAAATATTGATAGTAATTTGGGCCAGTCTATCCTACCACAATATTTGTAGAGCAATATCTTTCAGAGGATCTAAACTTTTAAATGTTTATTTTATATTTTATTTAGATAAGTAATGATGGTTTGCTACGAACACAACTAATATTTTAGAATAATGTTAATGTAAAAATTATTATGTCACGTGTACATACCTAATATTGAATTAAACAGAAGGATGTTTGATGCTTCTTTTTATCAAACAGTCCTGTGTGCTTTCTCGTAGGGCTAATTTATACGGGCATAACCAACGCGGACCTTGTCAATCCTTATTGAAAACATGTTTCAAGTTTTAAAGATTATCCCAAACATTGTCTACTATTCAATACCAAATAGTAAGAGCAAATAGAAATTTAGTGGTCAAAAACAAAAGCCAAAACACCTGGCAATCGCAAAGCACATTATGAGCTCATCCCTAATTACAACCCCCGACTACCTGGCATCCCTCGACCCCCGGCTCCCACGCGACCCCAATATAATAATACTTGTAAAAATATAATTATAATTACATGCACACGACTAAACTTCCGATCTCGTCGGAGGGATGATAACTGTCAGTTTGACGTTAGTTTTTTAGTGTTGCCAGTATTAATATGTAATTTGTCGGGATGGGGTATGCGATAAGCGTGTTCGGGGCTTTTTGATTGATTAAATAAGTGTGCGTTGGCAGATAGATGGTGTTTAGCGTGTAATGAGCGTATTCGGCCAACTCATCCTTCCAATGCAATTTTTATAGCGATGTAATTGTGTGGAGTCTAGTCAGCCACAGGACTCACAACACTGGCCAAACTGGTTTAACACCGGTGAAAAATGATATTGTGTAAATATCTACATCTCATTAATCTGGTACCATAATAAGAATCCAGTGAACTTTTTTAGTGTGCTGTGTCAACGTAAATACGATATAAGCTCCGGATAAATCTTCATATTTTTGCGGGAACCTAGCTCCAGCATAGCGACCGTTGCAGCCTTAATCAAAGACAAGCCTTACTATTGCAACATGTTCCTATATTCACTAGATAATATTTTAAGCTGAAAAGTTATTATTTATATGCATCTACCAGTCTGTCGCATCAATCTATTTCATTGTTCAGTGCGCTGGCTATGATTTTATAATACCTCAAAATGGATTGTCAGCCTGCCTCCCCCCGCCCCGCGCGCCCCTCACAACAACCAGCGCAGGTAGAACTTAATCAAATTATACAAATTGCAACATACAATATTCATTGGGATAGGGTGGAGCCTTTATCGATCTTGTCGACAGTTTTCATTTCTATTTCACCAGAGATGAAATGCGGAACTTGGATACTTCCAAGTTATTTTTGTCGTTTGGAATGAATTAAATTATATTTTTAATTCAGGCAGAGTGTAGTCGAAAACTTAACACTACCTACTTAGATTCTGAACCTAGGCAAGAAGGCAGGATTTTATATTTATACGTCTATATTGTGGCGGACCAATTAGCGCCACAATCCTGAATCGCGCTATCGAAGTTTTCTATGATCGGCACTATATATACGACATCTGAAATTCATACAAGTGGGCTTCGGCCTAACCGAGCATAACACCTCGCTCGGTCGGAGATCTCCATTTGGGGCTTGCCACCATATTCCCACATTGGTGACCCTCGACAGAACACGCCTCCTTCTGGACATCATCATCATCACCCCCACCCCCCGCACCACGCCAGCCAGACTCAGCCTCACGGGTACCTCGACCACCAGCCTCAACGCACCGCGGCCTGGTCGAATCCTCATCGGCTTCAACGGACACTAGAACGGACCGGTCAGCAAGCAGAGCACGAAGCATCTCTCCTGGTCAGCACACGCAGCTACAACGATCGGTTAGCAAGCAGACCACGAAGCACCTCTCCTGATCAGCACACGTAGAGGATCGATTAGCAAGAAGAGCACGAAGCACCTCTCCTGGTCAGCCATAGCATCAGCCCAGCACGGCAGCACAGTTCCGACTCACTGGGACTCTCCACTGGCACTGGCGACTCAAGATTCGACCTCAGGTCTTCGGGGGGGAGTGATGTGGCCGACCAATTAGCGCCACAATCCTGAATCGCGCTATCGAAGTTTTCTATGATCGGCACTATATATACGACATCTGAAATTCATAGAAGTGGGCTTCGGCCTGACCGAGCATAACACCTCGCTCGGTCGGAGATCTCCATTTGGGGCTTGTCACCACATCCCACAATATAAATATAAAAGAAAGTGTGGTGTGTGTCAGCTCCGACGCACGACTGGAGTGTATTTTAAAAGGAAAATTTTGTGTGCAATGCAAAGCGACCGACGTATCTTCGGCTAACATCGAGTGATACCGTACTGTGTGACCGTGTGACATCATGAATTAGACTATGAATTTTACTCCCATAGATTTTCATACCCCGGGCTTATACCTATATAAAAATCGTATTTTAAGGAGTAACTCCTAAAGTAATAATATACACTGAAAGTAATCATATATTCGCTCTATTTTCTCTAAGTGTCACGCAGATAACTCAAATTAATAGGGTAAATCCAGGGACATCACTAAAGCGAATCGACAAGTGTGATTAATTCATGTTCAATAATGAGGTGGAGGTTTTTAGCGGCCGCGAGTCGCGACCGGTCATTGATTCGCGCCCAATTTGTAGCGCTGCGGTCGCCTGAATATTTCATCAGCCTGTCTGCGTAATCCAACATTTAATTATTTATATTATAAGTGGAATATTGCGAGCATATGGACGATTCAATTACATCGAGTAGAAATTCAAAAAAAATTGGCGAAGTCGGGGAATGTAGCGCATTCTATCAAGGACGAAACGGTAGTTTTCTCAGACACCATCTTAACCTTTGGCTAAGAAAGTAGATAGTAAGGTTTTTACCTTTTATTTGTTTTTAAGTGTCAAACTTATTCCATAGTCATATACTATTTTGGTAGAGTTCGTCGTGTGCTAACATTAATCGTGGAGTATAATTTAATTTTCTTTAACAACGTGATTAAAGTACTCAGAAGGATGGTATGCATTGTCCATTTTTAACAAGTTTTCCCACAATAGGGTATGATGACACACGCGGAAGTTCCCACCCGCCGCAAGATGTCGGCACGCGGCCGGCACGGGCGGCGCGTGTGCGCTCACCACGCGCTTACCCTTTGCGCTTTTACTGTTTTTATTGAAAACGCTCAAAAATAATGGTAACAACGCCCCGGCGCTCTCGAATATATTAGACCCGCGGCGAGGGTTAAACGCAATTGAACTGATCATTATTGACCAATACAACATAAACATGCGCTAATTACAACCTACTTTTTACATTAAGGGCCTGTTTTAAAATGGCCTAGGAAATGTGGAATAGCTTATCCGGAAGTTTTGTCGCTGCTTACTTTATACTGAGCGACAGAGACAAAACTTGCCAATAGCTATGTGGCACCTATTAGTAGATTGTGAAACAGCGCCCTATTTTTAATTGGTTAACATTTTGTCTGAAAGCTGATTTAATATTCGATTCCATATTGCCATGGTTACTAGCTGCTGCAATTTATGTATATTTTAATATCCCTTGTTCTTAAGGGTCATTTCACACCAACCCGAAAAGATACGCAGCATGGCGCTGTACTTTTAAGATGACTATTCAAAATAGGGTATTTTCCAATATTTTGAAAACTGCTTATATTTAAAGATTGTGACGACACAGTCACGACAGTAACAAGTGAAATGTTTACACAAAGTTGGCGTCACACAGTAGACGTCATCGAACCGAGCGTTTCGGCGGTAAATTCAAAACTATTAAAAAAATACAACTCGTAACTGGTTTAATGGAGAAAAAAAGCTATTAATTTATATTTTTCTGTTAAATCGTTCGTCGCAATCTTTAAATATAAGCAGTTTCAAAAATTTTGAAAATACTCTATTGAACTTTATTCATTACATAAGAAGATAAACGTTTCATTGTAACAATTTGAATGTCTACTTGCACCGCGCTGCACAGCGCATGTGCAGAGTGTATGACTGATGTCATATGAAACGTGATCTTTTTCGTAGTGAATAAAGTTCAATTTTGAATAGCTATCTTAAAAATACAGCGCCGCGTATCGTCGCGGTGTGAACTGACCCTAACATCTAAATTCAAAAGTTACAAAATAAAAGATACAAATTTCATAATAATTCTTTAATCAAACCTTATACCGAGTGTCATTATTTAAAACAAAAGTAAAAGATTATTTGAGACATTCCGTTAAAACTTATCGAGTATTACGAACAATAACGTTAATTCTGTGCCAAAACATTCACAAGTTCAAATCGACTACACAAAACACTTGTCAACACGTGTCTAAAACACTTATTTTACTAATTATTATTACGTACAGACGGTACAGTGTTTACATAATATTAGAATAGATAAACATTCTTCAAATGCTCTATGGGTAATGGAGCCATACATAAACTAAAAAGTATGTTCCTCTCGATCCAGAATAAATAACGCTTCTCTAGACCTATCTAACCAAAAATAAAAATAAATATTACTTGAAAAAATTCCGATTAGTCTGAGTAAATGGCACTAGAACGAACAATACATTCCACGAAACGAGTATAAATTTTATCCAAGGAGTAACGCTACACCTAATTTGAGAATAAAATTTATCCCCGTTTAGTGGAACCTACATAGAGTAATTATTGGGCGGACACAATTTCACATAAGGCACCATATTTTCTTATCCTAGACTCTAGAGTATTTCTTAGCAGTTGCTATAGATTCTAGAAAATTTAAGTATTGAAAAAAAAAAAGTATTCTGTAACAAATCCTAATGCAAAATAGTGATCATCAATTCAAAAGGTCTAATAATTACATATTTACTAGCATTAAACATAAAACTGCTAAAAGCCTCATAAATTTTTTACGCTTCCAACAACGAAACAAATTTTTCTATATTCTAGTTCTAGGTTTACAAAATTAAAAAGAAAGAGAAAGTGAATACCTGTAAATTATAAAAACACATTCTCCATAATTTTACATTTAAATGAAATTACAAAGTAAAACTTTATTCTTATAGAAATTTACTTACAGTTTGCATTTGAGATTTATTTGAGCTTGGGGCAGTTAACTTTGCAATAGTAACATATTTTGATAGAAATATAAATTACATTTTCCATACATCGAGGATTTTTCATGATTTACCATAAATTTTTATTGAAATTTTGAAGTCAACAAGACCTTATGTCACATTACTCAAAATTAACAGTTTAGATAAATAGCTTATAATATTATATAGCTACGATTACATAGTTAAATATATTTTAATCTAACAGTAGTAGAGATTATATTATATAATAAATATCTACTGTGTTAATAAATAATTATTTGGTATGATCTCTTACATTAAATCAATAAATTAGTGAAAATCAGTCTATGCTAAAGTATAATAAAGTCGGTGGTTAGTATTGTAAATGATGTGACAATAAGCAGTTACGCTGTTTTAAAGTTAGAGGTAAAAATCATAGTATAGTAACTAAGTAAATTATTATCAGTGACACAAATTATTAAAAATGTATTTAAGCTTTTCTTTAAGTAATGTCAAAATGATAACAAACAACTAATAACGCAAAACTTAAAACTTACAATGTACTTTTACAGTACAACACGTCATTTTTATGTCAGTAAAATAAAATGTATCTGTAAAATATTACTATTATTAACAATATCGCAACAACAATTTTTGTCGTCAAATATGTAACTCTTGTAATGATTTTGTGTACTGTTCTGCGTCAATATTTTATGGGACAATAAAACAATGTTCGAGTATTTATATACGGTGTTAGTCAATGTGCCACTCAATATTGAAGTTAAACAATTTCACACTATCTCTAGAAACGATATAAGAGACAAACACAATCAAAATCACCACACCAAAGTACCAAGATTAGAGACATCCAAAAATCCAAGATAGGCATTTGTATAGATAAAAGCGCTAGAAATAAAAATTGTCGAAGCACGGAGTATAGAATAAGCACCTTTTGCTGTAATAGGAACAAATTAGTACCATAAGTATAAAATATAGTAAACATCGCCTTAGTTTGATACTTTAGCAATACATAAATATCATATCTACCTGTTACAATATGGTGCATTACCCAAAAATTATAGTATTCATATTGCGACGACCCATTTGTGCCATTACGAGTCTAGAGTTATGCTTCTTAACTAATTTATCTGGCAAACAAAAGAAAAAATAAAATAAAATTAATACGTATATCGCACTACATACAAGGCTCGGAAGGTGAACATTTTCTGGAATGAATCCAGACACTCGCACGTTCTTCACAATTTTTTTCATTCTTAGGAACCTAAAATTTTGATACATACATACACGTTGAATTATAATTTTGATTCCTAATGATTACTGCACCTTAAAACCTATTAAATATTTATTAAAATTTATTTTTTCTCAAATTCACGAGTTTTTGGCAATCTGAGATCGATTAATAACAATGACGTTAAAGCGACAACAAAAAACGCACGTCGGCCTTAACACCAATATGGAGATTTGTCGATAATGTTTGTGTATCAATAGAGGCGGAGGTGTAAAAAGCCAATTGAATGAAAATTGCAAAAGCCAATAATTTATGCCACAAAATCTTACGCACTGATGTGTGAGCAAACTGTGTACGAGCTATCGTCGATACAAATTATTAAGACTGTTTGACCCGACTACATTAACCATACATGGCGTCAAAAAATCTAGTGTGAGAATCAAAATAGTATTTTATATGATGATACCTTTGTTGTGTACTCATCGTGTCAAATACATACCTACCATGTTTTCGATAGAAGAAAAGCGATACATCCAATTTGTTTGAAGCACTAGCAACAATTTACTTATAGCCCTTTAATGAGAATTGAGCTAAACATGATTTTATAATATTTATTATTAATTATGGAGAAATATATCGTTTAATGCGCAACATAATTTAATACCATGCAGTATTTTAAAACAGCGATTAAAAATCCATCATCTGTATCGTAACTTCTGCTAGGGAGCCAGCCCTTATATCCTTATATTATACTAATTTTTCATGCAATTTCTTTATTTATTAATAGTGAGCATTATTAAGTGTTGGCACTATAGCAAAAGCTTCACCTACTGGTTTTCTAACGTTGGACTGAGGGATTTTTAATAGGTATAAGGTAGGTTACCTTAATAACATGAACACAAAATATTTAAAACCTAAAATAAATTAATTTCGGCTGCGATGTATCCTAGCATTTAAATTATCGAGATTTATAAAAAAACCCTACAATTTTAACAACAATATTATAATTAAAGATCAAACATCTTTAAATATCTGTTTTGTTTATACATATGATTTTGTATATCTTAGTGCCTAATATTATTTAATACAGTTATTTAGTTTTTTGATCTTCAATTATTATTATCGTCCAGAGTCCAGACTACCAATTATTATATTTGTTCAACAACTACATTAAAATAATGTTAGTGGCCTCATATTATATTCCGCTACAAATCAGTGACCAGACCAAATACCATAGGAGACGCGTTAGTTAAATGGCCAAAACTGCTATTGTTAGTATTGTGCGACGAGTTGAGGAAGTTTGTGGACGAGTTGTGTAAGTTAGTAGACGAGTTAAGTACGTTCGTCGACGAGTTGTTGAAGTTGTTAGACGAGTTGAGCAAGTTGGTCGACAAGTTGTGTAAGTTAGTAGACGAGTTTAGTATGTTCGTCGAATTATTTAATGCGTTAGTGAGATTGCCGGTGGAGTTATTAGTCGAGCTGCTGGTTCGTCGGATCCGTATGGGCTCGTCAGCATCGCTGGGCAGGGAGTCCGGCCCGTTCTGTTGCGTGCCGTTGAATTTCGAACGCATCTGTGTTACTAGACGTTCGAGTCTGCAAGTGAGTTTAGCCAATAGTAAATGCACGCACGATGAGGCGATGAATGATTTTTGTAAATCTACGCTTGTCATTTCGATAACACTTTCGACCACAGTATTGCAACGAAGAATAATGTTACGATACTCACGGATACCGTCCTGGCCGAGCTATTCAATAAATATCACATTTCAATGAGGACTGTTGTGTAAATTACATAATAATGCATTATGCAAAATAACTTGTTACGTTATTTAAATGTATTTAAGCAAGTATTCGTTACATGACAGTTAAATTAACAATAAAAATACGAGAAACATTTGATTGCACATCTAGGCAGTTAAGGGAAGCATTTTTAGTATATAAATTTTATGTCTTTAAAATAGTCATGAAGTGATAGGCCAGCATCTTAGTAAGTTAAGTACCTACAGTCCTTATCATTTGTTTTGGGACAATATTAAGACCCTATTCATATTTGAAGTAAACACGGGTCACTTTAGCTTGACAATCACACACTGATTTTAGACTGAGAAGTCTTGATACTTTTAGGATTGTACTGCGTGTGACAACAATTGATACTTACTTATGCGCGTTATCCTCAGCGCTTTGTTTCGCTTTCCGCATCTCTGCGAGCTCCTTGCGCAGTCGAAGTTTCTCGCATTCCGCGCCCTCGTCGTTGCCGTTAGTTGCTCGATTCTCGGTGTGTTCTTGCCTGGTAACAAATAGAGTTATGACGGGGACGTGAATGTGTGACGTTGTTATTTTTCTATTTCTTCCTTAAAGTTGTTTTATTTCGGTTCTTAACGTGTAATATTGGTACAATATTAACCATTAAATATTCGTTAACATGCACAAGTGTGGGCAAGTGCTACAACTGCCCTCACTTGTTCCCTCCAAAACTTCAAGGAAATTTCTGTAAAGCGTCTACAGACTCTACACTGTATCGACTGACTTAACTCATCGACTGCACTGACGATTTACTAGGACTTTGACTAGACTTTAGACTTAATGAATTAAAAAAAAAACGGTGTTGAAAACTGCAACTAAAAGTCTATTTTTCCGCCTTCTCAACTTAAACTGGCAATGGTTTTATGCTATACCGCCATAAATAACAAAAAAAAAAACGAAATTCATCACTATCATCAGTAGTAGTAGTTTTACTGAGAGTTTAAATAAGCCTGCTGATTTATTATCATTAGGGCCAACTTCATCAAGACTTCGAATTGCGATGCGCAGCGCGCGCCACCGCTCTTACAATGAAATGTGTATCTTTTCGTGAAGTGAATAATGTTTAATTTTGAATCGCTATCCTAAAAAGTGCGCGCCGCGTCGCGTCTCGGTGTGAACTGATGCCAAGTAGCTGGTAGCATAAGGCGAATAAATGATTTTAAAAAATCAACTAATTACCATTAATATTATTTTAGGTTGAAATAAGCTTTCGCAGTTTAATTGCTGAGTATTGAACTACATTTTCGAAAGCTCAATATCTATTAAATCTTGATTCTAGATAGGTAATACAAATTTACCCATTCGTCAACCTCAAGGTGCGCAGCTCGTCCTCCAGCTTGGCGATGCGATCCAACATGCGATGCCGGTCCGCCTCGGAGGCGCGTAGCGAACACTAAAAAAAAAGAATTCTTTATGATTTTAAATACTGGGTGATTATAAACTCCGTTTCGAGAGTAGCATCGAACATGTTTTGTATCAAACCAAAATAGAATATACTTATTATGTATATACAAAAGCAATTGTGACGAAGCTCAAGTATTTGAAAGTTGGAAAATCCTAAAAGATCATGAATTTGGGGGGGGGGGGGGGGGACGAGGCGCCCGCGCCGCCTCACGCGCCGAAACCACCCAGTATACAACTCATACCTAATATTATACTTATATTAGGTATGAGTTACCACTAAAAAAGTTTTAGGTAGGTATGTTGGAGGGCCGAGACAGGTACATTCGACTACGGGACAACAATGGCGGCAAAGATTGATATGATAAGATATGATTTAATACACAAAGACAAATTGTCTGATAGCTGTAAGTACCTATTAGATATTAAATCTAATTCTAAAGAGCAGTCTTATCGCAAAAAAGAGTTAGTACACCCCAAAAATATTTACACTTTTTTTTTTACTATGGACGCGACCACACCACGTCAATCTGGTCCTGTAGAACTTGTCTCCGAAGAACTTGTATCACAGGTACCAGACAATAGAAATATATTTAATACTTTTATACTATACACATATTTATCATTTTTATTATATTATACATATCATATTTAATACACATCCACAGGAACACAGAAAATTTTTTTGTACCCTCGGCGCGATTCGAACCCGCGACCTCCGGGTAAGCGCCGACGCGCTAACGCGTGAGGACCATAAAGCTTTTGTATATTCATTACATGTGGAAATACAGTAGTCATTTATTTTCCCAAAGAAAATTACGTCTACTTTCCTTTAAAGAATACCGTTGCATTACTTTAGGCAGTAAAGTTTGGTAATGTCGACGTCGGTGTAAACACTTATGTCTGCGGGCCCGCAGCCCGCCGCTCGGCTAATGTATTCCTAGACACGGTGACCCCGAGCCGCTGATTCGAAGGACCGAGCGGGATGTAGAGTTGGACCACGACTGCCAACAGTATCGATAGATAGCAGGTATATAAATAATAAATCAAATTTTATATAAAAATTGGTACGATATCAACTGACTATTCGTTAAATCCACACACAATAATCACAGAATAAATTTACCCTAAACCTGGTATGAATATTATACTAGGCAATTTAAACTTGTTGAAAATCAGATATGGAAGGCATTAGTTTGTTTTAGTAAAATGAGCATTTAAAGGTTAAAATATAACCTAAATTAGAAAAATTTAAAAGATAACCGTTCCATTACAACATTTCGACAATGATGATATAATATCATGTCACAACACTACTGTAGTAAAAACCAGAAGGCCTAAAGAGGCCACATCGCGCAATATTGCTAAAAGTAAATCATTTGGAGCATTTCTTGCAATTTTTCTAAAAGTTCGTAATATTGTCACGTTTTATAGCAACATTGCAGCAATTCATTTCATTAGCGGATTCATATTTTTCAGTTATGTTGCCACATGAAAAAATTATATAACGGTAACCAACCGAATAACCGCATATTCTGTGTAAAAAATACTAGTCTTAGGATTAATCTTGAAGAACTTTTTAAGTTATTGCCATTTGTAAATAAAAGTCACGAATAAGTACATTAATATATTTAAGGTAGGCAATCAATAAAGTATAAAAATTTCGTGTTCTTTTTTTGTTTTTCGACTGGCAACTCGTTGACATCACGCTGTGTTTTGTTTGACGTTTCACATTTGTTTATAAACAATAGGGCCCTCGAAACCAAATCGCTTTTATGGATAAACGCGTAGAATACCTTAAAGAAAAATAAAGAACTACTTACTAATTGGTTACCATCCTATTATATTACAAAAATGTCATAGAAAACTGAGATGGTTATATTTATTAAATTGAAATAATCGTAATAAGTAGATATCTACATAATATCTCATGATAGTTTACACATTTATTAAACGTTTACTTACTTTGAAGGCAATACTATACATGTTCCAACTCTTTTATGAGCGACACTTTATTGAGGCGAAATAATCCTATAAATTCAGACTTCTGAATTTCGGAATTCTCCATTATACATTTTTCAAAAATACGCACTTGTTCAATGATATTTTTCACTAACACGGCTCACACTAACACTAAAATACTCTCAAAAGTTTTCATACAGTTCTATATTCATTGTATTTGTATAAAACAAAACATTTATTGCGAGATGTTCCTTACGAGTAACTTTTTATTAATCTGCTATTTGACTCGAGAGCAATTCTTCTTATGCGGACCATTTTAGGGATTCAAATAGAAAGTTGTCGAATGAATGTATTTCTGCTTATGAATTGTATCCTAGTTAAATTATGAATTGGCCGTCATGGGGCCGTTTTACGATCTTTGGAGTCACAACAAGAATCGAACGTAAATCTCCGAAAGCGGCCTTTTTAAATCTGCTGCATTTAAGAAAATAATGCCACGGGATACAATTTAATGAATTCACTTTTAACGCGACTCAGGGTAAATTCACACTTTTCAATAATAATAAAAACCCTACTTTATCACTAACTAGATGTTGCCTGCGACTTCGTACGCGCCAAAAGGAATTCCGCAAGAACCCCACATTTTGAATCCCCCGAGCCTAAACAGTACTAAACAATACCACACCAAATTTAATCAAAGTAGTTATTGCGTGAATGAGTAACAAACATCTATACATAGGTACTAACTTTTGTATTTATAATATTAGTAGAATTTAGTAAGCATCTACATATAATAACGATCTACTCCCAGTCTCATAAACTACATTCCAATTAATGTTCTTGACCAAAAAAGCCAAGTTGAAAATGGCAAAGTACCTAATAGCAGATTCCAGGCGAAATATCGAACCTTTCCGAAGGGATATTTGTTACTGAGTATTAGACGTATGTCTATATGCCGGACAAACAGACACACGGGCCGGCTAATTTTATTTGTTCCGCTGGTACCGCGTCGTTGGCGCTAATATATTGGCCGCCACGATGAACACATACATTCACGTCCCAAAACATTTCTCTAAGCTTTTCATATAATTACCTGCACGTGATTGGATTTGCAAACGATTTCCACGGGAGAAAGTTTACGACGATGTTCATTTAAATTAATATTAGCGGCTAACCGACACTAGCCCTTAGCGCAGTTAAGTTACGAATGTGGCTAACCGGGCAAGTAATATTGTTGCATAACAGAAAAAGCTAAGTGTCAGGCGCTTAGCCTACACTACTTGTAAGCATAAATGCAATTGAATATTTTAGACAAGATGATGCCAAAAAGTAACATTCTACTTTGGAAGGCAGGTGATCCACCTGCGAAATACGTACATGCGTTAAAGAAAGTTCTTTGCGCTACATTTCGCAAACGCGCCCAATAAATCAAACCAAAAAATCACGCTATAACGGAACGCGTACAGAGGCATTTCTTAAAGTAAACAAAGGGCAAAGCGAGTTCGGTTCGAGATGCCTTATCCGTACCATTTAGCGCGGGAACGCATTAAGGTGTTAAGCGGTTACGGCGCGTTTTTGCACTTCAATTAACTTATTACGAGCGCTGGAGTCGAGGTGCTAACCACAACTTCGCCTACACAACACAACCCAGCGGTTTGCCGTTGCACTTATCGAGCACTGGAAATTATCTTGGGAATGTTGTCCACAAATTGGGTAGGAATAAAGTATATAAAGTAATGTGATCAGGGCGGGGCGGTCAAAAACATACACGCCCAAATAAGGGCTAGGACAAAAGATATCGTTTTAAAAGTGATGCTGATCTTGAACGCTAAAACATATTAGCTGCGCTTAAGGCTTAAAGTTATCGTGGTGCTTATATAGCTTAGTGCTTAGCTTTAACAGTTTACCTATTGATCGATAGTTAATTGAACTGGTAAACAGTAGGTCGATTCTGCTAATTAAATCTTACAATAATACAGTTTCGATATGCTAAAACAGCAAAATGGTATAAACGTCATACGAACGTTTAACACGTTTTGATTGGTCCACACTCAATTTTTTTTCAATGAAATAAACCAGGAAACGAGCAGACGAAGCGCCTGATGGTAAGCGATAACCGCCGCCCATGGATACTCGCAACTCCAGAGGAGTTACAAGTCTGGTGTTCCCAACTCCCCGACCTCCCTTGGGCCTCCGGTAACCTCACTCGCTCGGCAAAACACAACGCAAGCGTTATTTCACGCCGTGTTTCTGTGAGGCCGTGGTATTTACCCGGTCGAGCCGGCCCATTTATGCCGAAGCATGGGAGAAAAATCAGTTTATGATATCATTATCAAGACGATTAATTTATAATTCATTGAAATTAATTTGAAAGTAAGTTAAATACGAGAATTTGGGGGTTCTGGGTTAAGAATGTTGCCAACTGGGTAACTCTGACAAAATCGCGAGTCACGAACAATGAGCTCATCTTATCTCCTAGTAAAAAATGGGATGGCAAAGATAAGAAGTTAAAACCTGAGCTAACTATTAGGTACATACAAGATAGAAATAGTAGCAGCAGATATTACCTTACTTGCCGGACAACCAATGTAGTATCAAATCTTGTGAGTCTATTTGAAGGGAAGCGGGTACATCGTGTGGAGAGCGAACAAATTCTACATACATTCGCTCATGTATTATAAATTCCGTAATTTCTTTGAGGAAATAGCTCTACATTGCGGAGGGTTTCCTCGACTGCGATTCGGAGCCCACATCTCGCAATTACTCGGCAGGAGCCGGGTGACGTCACGCGGGGTGGCGCCCGGGCCGCGCCATCCACTCACATCTGCCAATATTTACCCAGCGCCCCTCCCCGTACGCACCCGCTCATATTTCAAATGCCCCGATGTGGGGAGACACTAAAGACTACAAAATACCGCGTAACATCCGTCGCCTATCACACAGACGCGTAATTTGCATTCAAAAATTGCATAAGTTGACAAATATCGGTTTCCTAGTATAAAAAAAAAGCCATGAAGTTTATTCGTCCATTATTCAACATACTATTACATTTTTCATTTCTATAACTGACTTACAGTATTGATCACTTATGTTTACTTATAGAAACTACCAGTGTAAATCAGCATTCACATGCTCATTGATCACAATGTTTGATTTGATAATGTTAGATCATTGATCACAATGTTATCATTCTCGTAATACTTTGATGTTGAATATTGGCCCAAGCTACCAACAACCATTAATCAACCCGTGTAAACGAATTAATTTGCGTGTGGAATTAGATACATATTATTTAGGATGGCATACTACATTAAGCCATTTCGTATTTATCGCTTGGTCAAATACATTTGAACTCTTATAATGAATCGTGTCTTCTTGTATATGAAGTTCAATTTTGAATAGCTATCTTACGAAAATGCAGCGCCGCGTCACATATAGTTTCGTTTCGGAATTAACCTTAGAATAAAATCGATTGGCAGCCCTATGTAACAACTGTCTCTCTAGTCTCTATGAACATAACATTGCAAACGGTGTAACAGTCGGACTAACAACTCGTAATGCCCGACAGTACGGAACGGGTGAATCGATGCGTTTCACTCTTACCGGTTGTGCCGCTTGTGCGACTCACGGTGATTTTATAATCCGCCAAACGCACGGGTATGAAAATTCAACTAACACCCCCCGAACAAAATCCCGCTGCTAAAATTTGCCGTAGGTATGTATATCTATTGCTTAACAATATAAAAGTCATGTACCGTCGGCATGTATATTCATACTCGTCATGACTTAAATTATAATATGTGGAATTTACATAACCTCATTGTTTTACTAATGATATAATACCTACTAATTAATTAACAACTGAAATTTAGTTAAACAATAAAAGACACTGGGAATTTTAGTATTTCAAGGAACAATTTTATCCGCGGCGACCAAAGATAAAATAATTTTAGATATAAGCGTAATTGCATCTGGATTACGGCATAGGCCGCATCTGCAGAAGGTGTAAATAATAAGGGGGTAAATACTGTGATATTTTAACTAATTTCAACGAATATATATGTAAAATATGATTAATAAATAATAATAATGTATTGATTATCTCCACTTCTCCGTGGATCTGAATTAAAATAATTACGGAAAATTAAATTTGAATGAAACTTGTACCTACAATCTAGTCGTAAAATTTACCATAGAAAGCTACACACTTACACAGCGCGTTTAAATTTATTATCAAAGTGCGCTATTCGTCTAACATTCCGTGCGTTGCATCCAACGTATGGTGTTTTTAATAAAAATTGTGGCCTAGGAATTAGGGTAGATGACCAGGATCTCACAATCATATTATGGTTTCAACAAGACAGTGCTACTTTCCATACAGCGCGCGTAAACTTAAAGGGCTTGGTCCGAAATTGACCCAGAATCGACAGAAACGAAATTGTAGCAAATGTGTTTTACTTTTAATCGTATAGTATGATGTCACCAAAAGGGCGAACTCGCAAAACGCCGGGTAATTGAAGTTGTGAGCACGAATAAAATCAGTTTTTGTATGGGAATGACGGCCATGAGACAATGTACCTATATGAAATACGACGATTCCCGAAAGACATTAAATACGTGGTTGTAAATTTAAATGTATTAAAAATGTTGGTCGGTGTCGGTAATAGGTGTATGTGTAGTTTTTGATGGTGAAATTGTAGGTATACTCGTACATACATACGCATACAATTTCAATGTACGGAGGTAGGATTTCTTGCGGAAGTTTCGCAATTGTGGAGGCGGAAACGAAGCTCCGTTACAACTCTAATCTGTACCTACACCTACACCCACCTCCAAAAGCAACTTAACTATATACTCCTACAGGTCCTATACCAACAAATATATCTGCACCTACTTCTCTGCCTACTATGATTTTGGATTTTATTCTTGCTCAAACTTCAATTACCCGGCGTTTTTCGGGATTGCCCGTTTGGTGACATGAAATATGATTTACAATGAACCCATTGGCATCCGTTACATTGATGTCGATTCTGGGTTTTTTTAATTTGAATTTTGGACCGCAGTAGCCCTTTAATGGACGAAAAGTTCGAGGGCTTCGTCATCTCGTGCGGTGGCGACAACAACTGGCCACGCAATCGTGTGATTTAACACGGCTCGATTACTTCCTGAAACGAACGTGAAACTTCTAGTTACGCAGACAAACTATTGTCAATAGTTATTGCTGCTCTAAAGGCCAACATTACTCGGGCTCTTCGTTAAAATTGAGCCCCATTTATGCGAGTATGACGTCAAATCTTGATCTAAAGAGAGTTATTTTTCATACATAATGTTATAAAATATAAAAATGATGGTGGTTGTATCACTGATACTGGTTGTTTAATTTCGATTCAAAGTTCGAGCGCTGTTGTGTCTGTCCTTGATGTTTGTGTCCTTACAGTTCTTTAAAAATTTCGCTCTTATTCTTGTTAGTGCTGCCCGTACCTACGATGGTCGTTATTCAAATGTGGCCATTAGAATGCATTTGTGTGAGTCTGAGTAGCGGGCGTTTCGCAAATAAACATAAGACACGGTGAGGTGTGACGGGCTCGAGTGCCCTCACCGGACCGGACCACCCAGCTAGTCGTGTAAACAAACTTTAATAGCACCGAATCCGAAAAAAAACCGAGCGTTTTTAAAGGTAATAAGTCAATATTTTTATTTATACAACGTCCACACGTAGGCTAGAATTGAAGCTAGCATTTAGTGAAATCCTAAAAGCTCATGATTACCGAAAGTTCCCAACATTGGCTTATTTAAATGTTATGCAGTAATACTAATTTACTTATATGAATTGTGGTCTGTTATCAAAATAATAATAAATAATGTTTTTCATATTAATATATAATAATTTGAGTATTATTTACAAGCTTATGCCCGCGCACGCATAAATTCAGTATCCCACGGGAACAATGTACTTTTTCGGGATAAAAAGTAGCATATTATGTGTTAATCCAGAGTCTAAACTACTACCATACCAAATTTCATCAAAATCCATCCATCCTTCTATCCTCATAAACTTCCACATTTATTATAGTAGTAAGATGTTAAAAGCCCTTTGAATACAACAGCTACTTAATATCACTTGTGTAAAGCCTCGATTTAACAATTTTTTTTGGGTTCCGTAGTACTACAAGGAACCCTTATAGTTTCGCTGTCTGTCTGTTTGTCCACTTTTTTAAAATTTGTTATTATAAATAGATGACATATGGAGTAGATCGTGTATAGATTTCGTTTTTGGCATAATAAAATTATACATTCTTTCTCTCTCCATACTGCATACATGTGAAGTAGGAATGAAAAATTGATTTTCATTTTACCCCATCATGTAGGGTATCGTCGAATAGGTTCTGACATGGTCTTAGTAAGGTATTTTGTAATTCATTTAATTCGGTCGTTTCGTTCGACAATAAATCTGAATGCATATAATTCGATATAGCGCCATCTAGCCACAAGAGGCGAAACTAACTCCAAACCGCGGCATCTTGTTGTTCGAATACTCGTTAGCAAGCAGTCTCAAGTTTTATTGTATAGATGGCGTTGCTACTTATAACTTAATATAATATCAGCTGACAGCTTACCTTTATTTCTTCCAGGGTTCTGTCTGATATTTTTGATTCTGCAGAAACTATTCCACTCTGAAAAAAAAAGAAATTTTTGCATTTTGCTCTTTATAGTTAAAGAATAAATTTAAAGAATCAAACAAATATTTTAAACATTCGTTTTGGTATGGTCGGTAATCGGCATTAACTATCAATCCTATGATGTGTATAAGTAGTATATAAACATTAAGATTACGAAATATACACTATTATTTCAAAATTGCTTATATTATTCAACACAATAGCGCTGCTTAATTAGTCGTAATTATTATAAATTTACATACTATATAACTATATTTTAACACAATTTAACAGTCTTCATGCTAAATGAATTAGTTAACCGTGAATAAAGTCTTATTAAATATTCAAAGAGCCTCCTACTCTAAACACGGCCAGAACCTTGAAACGACGAGATAATACTTATCGCCCGCGAATAATTATCGTTAAATGTTGCTGCAATATCAGATTATTTTAAATGATAAGGAAAGTATAACGTAAAGATCATCCAAGGTGTAGACATTCAAGGGCTAAACTCATTTAAAAAAGAATTTAAAACTTACAAGTCTATGGATAGCTCTCTGGGGTTTTAGAAAATTATACCGTTAATTAAAAAAAAAACAAAAACCCGACTGCGTCACATAATTTTGATGTAGGTACCCAATGTCACTCTCACGACTAAGTGCTTCCCGCGCACGAGTTTTTTTTTGTGGTAGCGACAGAAATAAACTGCACTGGTAAATAGAACTCTGCGCTAATGCAATAGAACTGATGTTGACGCTCGTGGGGACGTAGCCTAAAGGTGGGACCGCAGTCCGCACTACGCGTAACTACGCGGCAGCGGAGCTACGCGATGCGACACACACGACCAAATATTCATTGTATAACGCACGCGGAAGTCGAACTGTGATTACTAGTAGGAACCCGATGCGTCGCGTCGCTCCGCTGCCGCTTAGTACGGTCTTACTATTTAAGACGAATCTAATGATACCTCTCAGGCTCAAATGCGACAAGCCGTTTAGATTCCAGAAATACACATACATACAAACATTCGAAAAACATATCACCCTTCAGGCGAAGTCGGGTAAAAGTGGCTAACCGCTAACAGGTAACCGGCTCACCTATCAGTCGGTTACAATGACATACAAATAGTATTATATGTAAATTGTACAGTGGAATAACATTATAGGTCATACAATGCCCAGCGATGCGGAATAATGCCCATCAGCCAATCTAGAAACTATACAATACATAACGATAGACTTTTTGTGTCAATGAGATCGATCATTTCACTGTTTTTTATTAGCTTTGTGACTTTCAATTCAAATTATACTAACATATAACGAAAAACCTTTAGTTCAAATTTTTTAATTTCATTATATTACAATTTATTATTTTGTCGACGGAAAATCTGTCACCGATATACGATAGTCGGAAATAGGGGAGCGCCTTCGTCAATAAAAACACGAGTACAACTGTGTGTTTATGGTCCAACTTCCTCATTGCGGCATGGGCACTGGGCAGGCATGAGGCAGGCGGCTTGCGGCGTGCCTGTTACCAAATGAAACATGAACTAACGGACATACTTTGGAAAGGCGCCAACCGACTTAGAAAATTACATCTTATCATGAATTTGTTAAAAATAATTATTTTGTGTACCTTTCTTAGAAATATCGTTTTCCTAAAATATATTATAAGCTGCTACAGTATTTAGACGAGCAGTGCCCTGTAACGACTTCGTCATTGCAACTTCTGTTACCTGTGCACCCGAAGATCCTGGCCGCGAAGAACACAATCGATGGATGGATGGATGGATGGATAGATCGATGTTGGTACTCATTCACGCAAAAACTACTGAACGTATTTTGATGAAATTAGGTATGGTACTTTTTATCGACAAAAAGTACAGTATTTCCGTGGTATACTTTATTTACGCGAGTGGAGCCGCGGGAAAAAGCTTACGACTACAAGATTGTTACAATGGAAAGCTCGTAAGAGTAGACAGAATTGGTAATTATGTCTGCCTCAGAATCAAAGCAAAGGCATCGAGCACAAAATGGCAGAGAACAGACGCATGCAGCACTTATACAAGTTACGCTAGGACTATATTATGATCTGGAATCCGGAAGGCCGTGGAAAATTCTGAGCATTGAAAATAGAACTCTGCGCTAATACAATAGAGTTGAAAATCAAACACATGAGTGTCGAGTCTATGTGAATGACATATATTATGACAGCTCGACACTCGAAACTTCAATTTTCAACTCTATTGTATTAGCGCAGAGTTCTATTTTCAGTGCTCTGAATTTTCACCGGCGTTCCAATTCCGGAGCACAAGTCCTTAAGCAAAGCACACTTACGTCCTGCCTCTCGTGCACCATTGCCCGCACCCTCGCGTACATAGCCTCCTCCCGGATTCTCGCTGCGTCGCGGATTTCCCGCACCAGGTCTGTGAGGAAACCGGGTGAATACTGCCCACCCAGCACACCTGGAAATATCAGATTACAGGTTAATACACAAATATACTACTGATGGGTTATTATCTCTTGGGTACCTCTGAGATCATAATATCGGTGATTGTCAGGAGCAATTGTAAGTCCTGCAGGCTACACGGTAATAGCCAATAGGCAGGCAATGTCCACTGTCCATTAAATCTATCTATGGATGATAAATATATAATCGACAGGATTCTTCCATATACTTAAATGTTTCTGTGGTAAATATTGGAAAAACTTTCTTATGGCTATGTACAATATCGATCAAGTTCCTGCTCGAAACATTTTCCTTTGCACTAGGAGTTAGGACGCCACAAAATATTATTTAAACACAAAGAAAGTGAACGCAACGATTGCAGACGTGGTTGAACTACGTTTTTACACGTGTGTGAGTTATACATACATAGTTCTACACAGGCTGCAAGACCCACAGAACTGTATATTATTTCTAGTTGTGAATGAATCCAAAAGAATACGGAAAGTAACATTTTCCCTAATTTCCAGTAAGTATTGCACTCTTCTAGCGCAATACGTCGAAGACATGAACAGTGAACACATTTAAAACCTTGCGATTGTAACTAGCTGCCGATTACAAAAACATTTTTTATAATTGGTTCATTAAGGCAGGAGTAATCACCGCGTGATTTGTACATACGTAGATGTGTACAAAAACAGCAGCACGCAAGAATAGGTGTTCAAATAATCAAAAAGTTATGATTATGTAGACATGATAGCACAATATAATGTGTAAATATTGTGTATCAGTCATCAGAAGGATTATTCTGCTAATTAAATCTTACAATAATAAAGTTTCGATGCAGTCTCGATATGTAAAAACTAAAAACAGCAAAATGATATCTCATAAACGTTAAACTAACGTATAACGCGTTTCGATTGGTACAAACTCTAAAAATTAGTTTATGATATCATCAAGACGACAATCATCATTTATAATTAATTTAAAGTAAATTGAAAGTCTTAGTTAAATACAAGAATTGGGGTCAGAATGCATTATATACTTTAAACCTTTTACGGCCTTCGGTTAAAGATATGATGTCAATTTCAACTGCAGTATTGTCGGCTCATTTGGTCCCTGTTACTGTCGCAGTTTTAACAAAAAAGTGCAATACGACCACGTAGCTAATGGCCTACGGCAATCTTCGTTTTTTTTTAAATTTACAGAATGAAATTATGAATAACGACGAATTCCGAAAATAGGCACAGTGTAGGTTATAACTGTAGAGAAATATTTTAAATGGTTATATTCCAGTCACCCATCACTTCACACACATCACAAGGATAATTTAGTGCAGTAAAATTTGAACTCTGAGCTAATACAATAGAGCTGAAAATCGATCACACGAGTGTCAAGTCAAATGTCAGTGATCAAATATGACAACTTGACACTCATGTGTTCGATTTTCAACTCTATTGTATTAGTCCAGAGTTCTATTTTCAATGCTCTGAATTTTCTCCGGCCTTCCGGATAATATAGGCCCAGCCTAAGACTATGTGACATGTTCATTAGGTTATCAGAGTAGGTCGTCTACGACACGCGACGCGGCGCGGCTTATATAAGATTAAGAAGCAAAATATGTTACGTAAAGGTGCTTAATATCGATGCGAGAAATTATTTTTCTCTTATACCAAGCTGCAACTGCACACACCACAAGTCATTATAACCTACTTCAAATGCTACGCTTCACTTGGTATAGCTACATGTGCATGGTGTACATATAATATGTAAATTGTAATCAATTTTAATAGCTGGCACTATTAACTCTTCTTATGGTAGAAAACTAAACAAGAAGATATTTGCGATACGCCGATTGAAATATTATTAACTTTAAATCGATATAATTCCATTGATACGGTTATTATTGTTGTTAATAATGCTTGACTGTACTAAAATTATATAGTAAAGCATAAAACACGGCTAATTTAACGCCGAACCGTTACTCCGAGTGCTCAGAGTCCGAGCGGTCTCAGACCTCAGTAAACATGCGAATTGGGCTGTGCCATAATACAAAAATACTGCAAATAAAAAACGAAATTATAATTATATATATTAGTTTTTTTTTTTGATCTCGCAGGGGAAAGCACATTAATAATCCTCTGGTATGTGTGGCGCGGTGGTATATGTCACTCCCGGCGCTTTCGTCGGTACTTTACTGATTACTCACTAAAACCACCTGCGAGTTGCTATCAGTCGCTATGAAGGGGAGTGTCCCGGATCTGTCAAACACAGGACACCCCCACGACCTCAAAAGTCTACCTCAAAAGGCGAGTGGTTTTTCAAACTGAAATGGGGGAACTCCTACAACCTGCAGCTCCCCCGCCGACGCAGGGACCTAGCAACCCGGTTTCCCATCCCGGGTTCCCATCCTCTCCCGGAACCCCGTTAAACAAGAGACATGAGGTTCGCAAAGCGTAAGCGCTACACTCTGTGCTACAGCGACGGAGCGAAACGGAGGATGGATCGTCCTCTTTGTTCCACTCCGCGGCCTCTTTCTGAAATATGACTTTCGCAGAAGGAGACCGCTGCCTGCTAGGCCTCATCGCTCTCGAAAAATGTAGCGTACCACACTCGAGAGCGAGAGGTCCCGCCCAAGACTGCCTCTCACGGCGGATCTCCAACAAGGACAGTGGCTGCCACCCAGGAGACCGTACGGTAGCCCCTGATTACCCTTACCGCTTTAGGAAATAAGGACCCGCTGCGTTTGCAAAGCACGGTCTTATTCCTAACAGTGAGGGAATCCGCCCATACTCCTACAAACACCGTATTAGCCACCTGCAGGCTTCGCTGGGTACGGTACGGTTGCCACGACATATCCTTTTGCGCGCACGAAGTCACATCGTCTAGTTTATTATAATGAAGATTTGCTAAAGTAGGTACTTAATAAGGCGTAATAACCATAAGCCATAGAACCTTCAAATTGTTCAACAGTTAAACCAATTTCCCTACTGAAATATTATAATATTATTATGTAGTTTTTCCTTTTTGTCATGTTTATTTATCAAAGGCCTTACCAGTTACCACGACCTCTATGTATAATCAAATATGATCTCTAATTAATTATTTACATAAACAAAAACATACTTTTCATTTGTGCTACGTTACAAAGTAATATTTTAGCAATACTGTCATAAGACCCCGAGGTATTAGACCATGTTATCTCAATATTTTAATACCTACACAAAATCTATGAAAAGTCAAGCCAAACTAATAAAAAAACTTAAATTGGCAACCCTATTATCCCAAAAAGATTAAGTAAAAGGAAAGCCGATGCATAAAATAAACATTAACGCTTTATGGTAGCGATTTTATCAAGATATTTAAATTTATCTTATTAAAAAGCGATAATCTAATTCTTGTGGCAGTAAAACATTGATAGTTTGCACTAGTCAGTAAAACATATTTAATTGCAATAAAACATAATACTGGCATACATTTGCCTAATTTAACTCACTGTTAATTTTAGTCCAAACGCTCACTGGCGGCCAGGCTATATACTAATATATCTATTATCTGTATAATCTATGGGCTATGCCGCGGCGGCCACCGAAATGTTAGCAAGCGGCCGCTGGCCGCTTGCCGTCAGATGCGCGCACTGATGATATTAGGTCATTACATATGAAATTATACAGGATGGCCAAAAAGTCGTGGATCAAACGAAACAGGGAGATAAAGGAGGTAATTTCCAACAAAAAATCTTTCTCCAGCATGGCTATAACTTCATTGCACGAAAATATATGAACTATTTTTGTTTTTTCAATGGAAGTACCGAGTTTTTTTACAATTTAATCAGTAAAAAGTTAAAATGATTAAAAATAATTAAAAAAAAGCTGTTGTATTATGACTCGATTTTGTATCAATACTACAAAAAATGTATTGCAGCTCTTGGTATCAAACTTAACGAGCAATTAATGTTTTTCCGTAAATTTTGATGCGTTTCAAAAAATTACTTCTCACTTTAAGAGCACCATTTGAAAAAAAAAAACGTATTACGGAAAGGTGACCCTGTATTATAAAAACTTGCCGGTTTAATTCTGATTAAAATGAGGTACAACACTTTACTTTTTGATCTTTAGTTTTGGTTTTATGATCGTTTTTTCATACCAAGGTGCACATTTCATTAAATGAGCCTTATTTTTAAATTTAACGATTTATCTTTTCTAGGAAACGAAAGGGTCATACAATACAAACAACTCTGTAAAAACACTCGATACAAAGGAATTGTGCCTCTCTTTCACACTAACCATTTAATCCTTTGTCGAAAAAGGTCAGAATACCCGTCTTAGTTCAGGTAGTAGAATGCCGGGCGAAGCAGAGCGGGAGGGGTGAAAGCGCGTGAGTATCTTTCTTTGTTTAGTGTCTCACTCACTTTCTGGATGTGACTACGCACACTTATTATTTTGCACGGTATTTTTTGTGATTAGTTGTGACCCGCGCTTCGTTTCTGGACTTGTGATTGATTGCCTACCTGTGACCTACGCTTTGTTTATGGACTTGTGATATTGCCTACCTGTGACCAGCGCTGTGTGAATCGGATTTTGTGATCACTTCGGATTGGCTAGATAAGCTAAAATGGCTGCTGCGAGGAGAGCATACACCCAACGGGAGTATGCAGAAATGCATTACCTCTATGGTTTTTGCGACGGTAATGCTCGCGCTGCTGCCAGAGAATATCGACAACGCTACCCTAACCGAGACCGTTTCCCGGACTACAGGGTCTTTATGCGCGTGCATAATGCGTACATGGAGGGAACCTTACCCGGGGAGCATGCTGCGAGAACAGGAAGACCAGTAGTACGATTTGATAATGAAGAGCAAATACTGAGACAGTTAAGATTGGACCCTCGTATTAGCCAACGCCAAATATCACGAAATCTCGGGATCCCACGATCGACAAAAAAGTGCAAAGGGTGCAAGCTTTACTGCCAGCTGACTATGAACCTAGAGTGAGGTTTTGTAGAGGGATGCTTAGAAGACACAGAGAGGATCCGCAGTTCTTCAACAAAGTGTTATGGACTGATGAGTCAAATTTTAGAAGAATGGGAGTTTTTAACATCCACAATTTACATTATTACTCCAGAGTGAACCCACATATCATCAGAAATGATCGATTCCAGCATCTGTTTGGGATAAACATGTGGGGTGGAATAATTGACCAGCAGCTTGTGCTACATGAAATGCCACCAAGGCTGAATGGTGCTATGTATTTGAATTTTTTACAAAATAATTTGAACCAAATACTGAACGAAGCTGAGATTCCTGAAGATAGAGTGGCAGAAATGTGGCTGCAACAAGACGGCGCCCCGCCTCATTACACTAGAGCAGTTCGAGAACATTTGAACGAGCGTTTCCCTAACCGGTGGATTGGTCGAGGTGGGCCTATTGCATGGCCACCCCGGTCGCCCGACCTTAATCCCATGGACTTTTTTGTTTGGGGCTATTTTAAAGAAATAGTGTATCATGGAGAGAATAACACCGAACAAGAACTACGACAAAAGCTCCAGTTTGCTAAGTTACAAATTCAAAATAACAGAGGTGCATTCCGCCGATTACGAGCAAATTTTATTAGGCGGTGCAGATTGTGCGTTATGGTCAGAGGTAGGAACTTTGAACATTTAATGTAAAAATTTGTATTTAATAAAAGTACTAAGGCACAATCGTTGTTTTTATTTCATAATGGCTTCTGAAATTACTATGTAATATGTATGAGAAAAAAACTAATTTTTCCTTTGAATTTATCATTTTATGAAATTTGCACCTTGATATGAAAAAAGATTATAAAACCAAAACTAAAGATCAAAAAGTAAAGTGTTGTACCTCATTTTTACATACCTCATACCTCATTACCTCATACCTCATCAGCATTAAACCGGCAAGTTTTTATAATACAGGGTCACCTTTCCGTAATACGTTCTTTTTTCAAATGGTGCTCTTAAAGTGAGAAGTAATTTTTTGAAACGCATCAAAATTTACGGAAAAACATTAATTGCTCGTTAAGTTTGATACCAAGAGCTGCAATACATTTTTTGTAGTATTGATACAAAATCGAGTCATAATACAGCTTTTTTTTTAATTATTTTTAATCATTTTAACTTTTTACTGATTAAATTGTAAAAAAACTCGGTACTTTCATTGAAAAAACAAAAATAGTTCATATCTTTTCGTGCAATGAAGTTATAGCTATGCTGGAGAAAGATTTTTTGTTGGAAATTACCTCCTTTATCTCCCTGTTTCGTTTGATCCACGACTTTTTGGCCACCCTGTATAAAGTCTATTATTTAAACATAATATATTTATTTAATCAAAGTATTTTTACCATTGCTGTCTATGCACTTTTGCCATATCATAGGTAGTTCATTGATACCTCTACTAAAAAAACCTCTCGGACAGGAATCAATAAAATCTTTGAAGGCGCTTTGGACTGGTCCATCGGAGTTGAATTATTTCCCTTGCAAGAAGTTATCCAAATTTCGAAAAAATGCTAATCTGTTGGAGCAAGGTCCGGAAAGTACGGTGGATGTCCTAGACATTCTAATCGAAGCTCCTATAATTTAGTAGCCATCTGTTGTGCAGTGTGTGGTCTAGCGTTGTCCTGAAGCAGCAGTGGCCTAGAGCGAATGACCAACCTCGGTTGTTTAGCAGCTAGCTTTTCCATCATGATTTGCAGTTTCTGGCAATAGACATCTGCCGAAATCGTCTGGCCAGATTTAAGAAAGCTGTAGTGAACGACACCGGCACTAGTCCACCAAACGCTCACAAGGAACTTTTTTGAGTCAATTTTCGCCTGGGGCAGGCTTTGGCTGGTTCGCCAGGGTTCAGCCATTGCGATGAGCGTTACCGATTATCGTACAGGATCCACGTTTCATCACAGGTAATCCCTTCATTATTGTGCCGGTTGAGATTACCGACAAACGCGCGTCGACTGCTGCGTTACTAATGTAGTCGACGCGCGTTTGTCCGTTTGCTGCACTCAATTCATGAGGTACCCACCTTTCAAGCTTTTTCACCTTCCTAATTTGCTTCAAGTGGATTAAAATAGTTTTATCACTACCACCGCAGCCTGCAGCTAATTCGGACAAGGTTTGCGATGGATCCGCTTCCACAATAGCCTTCAATTCTTCATTATCAACTTTGGTCTCCGGCCGTCCACGGGGCTTGTCCTGCAGGTCGAAATTTCCAGAACGAAAACGTTGAAACCAAAAACGCATTGTATTTTATTTTGCGACACCGCCGCCATACACATCACTAATCCTTCGAGCCGTTTCTGCAGCACTGGTGCCACGGTGGAACTCGTACTCGAAAATAATACGATATTTCAAGTTTTCCATTTTGTAAACAGAGTGGCGCAAAGAAAAAACCAAAAGAGGAAAAAACAAATGAATTACGGTTTTCGAAACACAAATGCATGAGTAAATAGCGGTATAAATTTGAAATTGGAATTCCTAACCAAAGAAGATATATTCGAGATTAAAGTGACCACAAAACGCACGACAAAACACCAATTTCATATGTAAGGACCTAATACAATGCATACATTTCGGTGGCCGCCGCGGCTGGTGATTTTTTTACTTTCCCTTAATTTATATTGGTTATAATGGATGGTTAAAACGTATCACAATATGCAATAGCCTGCCTGCTGTCACAGAATACATAATAGTACAAGTCCTGCTGTGAATAACGAGTGTCACACGCTACGTACAGGCATTTATTTACGTCATACATTTGTGACTTGTGTAATATGGGAATGGCGATCGTCAAAGAAGAGAACTATAATGTAAAATTATTAATGTAAAATACTTATTAAAGTGGAAACAGTGCAAGAAGTTCTGTGTATTATTAATATAAGGGATTTACATAGGTCTATTTTCGCCGCAGGATTTCCGATGCATTAAATGACAATTCAGCTAGGTCGTAAGACAATTTTACAGACTAAAATTTACAAGGCGATTTGTCTAGCGTCTCGCCGTACGGCGAAAATCGACCCATGTATATCCGGTATACCGCTAAGGATCCCATACGAGGGCGGCACTGAAAATTTCGGGAATCAAGGAAGTGACACAACATTACTATTTAAAAATGTATTTATTGCTTTTCGAAGTATTCTCCGCGAAATTTGACACATTTTTCTATACGATGGAACCAATCATTGAAGCAACCATTCCATTCGGAAGTTGGGGTCTCCAAAATGGCCGTTTTGTAGGCGTCCACAGCTTCTTCAGGCGATGAAAATCTCTGACCACGCAATTTATTCTTTATTTTAGGGAAAGTATAGAAATCATTAGGGCTTAGGTCGGGGCTGTACGGCGGATGGTCTAATAATTCTATGATTTCTTGCTCTAAAAACTCTTTTGTTCTGTGCGCGGTGTGAGAACTCGCATTGTCGTGATGGAGGATGATGCGGCGGTTGCAGTTCTCTTTACGGAGTTCAGAAACGAGCTGTGGCAAACAAATGTTAGCATACCATTCTGCATTAACCGTTCTTTGTCCCTCAAGAGGAATAGTCGCAACATGGCCGGTTTTGGAGACAAACGTGGCCACCATTTTTTTTGCAACACTCCGTGAACGAACAATTTTTGTTGGCTTTAACTCATTTTCGAACACCCAAACTCGTGACTGGTTTTTTGTTTCGGGTTCGTACGCGTATATCCAGGATTCGTCACCTGATACGATGTTGTATACAGCATTTGAGGATCCTGAGTGGAATCTTTAGAGAGTTCTGACGCACCAAGTAACGCGAGCCGCTTTTTGCTCTTCACAGAGCAAATGCGGTATCCATCGGGAAAACAACTTTTTTACACCTAATTGTTCATGCAAGATTATTTGTATTTGACTCATGCCAATGTCTAAAGTTGCCTGAATTTCGCGGTATGTCACATGTCGATCTTCCTCAATCAGCTTACGCACAGCATCAACGTTTTCTTGGGTGACTGCAGTTTTTGGACGACCTTGACGGGGATCATCACTGAACTTGACACTTGACCTTGACACGTCCACGTTGAAATTCAGCAAACCAGCGATAAATTGTGGTTTTGGATGGGGCTTCATCACCAAACGCAGAAATCATCCGGTCAACACACTGTTTTTGTGTTAAACCACTTCGTCATAATAAATCGCCAAGACAACCCAAATCGCCAAAAAACAACCACCAAGTCATAATAAATCATCGCTCTAGAATTTTCTCGAGTCGATTCCATTTTCTCAACGACTAAACAAGTTTGACAAGACCTTGTGACAAGACCTAGAATCTTTTTTTAAATAAATAAACGGTATTCGATTTTTAAAACCAAGGAGTTTTAAATTAAAAAGATTTTAATATGACAGGAACAGTGGAAATATTCCATTCCCGATACTTTTAGTGCAGCCCTCGTATACGGTCCGGTTTTCCTTCAGTTCGGCCTGAACGGATGCAAAATCGTATCGTCTGTGTGCAATTTCGAGATCGCATCAGTAGCGAAGCGATAGCGAATCACTGAAGCGATTCGTTCCAGTGTTGCCAGCTCTGTTTTTGCGAAACTACTAAGCTCGCGTCGATCTTTACTAAAAACTACTGAAAACAATAAAAGGCTACAAAACTTAGGAATCCGTAAAGCCCCCAAAAACCACGGCATTTTAGGTTTTGTTATATTAAAAAAATATTATATTGAAATTTATTATAAATTTTACCGTTAAATTAAAATATACTAAGAAATATTACTTATATAGTAATTAAAGGGGTAGTTTCATACAAATTACGCACGAATGTATTATTATAATAAGGTGTATTTTTTTGTGTGCCTAACCTAGACCATTTTGCATATAATTACTGTCTGGCTCTTTCCTACTAACAACTAAATTCCTACTAAGGAGGGAATAAAATACTTAGGTTAGTAGTAAAACTTTGTAAAGTAACTAAGTTGGCAACATTAATTCTGGACTGAGCGAATTGACGGTTTTTTCGCGGTTTAATTATTACACAATTATTAAACACGACCGTAGCTCGCGGCAAACCAGAATGAACTAATGCGATTTTGCCGTGTGTGTGCTCGAATCCGTTCTGACCGAACTGACGTCAGTTCTAACTGAAACGATCGGCCTCTCGTCTGTGGAGGCCTTTAAGGTCCAACTCGTCCAAGAGACGGTTAAAGTTAAAGACCGGGAAGGCACTTTAATATTAAGGATGTCCATAGGCGGTAAACGCTTACTATGGGGCAATCTTATGCTAGTTTTTCGATTTTATTCCATAAAATAAATATTATTCATTTAGACATAGATAAATGATTGGTTGACCAATGATTTGTCTATGCATTTAGAGCAAATATTTCAAATTCAAAAATTCAAAACCTCCGCGTCGCTTACTATTATCTTAACCCATTGTATAAAACACGTAACAAGTCTCGCGAACTTTCCTCGGTTAATAATAATTCGTAAGTAATTAGGATTTGTAAAACGATTTCATCCGTGACTTTCGTTTCTCACAGTTTCGATTTACTTTTACCGAACTTAATGAGGTTTTATTCTCGCGTGGGGTCTTATTAATCTTGACCAGTCAGCCATATTATCTTGGTATAGACTGTAAACGTATATTATTATTATTGCTTGACATGTATGTACAATATCGACAAAGTTCCTGCTCGACCAGTTTCTAAATATGTTCCTTTGCGCTAGGACGATTCAACATTTTTAAACACATAGGAAGTGACCGCAATGACTGCCAGACGTGGTTGAACTACGTATTTACACGGATCGTCATCTTATGCCTGGTCGAGCGGCAACTTGTTTGATAGTACACTGTAAAAGACGACTTTCCAAAAATGCCTATTTGTTATTATTAAACCCCCCCATATTAAGTACCTCCTTTGAATTAAAAAAAAAACTTAGTCTGAAGCTGAAGAACCAAACTGATGTGGACTATTGGCCGGTTTCAAAAACCAAACTATCTACCAATAACAATTTAATAAAACGTCGTCATTCAATCATTTGCCGCCTTTGGTTTTTTGCGATACAAATTTGACGTTTCTAACAAATAGTTATTAGTAGACAGGTTCTTGAAACGGGCCATAAGCCAATTTGAAAAATCTATCTATCCCATGTTTCTTCAAAGTTTTAATAATGTAATAATATATAGAATGGGTTTTATAATGTATTTATATTAAAGTATTACCCCCTTACAATTGAAACACAAGAATAAAACATTGCATAGGTTATCCATTGTCTAATATTTTTATTAGTAAGGGGGTTATTGCATGATAATATACAATGTGATGAGTAGGTACAAACTTGACCTCTAAAAGTAATTTGAAGTCATTATGTGTAGGTAAAACTATTAAGTAGCACTTCAGAATAGTTTTGAAACAGATCTGCATCCTGATATTAATCATGATTTTCATTTAAGTTTAATAATAAACAAGCATGTAGGTATATAATGAATAATCAGTTATATATCTGTGGTACCACAAAAGTAAATTTTATAATATTATAATCAATTTTATTATTGTGTAGTAATAAAATTATAATACATACCATTACTGCTAAAATTATTTGGGGCTTGAGGATAAAATGCTTGATGTCGCACAGTTTCCAGTTCCGCTGAAACAGAGAAATGGCATTAAAATAAACATTTTAAGTTTTAGTCTATCTATGCGAACAACGTCAAAGGAAACATCTAGAAAAACAAAGTCCATAAAATTGGCATAATATTATTTTGCAATATGTGATCCATATTTCTTGACCTTAAGACTGCCTACACCTGTTTTGTAACTTAAATAGAATTGCATTGAATATTCGTGTGGGAGAGCTGAGACTTATAAAAATCTTTTGACCTTCCTTTAGATGTGGGCTGTAAGTTTAAAAGTGATACAATTTTTTTTTTAAAACAACTTCAATCATAATAGTTATTATGTATGTGAGAAAGACTGACAATTCCACAATTACATCATGAGCTAGCTTTAATTTTGAAACTAACAATTTACAATGCAAAATACATAATGTGTGAAAATGCATCATAATGGGCATAAACATAAAATATGGAGATCTAAAAATACTTTAATAGTAACAAAAATTCAAACTGAAAATTTTTTTTATACTTCGTAGCTATATGGATTTTTGTATACTTTGGGAGATTCTATGAGTCCTGCTTTACCTTCTTGTAAGTTTTGTGAAAATGGTTAACAAGGTATGGACATTATGAAAGTAAACAGTTTACCCCCTAGGTCCCAACCACCAGGATACAGATCCTACCCATTGATACAAAACATTATACTTCGAGTTACCAAGGAAACACAAAGAAGATACCTTTGGTTTCAATTAGCTCCTTCTTTATTCTCTCATTGACAGTTTTCAGAGATGATATTTGATCTAATAAATACGCCAACAGTCTGCCTCCCACTTGACTCCCAGATAAGTCGGAATCAGAATCACTGTCTGATTCCACTTCACCATTGGCCGGTCTTGCTACATCCGGCAGACCTCTGACCACTGGGTCACTGAACCTCCTGCCATTGTTCCCCTCGTCTCTCTCGTTAGTGTGCACATCACTGACAGAGTTTGTGTCACCCGTCGACATTATTATTGGCGGTAAGCTTGTGTAGTCCTGAGTATCAGACATGGTTTTTGGTTGAAAATAGTGAGAATGATTTGTAGAATCGATTGGGGCACTCGATATTTCTTCAGCTTTACTCCTGTTGGTTTTACGCACACGCGGCCTCTGAACTTGGACACTCTTGTTTTCACTTTGAACGTAACGATAGTCCGAAGGAGGTATCACAGGGTTGTAATGGTTGAGAAATGTAGGAAGCGACATGCAACCGTACATGTCTTGCCTATAATTATCGTAGCCTGGACCAAATTGAGAATTACCAGTATGCCAATTTACATTAGGATTAACATACGTATCGGCGTGTAAACTTGGAAAGGAGCCCGAGTCGTGATGTATTGTTTTATCAAGCCACTTAGACAAGTATGCACCTCTGCTACCTTTACTTTTCTTTCGTTTGGCACAGGAATTATTTTGTGGCGATTGATTAGAATTTATTTGTTGTGCCGTAGAAGCCATTGAAACAATTTGAATGCACACAATCTTAAAACAATCTCACATTCGATCTCACACAAAAAGGCTGTAGTCACAGTCTTTCACCAAAAAAATATTCATAAATTCAACAATTTATTTGTATTATTTTCTGATTTCACTGATTTCTACTTCACTCGTCAGTCGTCACTTTATTTGCTTTGCAAATGTAACGAATAAATTGACAACTGACAATTGACATAAAATTTGAAATTGTCATTTGTCAGCTGTCACTCCTTTTTTTTTATATATGGCGTCGGCTTAAAATCATTTGCCAGTGTCAAGTTAAAAAGGCGGGAAATAGAATTTTCGTTTCAATTTTCAAAATCGTATTCCTAAATCGTCAAGTCTAAAGTCTAGTCAAACCCAAACAGATAGTCAGTGCAGTCAATGAGTCAAATCAGTCGATTCAGTAAAGTGGTAGAAGCTTTACTGAAAGTTTCTAGGGAGTTTTGGAGGGAACACAAAATAGCACGTTTTTTGAAGTGTACTACTTGCCCACACCAGTGCACGTTAACGAATATTTAATGGTTAATATTCTATCAATATTACACATTAAGAACCGAAATAACACAAATTTAGAAGGCAATACAAAATCCACAGCGCCTCCTATTGATTCCCCGACAAAACTCCGCCTTTTTAACTTGACACTGGCAAATGGTTATAAGCCGATGCCATATATAAATATAAATAAATAAAAAAAACTATCCCAGATTCAAGGAAAAAGGCGGAAAATATAATTTTTGATGCAGTTTTCAACACCGTATTTAGAGTTCCGTACCTCAAAAGGAAAAAACTTTTGAGATCACTTTGTTGTCCTTCTGTCCGTCCATCTACTTCAGTAACTCGAGGAGGTTGCCGACCCCTGAACCCCAATGCTCGTAATTAACTTATTTTTATTGAATTATAAATCAATCTTGGAGTTTGGCCCAATCAAAACGGGTTTCACGTTTATATTTCCATTTTGCAGTTTTAAGATATCGGGACTGGATTGTAACTGGATTATTACAGGATTTAATAGCAGAATCGACGTTCTGCTCTAGCCTATTGCAGGAGATAATTCGGTCGTTTAAGTACCTAGTCTATATTATCGACATAATATCTCGCCTCATCTAAGCAATTAGCAAATGCGCAGTGGAGCATCTTAGTAGGTAGGTAATATTCGATTGTAAGCTCTACTTTTTTCTGCGATAATTAGACTGTTTACGTAAGTTTACAAATTACGTCTTATTTAGCACAATAATGATAATAATTTATTGTTACTTTTTAGGGTTCCGTACCCAAAGGGTAATAATGGTACCTAATTTAGTATTACTGAGTTTTCGCTGTCTGTCTGCCCGTCCGTCTGTCTGTCATCAGGCTGTATCTCCTTAACCGTTAAAATTTTCACAGATGATGTAAGTATTTCAGTTGCCGCTATGACAACAAATAAAAAAAATACATCAAACGTGATTTTTTGCAACGTTTTGTACGGAACCCTACATGCGTGAGCCCGACTGGCACTAGGCCGGTTTTTAAATTATTGATATAAACCCTTTATAACATACTAACCAAAAACTGTCCTATTAGCTCAGTTCGATTCTTCACTTTTTGGGCGCTTATACCATATCTATTATCTACCTCTTTATAATTTAATACATTTAAACACACCGGCATATTTAGCGGAACAAAAAAAAGGTCCATATTTAAAAAAATATGGTTTTATTTTAAAATCTACTTACTACACTTCTTTTGTTATTTAAAGTTTCATTTGTTTTACTTAAAATGAGATCACATTAAGAACAGATTTTGCGAGTAAAGGCTATTTGTGAAAAATGGTACATTTTTGAACTTTTCATGTAACCGGGAAAAGTGAAAATTAATATTAAAATAACAATTAATTAAATTAGAAAAATGGTGATTAATATCGCGTATTTCCTCCACGTGCTCTTATTAAAGTTTGGGTAGAAACTTTAGATAGACGGGTCGTCTAGGCATACTGAGAATGATGTTATCGATGGTCTCCTGGGATAGTCTCCGCCATTCCTCAACTACGGCTATTCGCAGTTCACCCACGTTGGCAGGAGCTGTAATTCTGGACTTAACTTAACTTTTCAGCAAGTCCCAAACGTGCTCTATTGGGTTCATATCCGGTGATCTCGCCGGCCACTCCATAACAGTGATATTCATATCATTAAGATAAGCTTGAGTTACCCGAGCGGTATGCGGCCGAGCATTATCCTGCATAAAAACAAAATCGTCACCGATATATGGGGCAAACGGTACGACATTTTCTTCTAAAACTTCTCTGATATAGCGGTCTGCAGTCAGACTCGCTCTGTCAATCACTACCAAGTCTGTGCGAGCTCCCAAACCATATGCAACTACCGTATGCAACTGTAGTTTCAAAATTTGTCTGAATGTATCGTTCTCCTTGCGTCTGTATATTCTTTGCCTGCCGTCAATTTGATTTAAGGGAATTCTGTACTCATCACTAAACAATACCTCACTTCATTGGTCCGCGTTCCAAAGTCGATGTTCCTGAGCAAAAGTTAACCTGTTTCTATGAACTACCTCGAGCCTTGGAACCTTGGCGGGCAAAAATGAACCCAAACCAGCTTCTTCGAACCTTCTTCGTACCGCACGCTCACTTACGGTTACACCCCGCACTGCTTCTAACTCATGTGGGGCTTGGACGGCCGTCAAACGGGGGTTCCTACGTACACGAAGCCGAATGAAACGATCATCCCTACTCGAAGTGCGTCTTTTTCTGCCTTGTCCTGCTCTTCTCACATAAGTACCGGTCTCCCTGAACCGATTACTGCGATGGATCGTTGAAACTGGTCTACGAAGATCTCTGGATATCACTCTGTAGGTTTGACCATATCTTCGCATTTCGATTTCCCTGGCAATCTCCGTTGGGGCTAAGTCAGGCATAATTCAGTCCTCAACTCCAAAAAGATACGCGATTAAAAAAAAACTAACAAAAAACAGTATTTCAATGAAATTTTAAATCAAACTCAGAAGGAAGAAATACTCGAAGTTCGCTCCAGATAAGGTGTATTTGAATAAAATTAAAACAATTGGCTAAAATGTGATGTTCAGTTGTTTTCTTAATTTGAAAATATTTCTTTTTAAATTAAATGACGTACCTATAAACCAGCCAGCAACCTTATATGATACTGATATCAAACCTTTATTTTGTGTTCCGCTAAATATGCCGGTGTCTGTATGTATAAACTTAAATGTAAAATATACCAAATTAAATATTATTAGGTAATTTTATGTCTGCACCATGATTTCGACCCTAAACAACAAAATCTAACCCCGTTGTTTTCCGAGTAAGTAGGTACTTATATTACGTAATACTTATATAAGTCACATCACAGAGTGATCACGACCTCGTCACTTATCTATCACTGTTGCCCACATTATTATTATATTATTTTATGACATTACGAAAATTAAAATGGAGACCGTAGATTACCTACCTGACCCTCACATATTCATGAACCAAGTCAGGTTGGTCAAATGATAACAATATAATAATATTTTAATTACCCAATCAATTAATAAACCGTTTACTTATGCCTTATAAATGTTGCATAATTCTTCTAATGGCTACTTTCCATGCTCGATTCTTCTTCCTCGTGGCGTATAAGTATTTCGACAGTTTCTGGTTTAAAGTGATAATTATTATTTTTAAGCAAAAAATGAAAACCGACTTCCAAATAAAAATGCACAAAAAAGTATGTCTCTACTCAATCTTCATAATTTTGAAGTCAGTACCAGCCCGAAGAATATCCTAATAAAAACAATAGTTTACCTGATAAAAACAATATTTCATAGAACTCACATTCAAGTTGGCTGGTACCGACTAAAAAAATATGAAGATTGTGTAGATAAATATTTTTTCATTCTACCCCATGGTGTGGGGCATCGTTAAATAGGTATTTTAAAATAAAGGCAAGGTTTCATACAAGACTTTATTAGAAAGTCAACCATTTTCAAGTAATCGGCCTCCAAAGTGGTTTATAAGTTGGTTAAATTACCTATATTTAAATTTTATTTTTTCCTGTCCTGTTCCTGTTCGCTTAGATCTTTTTACTACGCAGCGGATTTTAATGCAGTTATCAGCAATGGATAGAGTGATTCAAGAGAAAGCTTTATATGTATAATACATAGCACCCATGAGTAGCTGGAGTGGGTCGCTATAAAACAATTTAAAAAAAGGCGTGTGGTGTAGTGGAACACCGGATAGGAATCAAGTTCCTATTTATAAAATTATTAATTTTAAGTTCTATTCGAGGTATAAAGAAAATAATAAAAATTATACATAAAAATCTTACGTTACGGACGTTTTTCCCGGCTAGGGTACCGGAGGGGCATCGCCGCATAAGGAACTTCGTTCCAAAAATAAAGTCCAATTTCTGTTAACCCCACTTCTGAGGTGAATGTCGCCATACTAAAAAATAAACAGCGTGGCAAGAGATAATGAATTAGGTTTGAAATCTGTTGGTGGGTATACTTGCCCATACAGTATTTGCATTCCTTTAACTTTATTTGGAAGTCGGTTAAAAATAAAACGATTCGTTAATTAATGACAGGCATTTAATCTTAAAATATATAAAAATTTGATTCGTATACTATTTACATATTAAAATCTTTTACTATATTTTTAAAATGTTCAATTGTTAGACCGGATGGATAAGACATCTTGTTCACTATGGCACAGAATAATATTTTCGGTTGGTAAGAAGTTGGTAAGTTATGTTAAGAGTTATGACTTTATTGTCATAGTAGTCACTCTACTTAGGAGCAAGTAGACTACCAATAATTATACCTTATAGTCTATGGCATATACGATTTTATATTTATATAAGAATGAAGAAAATAATTGGCAGTAAATTAGTTATACGTAAAATTAGCACATACATAATATGCTTTGGCTTTCTAGTGTAGTCTTTTGGTTAATATGATGGTGGGTGACAAGAGTTGATTGGGCAGGTTCATTCATCTACATATTGTGGAGCTTCGATGAACCTGTCAACTAGAGGCGTACTGCTTTTTAAAGTATTTTATTACTAACATAATCTATAATAATAAGTAAATAATTGTTACTAACACTGTATGGATCTATGGTCTGAGAATATATATTTTTTATTTTTAATCTATTATTTTATGATATAAAATAACTTAATTATATTCTTTACTGCGATTCAAAATTAGAAATGGCTGCTAAGTTTAAAAGAAATTGCTAGAAAAACAGAGCCATAATATACATTATAACCCATAATCTAAATTCTAATGCATTCAAGCAGTATGAAATAGTTTCCATTAAAACAGCTCTTATGTCAGAGACTTATGTCTTATGTACAAGAGCGAATAACTAAAAATTAACTAAATATAAAATAAGGCTATTGAGACTTATCAATAAACTGCATCTAATACTATCCTTTTGATATAAAATTTATTCTACTTGGTATACGCGGCCTTTGACATCAACTACTTTGATGTTTATTACTTGCAACTGTAAAAATACATAATAGTTGTATAAAATAGGTCTTATAACGAAATGAGTATTTATTCGAGTGTGTAGTATAATCGTATGCCGTACACACACATGTACACGATTCAATACGTGTGCATTTCAAGGGACCAATTAAACTATGATTATTTTGTTTACTTTTTAAATCAAATTAGAGTAAACGATTTGAAATGTTTTAGCTGCTACATTTCTTATTTCATATGGCAAAGAAAAACCGTTTAGAGTTAAATTTAACAAAAGTGAAACATATTTATTAAATAAAATTCTCCATGCCCCAAAAATTTATGGCCTAAGTGAGTAGGTATGTAAAATTACTACTGTAATCATCATGAGTTAAAAGTGGTTGTAATCAATAGATGGCGTTACATATTTCATTTTTCAAAACTTTATTTATTTGGATTAATACAATTATAATACTTTTAAAAGCATAGTTTATTTCCGTTAGTGAGTTCGTGACTAAAGAAAACTACTAGTTTTAATGATCTAACATTTTAATATGAAAACAGATTGAACTCAAAATTATATTAGTATATAAATCTTAATCTACTATTAAACGACACTTACATCTAATAATATAATGCCTATCATAATTTTATTGTATACATTTTTCCATACATCATCAGAAACCATTTTGGATAATCTTTCTCGTCAAGAATTTCACCATGCAACGTCATCTGCTATTATCAGAGTATATGACTGATTTCAATTTTAATAGATTTTTATACTGATAATAATTTACCTAATGGTTATATTAACATTGTGCATTTTTAAGAAAAAAAAAATCATTTATGTCGTTGCTAGTATATGTGACGCAACAAATCTTCATATATAAATTGTTTACGTTTTTCTTTACTTAAATTGGTTAGATATGCCAAACAAAGGTCCGGCGAGTCACATGCGGCCCGCGGGCCACAGGTTGAGCTGGTTTAGCTGATAACAAACTTTAAATCACTTTTACATTGTTAAAGCGCAGACTACCCGATGAGAACAATAAAAGTTCCGAGTCAAGTAGTCTTTGTAATAAAAATCTTATTTTTCATCTTCAAAAGTAGGCATTTTACGACGTTCAGAATTTAGCCGAATAATATAAAATCTTGGCCTCTTTCAATTTATTACTCGACCGGTCTAAAGGTCAACACAGGATGGATAAGCAATTCGCTCGTCTGTTTGAAGTCCGAAAATTTATTAAGGCCATGAACATTATAGAATCAATAGCGTTAGATTTGGAAAACCCCCCGACACAAAATGACTGTAAAATTAAACAAATAATATTTATTGGCTTTTTAAGTTTAAATAATTCCTAGAAGTATGAAGTTTACGTTTTAGTTTTTTGTGTCGGAGGGTTTTAAATTTTTTATTTCATACTTTTTAAGCGCTTTATGATCACTATCACGTTCTAATAATTATGGCCATTAAAATGAGCCCAAACGCGAAACATCTGCTGTAAGTAGCTGGAAGTTGGATATCCTACTGCCTACAGATTCCAGGTGATGCTGCAGCATCTGCTTAACGTTACCAAGTGTAGGCCTGGCACTTTAACAATATAATTGTTAATACGAGATATTGTACCGATCAGATTCAGACCAGTTGAAGTGCTTACAACCTCCATCAACTAGAAAAGCGCTGATTCTTTAAACGGCTTAACATATTTTCTTGGACCATGGGCCATGGCTGAGAACCATATCGATCACATCGACTTTCAAATAAAAAAACCGCATCAAAATCACGGACCTTTTCGAAAACAGACACACAAACGCAGACAGAGCCGTCAAACAATAACCCCCCCCTTTTGTGTCGGGGGCTAATAAAGGCCGGTCACATACTTGTTATTGAATATAATATGATAGCTTTAATAATAAGATTGTAACAAGATTTCGCAACAGGAATTGTTGTCGATCTTTCCGTACTAGAAATATTTGCATTGATGTGAGAGTTTTCTGTGCGTTTCTATTTGTTCATAAAAGTTACTTGCCAAGTTATTGCGTACCTGCACAGTACACATATACTACTAATTCTCGTCGGTAACGGGAACAACACATTCTGAACATCAACTCAACCATTGGAACGATTGGGCAGACTAGTTTATGGTATTTTTTACAGTTAACATTATAGGAGGGAGGCAGAACATATGATCAATCAGTACCTACAATTTTGAAAATTCGTCGCTTATTTAGTAAGTGGATAAGTTGTATAAAAGTTGAAAAAGCCGAATGACTAAACGAGAATATTTTTATACTCTCAATTTATACTTTTTAGGTTTGTACACAGCACATATAACGAACCACCATGTATGATCACGGGTACCCTTCACAGAAAAATGCTTTGAATCTTATAATCTTATCCACGCAAAATTGAAATCACTCGTACGAATCCAGTTATCCCAACTTGACATCGTCCAAGGCAGCCATCAAGTCACTCGTGCCCTGCAGCATTTCCGTGTCAGTCCAGAAATCCGACGCTATCGATATGTTGCTCTCCATCAAATCCGCAGTTTGCGGGGAGAAGCCTGGACTCGTTTGGAACTTGTTTAGATAGGGATCGTAGTCTTGCATGACTCCGGACGGTGACACGAGTCTGTTGGGGCTGTACATGTAGCTGTTCGGTGAAAGGGATTGGGGGGTTGAGTAGGGGCTTAACAGCTCTTTCCGACCCGGACTCACCACAGGACTGTAGTTCGGGCTGGCCGGGAGGGAGTACACGGGGCCTATGTTGACGCTTAGAGGCGATATAGCGTTGGCTAAATTAGCCCGGATGTTGGGCACAGTGGCTATGGAATTATTGGCACGCATCATCTGTTTGTTCGGCTCCGACTGTATTATATTTATGACCGGAAGCGGAATATTTCTGTTCTGGAGAGTCGGCGAGGTTTTCTGTGGATCCGGCACCAGTTGATAGTTGAGTTTGTTCTGGACAGCCGGGCGCCGCTGGTGCTCAAGATCCTGTAATTACATAAGCAATTATGTTAGAAAGCGTAACATTAAACGTTAATTATCTTGTCAAAAATGTTTTAAAATAAAACTACGTAAGGCTACGATAGTACAAAAACTACAAAACCGCTGTAGTCGAAAGGAGGGAAGCAAATTTCTACACTTTTAATATGTAATATGTACCTAAGTTAGACAATAAACTACGAATGTGGTGCACACGATATTTTATAAGCCCAGTCATATATATATATATATATAGGTGTTTGAATTTGGAATTTGTTCTAATTATGATTTTTGATACAAAATATAACTTTTTATGATTATGATATTACGTAGACGTTTAGGCAGACTATTGAATTGTCTACTTATAACAAATTCTTCTTGTAATAATTTGCAAATAGTAATAATTATAATTTTTAGGATTGATTTGCATAAATACACAACTTTCTAAGTTGACTAATTAACCAAATAGGATAATAACAATTAAATTGTGAATGTATTTAATTCTATATTTAAAGTATTTTTTTAATTGTCAAGAACTTATGAAATATATCACATGGTAGTAATTACAAGTGTCGGTAAGTAGCTACCGAATCAGCCCTCAATTTTAGAGAACATAATGTTAAAATTTAACGAGCTATTTCAAAACTTAGAGGAACCTTTGTCTAAGGAAAAATAAGATCAAACATCTTACTAAATTAGGTAATAAAACTGTATTTATTAGTATTAGTTTGCAGTTTTTATTTGACTGGTCTATTTAAAAGAAAGGATGGATACTGGATAGCAAGTTTTATAATTTCTATAATAATGGCAACAAAATTAAAGGCTTAGGTTTGGGTTTTTTGTGTGTTAATACTAATGTTTTATATATAAGTGAGTATGTTGTTCCCAGATGTTTGCATCCAACAACCATTTTATTTTTTTCAAGTAGGAACGAACCCTTCTTTGCCTTGCCTTGTCCGTTTTCGATGGAATTAATTTATCATACCTACTTGATACTTGTCATACCGTTATACACACGATACAAACCGATACATACCCACTTATTTATTAGTAGGTATCTAGTATGTAGGTACTGACGATATTTTATTTTCTACTTTTTTTGGCGGGAAGTTGTTTTATTTTTGAGTTCCTAATAATTCATATTTTTATCAAGATATTCAAGATATTCTGTAGTGTTTATATTATGTTCCTAATTCGCACTAACAGGTTTCTTCCGAAGGTTTTTGGCTCACGAGCATTGTGTAATAGGCTTCATACGCCAAAGACATAATCAAATGGACAATAATAAATTGTCTTACTGTATCCAGTATCTACACTGTGTACATACGTTAACTGGTTTTAATTAAAAGTTGCTACAATAGCTGAATAGCGACAGATGGTAGTAGGATTAGTGCGTCGCCAATTAGCTATAACAAAACCCTTTAGCTTCATCGAATTGTCAGTACCATTATGCAGGATTTACACGGGTGACTAAAGTAGCATGGCTTTTGTCGCACGGAGAAACTCGACCGTCTAAATGGCAATTCCACAGTCAAAATTGCCATCTAGATTTTAGACGGTCGTTTTTCGTCGTGCGGCTTTAGTCACCCCTGTAAATCCCGCATTACGACCCACTGACTAACGGGTACTGATAGTAATCGCTAAATAGCTATTAAAACCCGATCATGACTAAACCTTTAAGTTTAAACTCTTCAGATACCTATTACAACGATTGCCCGAGACGGAGAACTCTGAATACGATTTTCCAGGTTGTGGATAAAATATTGATTTGGTTTGAGTTTGAAATTAAAAGTTGTTTTTGTCATAGGTACTACCAGGGAATCTAATTCATAAGCAGGTTGACTGTTGTCATAATTTGTTCGTATTACGTTATTAATAGATATTATTATATCAAACTGACATGTCATTGACAATTGTACACTGTGTGTGTGTGTGTGTGTTGCGACTGCATATGCCGTCATTAATAAACAAATTAATTATCAGAACACTCTACCTGTTTATGAATTAAATTCTCTGATAGTTCTTGCAGACCGTACATTCAGCTGCAGTCATTCAGAAAGAATGCACACAACCCTACCCAACATATAGGCAATAAACGCTGTTTATCTAGGCATAGATATAATTACCCACTCCGTCGTATTTATGGATATTTATATGTGCGACTTATCAGTTCAATCAAACGGGAAAGTTTTGTTTAATCGACACCCTTATCATATACAGTACGTTGTGCAATTTTGTTGTTAACATCAATACTATTGGCATTAAAATTTATAAGTGCAAGATTTTTGATCTTCTAGAATACTTCTGAGATTAGCTACGATACAGTCGCCGACATATCCAGTGCTCCACTTTTGAATCTTATTGCCAAGTAATAAGGTCGAACAGTGGTATGTTGGATCCGTCGGCGACCATACAGATTTAAGGTAGGTAGAGCATTGCCGGTGGTCTATGTATTTACGATCAAAGTTAGCGTGTAACCACAGGTATAATAACTTCGGTATAATTCAGTCTTCTTTGATTCCATTCTCCTACTACTAGGTAGTAAGTACGTGCATACAAACCGGCTTCCCTTATGTATATTATATTATATATTGTACTGTACCAAAACAATATTTAGCGCCCGATGCACCCAAAAAATTGTGCTAACACTATGCGACGAAACAATTCCGTATTTTGAAAATTAATATACATTAAATAATATGTAGATTTAAAGTAATATTCATAAGGGAAGCCGACTTGTATGCACGCCTCGCCTGTGCTAGGTACCTATTACAATTTGTGAAAGTTTGTGAGGATGGATGGATGTATGTTACTCTTTCACGCAAAAACTACTGAACAGATGTTGATGAAATTTGGTATATACTACCATACCAAATTATTAAGTTTACGCTTTGGTTTAAAACATAGGCTACCTTTTATCCCCAAACAGGACAGTGTTCCCGTGGAATACGCGGGCGAAGCCGCGAGAAAAGCTAGTTAGGTATAAAATATAGGTACAGTAAAACCACGTTGCAAATGTCTTTCGAGAATCTTCGTTTTTGTCTGTCACTTCAATTGAAAGTGATCAATTTTTACCCGACTATTGTTTCAATAATTATAAACATCTGTTAAAATATGATACAATATCGACAGAGTTCCTTCTCCATCAGTTTCTAAACATTTTCCTTTGCACTTGGACGCCTCAAAATATTTAAACACAAAGAAAGTGACCGCAACGACTGCATACGTGGTTGAATTACGTATTAACACGTGAGTATGCGTGCGTGTGCAGGATTCAAACGGCGCTGTTAGCGATTTTCATCATAAGACAGGTCGAGCGGCAACTTGTTCGATAATACATTAGGTTGCAGTTTATATTCTTCTTTCTATATGAATACTTGCGGTATCTTTTACTTACATACCCAAATTATAATTAATATCTGTACTCAGAAATGAATACAAATAATTTGCTGACCGTCACAACTCATAATGTATTGTATGAGGACGGATATAATATACATAATATGAGTGTGTCGGTAGTAGGTACGTACCTATACCACCCTATACTATGTAAGGAATGTATTATATATGATAATACCTAATTAGCAAGCACGATAGTATCACGTTACAAAATAACTAATAAGTTACAAGCTGCATTGTAAATAAGTAATATTTTTTTTTGATAACGTTTTTGTAAACAACACAAACCATTGGAATAAGTACGAGAAAAGTGTAATCCTACATGTTTTATATTCTCTCAGCCGTAGGCCCTTTAAGATATGCCCTTGAAATTGTAGGTCAAGTCTAGACCTGAGATCGTGCGTACACATAAAATGCTTTTTTCTTATGACCAGTATAAAACATGGAGTATACTAAAAGAATAACTGATTTTCATGTTGTCTTTGTCTGTCATGTGGCTTTTCCAACGTGTCAGACAAATACAGCAACATGGACTGCGTATTCGCGGTGTAAATATTTTTATTAATATGGGGGTTTAAGTACGGTCTATTTCTTATAGTTTACAGTCTTATTATCACATACTTTTTGGAATCGTCTGCAAGTAAATACTGAATACTCGTTGATATTCATCGCAACACAGTTCTAATAAATGAGTGAGTTTTTATTGCCATTATTATAATTTGATGATTTATCAAAATTCAAAACTCGCAAGGGAAGGGGAGGAAGGAAAATCAATGTGCACCACATAGTTAATTCTCTTCCTTCGTTTAATATCAAACATTTCAATTCAACTATAATCTATATATTATGTATTATTTTTTTCGAGAAAAATAATGTTCCATTACAATTTACCACTTACTGTAAACACTTAGATAAATAACAACGTCGATAGGTTATCTCTACATACAAAAATTTACGCTTTTCAAATATACATCGGTACTCGCTAAAACCAAGCACAGTCTACAATTGGAGTATTCGAGCTTCTACTCAGACATTAGCATTTATCTATTAAATACAAAAATAATAAAAATACTATTCCATTCGCTACAGCTACAAATAAAAATCTAGCATAAATATACTGCTTCGCTTAATTATTTTGGCAGTGAATAAAACAGTTTCGATACTGCCTTAAAACCTGAACATTCGAATCGGCGTCACAAATACTCTAATAAATAAACCTACTTTAAACCTCCTAGTGACCATAAATAAATTATGTTCGTTAGTGAATATATTATTTTCGTTGCTAATTTTAAAATAGCTTGAATTTAAATTGAATTGATTTAAAACATAAGACTCATGCGCGGCAGAACATTTACGTGGGCCAGCGGCTACTAACCCTACACGATGTTACGTGAGTTCATAACCCTATAGATATGCACTGTAAAACTTAACACTAAGCTTAACGATTGCTTCCTTCTAAACGTCCACAAATCATGAGATCCCGACATCCGATCTGTTGAGAGAATTGCTAATGAATTCAACATGAAAACCAACAATAATATCACAAATATTGACGGCACTGATCCGTTCTTATCTACGCACGGTAGTGTACTGGGTCGAGAAAAACACTTAAACATTAAGTGCCAAAAAAAAGATCACTGGACGTGCAATATCACAGTTTTCGCTTTTTGGGTCTATATGAGTTAGGCTTTGGCTTTTTGGCGTGGCCTGCACTGCACCATACAAACATAGCCCGCGTCCACATCACAACCGCTCACCAGGAGGTTCATTAGGACGCTCGAAGACGAATTTTGGGGTTTGCGCTGAGGCGATGGACTTCGCTTCGCCCGTTTTGCATTATTGTCTTCGTCTTCATTCATGACTCTCTTCACACCTTGATCCCAAGACGATACACTTCTACTCGGAATTAGTCCTGGAAAAAATATTTATTTAGTAGATATAAGTCAGTTAAAATCATTAAAAGTTTAATAATTCTCGTTAGAATTTATACCTTGATCTGAATAAATGTTTGTTATAATATCTTGTGGAGGTGGTCCCGTTGGCGGGGCAGCCAGTAAGCGTTCTAACGCTGGTGCCGAAGATTGAGGTTCTGAAGGCTGTGGTCTAGCCTGCCTCACACTATCTGGTAATGCTCCCCACATAACAGCCGGCTCCAGTAACGGTAGCTCATCTGTAGTGGGTATAAATGGTGAAGTCCCATCATCAATGTCATTATCGGAGCGTGCTCCATCAAAAGTATCCAAAGACAGTTCTGTTAATAATGATGACTGTTCGCAAGACGATTCTGTTTCCTGAAATATAATTATATTTTGAATACAAATGCTCAAATGTAAATTAATTACTTTTGTATACATTATTATAACAATCGTAGTTATTTACCTGTGGTTCAGGAGAAGATAATAAGGAATCGGCTATAAGCGAATCCACAGGAGATCCATTTTCCAAGTCATCACTTAAGAGGCTACAATAGTTGTCATTTAGAATGAATTCATCAAACATTTCAAAAGGGCAATTTTCTAATGGTATACAAGCATCACCGGCTGTGGGCGCCAAATGGGTCAGATCATCCGGCTCGTCTTTAAGCACTGAAAAGTAAAATTCAAATGAAACACTGTATCACCTTTCATCACAAACTAAAAACACAGCTTCGAAGACTAAGTAAGTTTCTCTTATATCACTATCTCTACATTGTGAGTTGAAACTCACTTGTGACTCCCGCGCCTGGAGAGAACATGAGAAATCCTTTGTTCATTTCTTTCTCCTTCGGTGCAAATATAAGCTCTGTTACAGGTATAGGACGTTCTTCTTCCGGGATTATATGGGCCACAATGGCACCGTTAGGTGGCTCGTCACTCTCACAGATCAGAGGCAACGCTGGGACTGTTGGAGTCGGTTCAACTGCTGGTTTCAAATCTGCATGCTGCACTTGGTGTGCAGCAAACACCTCATCTTTGCACTCGATACCGCTATTGACAAAAACATTAATACATAGGAATCATTAAAATAAAAAGAACATACGATCTACCGCTTAAAGTGATAAATATCTAGTATAAGATAAACGATTGTGCTAATAGAACTTGCAAAGAGGTAGCTGCTAATAGAAAAACACTAGTAGAAAAGTAACAATGTATCGTTAGAGCAGAGATGTGTGCGGGCGAATAATGAGCCAACAATACGTCAAGGTTATGTTTTAACTAGTCACATCTCCGATTGTAGAATAGTAACGACAATTATTAATATTAAGCTAAGTGCGAATTTTAAGTCTAGGATATAAATTCCTTGAATGTCAAAACACAATAATTCATATATATATATATATATATATATATATATATATATATATATATATATATATATATATATATATATATATATATATATATATATATATAGATATAGAAAATTACATATATAGATAAGTTAAAAGTGTATAACATAGAAAACACTGACACCGCAAAGGAAGTAGAAAACGTGTTTAATAAATTTAACTTCTAATATTTACAAGTAATACAAATTAATCGTACCCTGTATAACTGAAAATTTCATTAAAAAATTGCACGAAATTCATAAACCTACATACAAGTAATTTTCTATTTCAGTCCAATTGCAAACACTAAATTAATTTAAAACACAAAAACAAGTTTTCTCAAATACTGATGTGCTTACTGATAAATTATATTTGAATAAATCGTTGCTTATCGGCAAGTTCATGTTAAATAATAATCGGCTATCTGTATTCTGTGTTGGTTAACTCTGTAGTGTAGGAATAATTAACTCATGTCAAACGACGATAACCTGACAACTAGTCCTTCGGATTAATATTTACGTCAATGACTTAGAACGACAAAATATCGTATGTTGCGCATGACTATGATAACAATGTGATACGCTCAGAAAAAGTTCATGTTTCTATTGACCTATGTAATTAAAATAGACCCGCCGATAAAAAAATATTACCTGGAATTTGTAACAACAAAGTGTGAAACTGAAACAAAGCTAGTATAAGAATACGTTTTCTTTGGATAAAGTTTGGTTACCTTGTCTGACGTCACAAAAAATTAAAACAAGCTGAAAAACATTTACGGCTAGACGAAAAAGGAGAGCGTTACATCTACGTTGGATAATCGAAAGTGAATTCGAGAGGGAAGACATAATGGTCGCGTTAAAAGGCACGAGGGAGACACTAGGCGAGTAGTATATACGGCCTCGCTGAAAGGCCTCGCCTCACACCCTTCCAAAAACTCCCAGATTTTCTTTGTGTTTGTTGGCCATTCACTGAGACATGAGTGAAATTGACTGCGCGCGCACTAGACCACGCGGTGTGGTAGATATCGATTGCCGGCTAGACTACGATCCAAGACCTGTTTACAAAGCTCAAGAGAAAGCTCTCCTAACTGTCACTTACTCGTACACGATTTAACGTTAACTGATTTCTATTGACTACTTTGCTAGCCGTTTATCACATTATGGTATTTTGATTGGCAGATTACCATCGCTCCATGTAAACTAAGTGATGACTTATTTCTACTCTCTACTCTAATATTTCTTTGTTAATTTTCAATTCTTATTTCCTTTTCAAATTGTGGTTCACATTCATGTCTTTACTCAAATTAAATCTTACAAAGATCCTAATGTTTATTTTGTATTTATAAGAAAAAAGCAGGTACAAGTAAACTTTCGATGCCGATCACATTCGTTATCCATCTGTCGATAAATAGTAAAACACACGCGGTAAAAATAGACATAAGTATCAAATATTCGTTTTCTCTGAAGGTCGAGTATTAGAACAGCTGCTCGTTCGCGACCTTGGCCGTGAATCGTGATACCATTCAGCGGACGGCGCAATTTCAACAATTACACAGAAATGTTCGAGAGGTCACTGACGTGACAGATTTTGTTATGACACAAATCTCAAAAGTTTTTTAATAAAACACATTGTAAAGTGAAGGGATAATTCAGAGAAATTTATAATTACTTCCATGTTATGTGACTTTTATCTTAATAATATTGGCACCGTTACAAGCGACGATAAAGATACTAACCAAATTGAAATAAATTCTAAAAAACAAACATAAATGCTTAGAAGTTCAGCGAGACTGTAATGTCTTTCACATTGACGAGTCACGAGATCTTTAAAATACCACGCCAAATACACGTAAGGTTTGTCTGTATAGTTGTGTTTGTTTGTTGCACAAATGTGGAGATTTTCACACTATTTATCTCAAGCTTACCTGACAGGCGTAAGATTTTCTATAGAACCAGCCATTTGATATATATCTGCCTGTATGAAAAAATCTTTTGCTGGTGAATAAATCGTATGTAATAGTATAATATTTTCGATACCTTAATTATTTAGCTATAAAATTGCGCGATAGACCTGTATTCAATTCTGTTTTTAATAAATCCCTTGTTTAGCATTAGTTGAAAATAAACGTAACAATTTTAATAGTGATTATTATTATTTATCATTATTGTAGTAGCTGCTTAATAAGCAAAAGATGTTACGACCATTTAAGAAGAAACATAAATGAAAGCATAATGAAACTCTTTAGTTTATATTATAAGGACCTGGGTAACCGAGCTTTGCTCGGAGCTCTAGTAGATTTAAGAAACCTAACCAAGAGCATGTCAGGACATGTCTAAGGAGAGTTCCGTAACTATAATAGCGTAAAAGGTTTTTTTTTAATTACTTTAAAAGTTACTGTCCAATTTCGTTCAAAAATATTATATAAAATATATAACGATAAAGATTTTGCCATCATCATTAACAAATCAATTAGCAAAGTTATCAAAGACGAAATTAGTGTAAATTCTTGTCTATGATTGTTCGATAATAGTACAGGTTAAAGCCAGACCTGTAATCTCTTATCACATCATGATAAATATTTACGCATAAATCAAGGACATTAGTGATAACAGAACACTTATAAAATATACTCTGACTGATAATACGAAAATTTCGAAACCTTTATATTATAATTATTTAAGTATAATTAATACACATTTTGTATGTAATACAGGTAATTTAAAAATGCTAGGAGTTTAATATGACAAAAATTAATTCAAGTAAGTACAAATTAGAAATAATGTTACAAATCCCAAAAGAATACGTAAATTCAAATGACTTAAACTGAATTATCGATATAAATTTATAATTAAGACTCACTAATACATAATTTATATTTTTTTATTATTTCGACACAGATACCGCTATAGACAGCCGACAAAGAAGCGGCTCATGAAATATACAATGATTTAAACAAAGCTGCTAAAGAAATCGTAGGTAAAACCATTTTGAACGCAACTGTTACATCGGATGATTTAATGGATGAGGCAGCGTTCGCGCGAGTTCGCGATCGGCGCGGGAGTCAAGGCCGCGGTGGCGCGGTTATATAACCGGCGGACGGCGGGGGAGACGCGCTCGCTATTTTAGCATACGTCAAAAACAAGACGCAACTCTCCACTCGGCTACACGGCTTGCAGTACATAACCTCATTCGGAATGATACGATTCTTCCACAACCTATTGTACTAATGCAATTGCATGAAGGCAAAGTATCCGATGAATATTAATTTGATGGAAATTTTTAAACGAGTTGATTATGCACGAGAAGCATGTAACGATTTGTAAATAAAATATTATGATGTGAAGTTTGTTTTTACATTTTAAAAATGAGGTAGAAAATTATTAAAATTAAAAGTTAAGATTTTATTCACTCTAAAGAAATATTAAATTTGGGATTATGGAATGATTTTATCGACAGCTAATTATTCCTAATTATTTCTGAACCGCTATCAACAAACACTGCACCACACATCACTTCACTGTCACTAGCACTGATGCTTACCATTTTGTTCATTCAAATCAAATCCGATGGTGGATGAGGCTGTAATCGTGTACGCCGGTACGATTGGTGGTCGAAAAACAAACCGCTGATCGTAAATATTAGTTCCGTTCTGGGTGTCGTTCATAAGTCGTACGTCTGTGCCGAAGTCTGTGGCGCGAATGATACGAGCGATTCAGCGGCGGCGGCGCACTCGTGAGTCTTGTGACGTGACTCGCTGCACAGACGAGCGTCGTCCGATGATAAATTTTCGTGGGTTGCCGCCTCATTCGTCGACCACGCGTATAGATAACGAAGCCGATCCATCGGTGGTCGGTTCCGATCACGACCAATTTAGCGCGGTATCACTTCCAAACGAGTGATCGTTTTGGTTTTACGATATGCTGATAAAAACAAATATTTTTGATAAAAAATCATAGCTGCCTACAATAACAACAATTAATACTTTCGAGATACTAATGTTTTAGATGGTAGGTGTATTAGAATTACATTACATAATATTTACAATGTTACGTGTATTGCATCTATTACAATTATGTTGGAAACTCTTTATGAAACAAAACACAGTGTGAGTTCAGTTATTTTTGCAACTGCTAATTCTGAAAAGGCCACCGAACCTATAAAGTATTCGAAATGCGAGCGCATTATATAAATAGAAACATTCCTTATGGTAATATCCATATGGGTTTTGTTTCAATGGTATTGCCATTTTAATATTAGATTCATAAATCTGAAATAAGGTTTGGTTGTGATTATTTTTCTACATCCACTTAAGTCATGAATAGCGTGAAAAACGAATAATTTCGCGAACATCTCATAACATGTCTCTTGAGGGGTATAGGTAGTATAAGAGAACTTCAAACGAATTATTACTAAGCTGGAATGTTTAACTACATGGTTATGTAAGTACTTCAAAGGTGAAGCGTCCCATTTAAACAATATCCAACCAATTATTTTTAATTGGATATAAGAAAAACCTCCTTATAACCATTACTACCTAAATCTTAAGTTTGTAGAGAATAATTTTAAAATATTAAATAGTAAAGATTTTTTTATCAAGGAAGTCCAAATTTTCCACACCAGGAAACTTTTAAATGACTTGACTTGCTAAAACCTGTTTCACGAATTTTTGAGGATTCAAAAAGCGGTTTTTGGTCAGAAATCACATTATACGCTGTTCCATGGATTTAAACTTTTCAATAATAATGCTACGCTTTGATCAGTCATAATAGTCGGGCAGATTGGATATACGATACCTTTGGCTAGAGCCACGTTGTTCCACAATTTAGCCGCGTAATTCGAAACCGGACAATAATGGAGACTGCTGTGTACCGCAAATGAACGCCACCGTTTTATAATAACAGTAAATAAATGATAATTAAGGCTGTAGATATTTAAAGTCGAGTTTTGCAAAGCCAAAATCTTACGAGGTTACTTGAAAAAATTCAAGTTCTGACAAACGTTAAGGGTTGTTGCTAGTCATGCGGGTTTGACGATTTCAGAAATTACTAAAAATGTTCATCATTCATTATGCTTTTTTTTTGGAATTTGGATAATATGTATTTTGATTATATCTTATCAACATACATATTATAAATGTGCACTATATGAGAAAAGTAATATTTTGCTTTCCCTGATTAAAGAACTACTATCAGCATTAGACACCCTGCAAAGACGGAGGAAAAACATTGAAACTTGAACGTGACAACTTCAACAACAACAATAATAATAATGAGGTAAAGGCAATGCGAGGTAACGCTGGTACTTGGGTACTTGGTAACGATAACGGGTAACAGGTAACGCATGAGTCATGTTTTTTCGTGCGTCCAGCCGGCTCCAACGATTTATAAGACGTTATCACGTCAAAACCCTATTACTTCCTTGCAGAAGACACGTTAAAAATAGTTTATTAGAAGCAGGACGAAGACTTATCACGTCAAGAAAAATATTTGAGCTACAGACGAATTTTAAGATTACCGAAGAAATAGAGCTGCATTTTAGCTGGAGCTGGAATTAGCTATGCTGAAGATCAAACGTCTATAGAAGCAGTTCCCAGTAAAAAATTATAAGGTATAATTAATTAACAACATCTGTGTCTGCATTGACTATATAATATTGTTACATATAGATAAATATTTATGAAACAAATATTATAACCTCACAGTTACACAAGCTAGAGTCTTATGGGTCGTTATTATTGTAATAAACAGGCCACCGAGGATATAGCAAGATAGATCGACTCTTGGGAATTTAAAATAATTGACCAATGATTCAGAAAGAAATAAAGAATCAGTAATTTATAGATCCATATTTCTTAGTACGTCATACGTATATTTTATTGATGAATACAAATCGATCTCAAAAGAAAATGAAGTGAAGTATTTGAGAATAATTTTGTGGCAAAAATAAAGTCTTTATAATGAATAATAAACGATTTGCCTCGTGAAATGCAATTGTACCATTAGGGCCGGCAATGGGTCGATGACCACCACACCCCCATTTTGCAGCGCCTGATGGTACGTGATTTAAATCACGTTCTATCAAAATAGCATTATTTCTAGACATAATCGATGATGAATCATGATTTATGGGATACTAAAAATAATCTCGCGAGCTGTAGCATATCCTGTACAAAGTTTAATAACAGATGAGTATTTCAAAGTTTTTCAAGTTACGTTTATATTACATCATATTTTGGTCAATCCAAGTTGATAAAACACATAGTCTAAAGTACACATTATATTCATATTTTAAGTATTCGACTTCTTGGTGATCTTTGAATATTGAATTTTTATTTTTCTCATTCTTCGTGCTGATATTTATCAACAAACTAAAAATAATTCTGTATAATCTCTACATGTTATTTAAAGTAAACTAATCATCGCGAATAAATATTGAATCATGTAGGTTGTGAAATTTCTGCGAATTTACTCGGCGCATATCGCAATACATTGCACAGTGCAATGCTATACATGCATCGCCATGCCGGGTGAATTGTTTCCGTCACATTAAGGACAGTATTTAATAAAGACTGGAATTACGTAATAACAGAGAGGTATTGATCCCATTTCAGTATTTAACCCATACTAAGGTGTAAATAATGTAATCCTTATTTTTTCCGTTTACCCATAAATTATAAGAACTAAGGATCTGAACTGAAGTACTAAGGATCTTGATGATAATTAAATTAATGATAAAGTGGCAACAATAAGTACTAAAACATCTCAAGAACAAATATGGTCCCAAATATTGTCTAAAACATATTACCTACTGAGAGATACGGGCAATCATAATATGAGACGAGCGACAATAACAAGGGGGCTAGAATTTAATTCGGACGAGCATCAATCAGGAAGCTTTACAATAACGGCCTGTCAAACTAAATTACTTTGGAGTGAATATAGCAATTTAGAGATGTCTACGAGGAGTTTAAATTCCTACAATTACTTGTTCGCACATCTCGATTCTGTTTACAACGGCCAAATACAGAGTTCATGTTGACGATAGTCAATGAATAATATTAGCTTTAATTACACATGTGTTATCGGACTCTAGAAGTGAAGACTATAGTTGAATCGCGAAATAAACAAGGAAAATTCGAGAACATAAGCAGTGGAGAGCTTACGTGACCAACCGTACGAATTGATCCAGTGTCGAATACGGGAACTTGCATTCTACGTAAGAACGAATAGAGACCGAAACGGTCCAGACCGGAAACGTTTATTCACTTATTCCGAATTCCGCTCGTGTGGCGACGATTCCTGGAAGTTTTCTATAGTTTATTGATAAGTAAGACGCCACGATATAAATAATTAGAGTTTCTGATTCTTAGGCCCACCTGCGCAGATCTGGGTTAAAGTTAACCCTGGGTAAAATATAATGTTCATCAAGAACGAGAGAGAATTTTGTTATTGAAAGATAAGGCCTTTAAGGTTTATTTGTTTGATCTGTACAATAACTACTCCAGTTAAATCTTATTCAAGAAGAAACTAATTCCTACAAATTTCTTTATGGTAGGTAATATTAATTTAGACTTTGGATACTTTAGGAAACAACGACTCTAATGAATAACTACAATTTTCGACCAAATAAATGAAATAACGCTTACGTTGTGTTTCGCAGAGTGAGTGAGATTACCGGAGGCCCAAAGCGTAAGGGTGTTTTGAGAACTAGCAGGTCTAAAATGGCCATATAAAGTGAATCGTATTAAACGTCATCTATTCAATTTTAATACTTGATGTTTCATAATACGATTCACTAAATGTGGCCATTTTAATCCTGCAGGAACCCAAGTGCGCAACACCAGAGGAGTTACAAGCTTAACTCCTCTGGTATTTCGAGTGTATATGGGTGTCGGTAATCGCTAATCATCATCGATCCGTCTGCTCGTTTCCTGGTCCAATTCTTTAAAAAAAAGAATAGGCACAAAATTACCTTCTGGATCAATTTTGATGAAATTTGATACAATTATTTCGGTGTCAACCCTAGGCTTGCGTCAACATGGTTGACATTCGCCGGTGCTCGAGCTGTCATTTGTAGAGAGTGTCACCCCTGTGCTTCTTGCGCCTTCGTTTGACTCGCCTATGCTTTATAGAAGCCAGTTGAAATTATTATTTTTTTAATTTTTCTGTTTATCAGTTACTATTACATAATTACATCTACCCCATAAAGTAGACATACACACAGCGCAGAATTTGTCTAGAAATTAGAAAACATTATTTTTTTAATTTATTTTTCATCATTCATTGGATTCTGCTATTAGCAAGTCTTTAACATGTATATTGTATGTACATTATACTCGTAACATGTGCTATCATAGTTGTAATAACATTATTATCATTCTTGAAAATGAAACATTAAAATGAAAATGAACATTCTAAATGTAAATGTGAAAATAAAATAAAGAGTTCAGGTGAATTTAAACGATGCGACGTAATATACGTTCTAGCGAAAGTTCTCGCCGCAAACGGGACAATAACTGGAGTCCACCCACGCTCCCCAACATGGAAACGAAAACTGCAATGTTCTAGATACTGTGCAGTCGGAACTCGAGTTGAACGACCTGCAAAGGAAGGTTGCATTCGTCCGAAGTCACAACCAACTTTAAAAGCACGTGTCTTTATTACGTTTTCATGCAAGTTCTTTGGTAATATAATGTCTTTAAAATCAATTACGGATACTTCAGGCATATGATCCACTGCTTATGTAAAGACGTTTAGGTAGAAAAATAATTGTCATACTCAAACTAAATAATCATCTCATGTATGGGTTCACTCTCCGCGAAATACAAACTAGCCCATATACAAAAAAAAATTTTTTCGAGTTTGATAACTATTTTTCTGTTTAAACGTCTTTACAAAAGCAGTAGATCATATGCCCGAAGTATTCATAATTGATTTTACCAAACCTTATATAAGTTAAGCTCTCGCAAATTACATTATTTAAAACTTTTACACAGCTCCTGCGATGAGATAGTAAATATACGATGTGCCAAGTCTTTTTTTTACGACAAATATTGACAAGGAATTGTATCCGGCAATACAAACGACAATTGTGTAGCAAAGCTACATAAATTCTGTTAAGTTAAAATTACATGTGTCGGCGCTACTATTTTTTAGTATAGTTCAGCTAGTTAGTTAGTTAGCAGTTAGTTTAGTATAAGTTCAGCTTTATGGTTAGTCATTTTAGAAGCTTAAGCGACATCTATCGGCGCACGCCTTTACTATAACGGCATTAGCCTTACTCTAATAATGATTAGATTATTATATCGATTTTCTTTTGTTTTAAATCTTAGAAATAAAACATTGCAACTTGTGTGATAATTATCTCGATTTAATTTTTTTAGATGTTAGAATCTGAGGTTTAATTTTCGAAATACATTACACAAAATACACAAAAATTATATAGCCTATGTTACCCGCGGCATCATTACTAATCTATTGACACCTCATTTATTAAAATCGGACCAGTAGTTTAGACGGTACGAGGGAACAAACATACATACATACATCGACTGCCAAAATCATTACCCTTCCTTTTGGCTTCGCCGTAGTCGGGTAAAAAAGTTTCTTGTGAGCGTATGGTGGACTAGTGCCGGTGTCGTTCACTATAGCTTTCTTAAATCTGGCCAGACGATTACGGCAAATGTCTATTGCCAGCAACTGCAAATCATGATGGAAAAGCTAGCTGCTAAACAACCGAGATTGGTCATTCGCTCTAGGCCACTGCTGCTTCAGGACAACGCTAAACCACACACAGCACAACAGACGGCTATCAAATTAGAAGAGCTTCAATTGGAATGTCTAAGATATCCACCGTACTCCTCGGACCTTGCTCCAACAGATTATAATTTTTTTCGAAATTTGGATAACTTCTTGCAAAAGGAAAAATTTCAACTCCGATGGGGCAGTCCAAAGCGCCTTCAAAGATTTTATTGATTCCTGTCCGAATGGTTTTTATAGTAAAGGAATCAAAATCAATGAATTGAATGAACCTATGAGACGGCAAAAGTGCATAGATAGCAATGCTAATGCTACTACTGCTGTGTAAATGTATTTTTCGGAAATAAAGAATTTTGTATTTTTGGATTATTTTTGTATATACGTTGATTAAATAAATATGTTGTTTAAAAAAATCGACTTTATGTTCCTCCTTTACAAAACGCCAATTTCATATGTCATGACCTATATTCTGGGATACATCGCTCCGCTGACTACGTTCCAAATTCATCGCACTGCTTGGCCTGGACTTGCACTTGCCTTGGGAACGCAACCCTTGTGTCCTGTGCTCCGGACTGAAGATTATCTGGCCTCCGTCCCAGTCGCCCACCGCCCCTGGACGATGTACGTCGTGGCGGGTTTCCTGGCCAGAACACCGAACCTCGAAGTATCACCGGAAGTTGGGCTCCTCGTGCCGCGTGCTATCTACACCTCCCGAACCAGCTAAGTGCCCGTGTGGCCCCCTCCGATCACCAAAGACACTAGAGACTAAAGCAGATCTTACGGCCTTCTGCCCACGACCCTCTTCTAGACATTTTAAAATTAATATATAATAAATCTTGTTGCGTTGGTAAATTTGTGTTTTATTAAATAATAGCTTTTGCCCGCAGCTTCGCTCGCGTGGAAGAGTGTTCGTGGCAAAAAACTTCTATAATAAAATATACCTGCAATATAGTAATAGTACAGAGTAAAATATAAACACACCTTTGTTTTACTTAAAATGAGATCACATTAAGAACAATTTTGCGAGTAAAGGCTATTTGTGAAAAATTGTACATTTTTGACCTGTTCATGTAACCGGGAAAAGTGAAAATTAATATTAAAATAACAATTAATTAAATTAGAAAAATGGTGATTAATATCGCGTATTTCCTCCACGTGCTCCTATCAAAGTTTCTACCCGTCTAGGCATACTGAGAATGATGTTATCGATGGTCTCCTGGGATAGTCTCCGCCATTCCTCAACTACGGCGATTCGCAGTTCACCCACGTTGGCAGGAGCTGGAATTCTGGACTTAACTTTTCTTTTCAGCAAGTCCCAAACGTGCTCTATTGGGTTCATATCCGGTGTTCTCGCCGGCCACTCCATAACAGTGATATTCATATCATTAAGATAAGCTTGAGTTACCCGAGCGGTATACGGCCGATCATTATCCTGCATAAAAACAAAATCGTCACCGATATATGGGGCAAACGGTACGACATTTTCTTCTAAAACTTCTCTGATATAGCGGTCTGCAGTCAGACTCCCTGTGTCAATCACTACTAAGTCTGTGCGAGCTCCCAAACAAATGCCCGCCCAAACCATTATTGATCCACCACCGTATGCAACTGTAGTTACAAAATTTGTCTGAATATATCGTTCCTTTGCGTCTGTATATTCTTTGCCTGCCGTCAATTTGATTTAAGAGAATTCTGCACTCATCACTAAACAATACCTTACTCCATTGGTCCGCGTTCCAAAGTAGATGTTCCTGAGCAAAAGTTAACCTGTTTCTACGATGATTTACCTCGAGCCTTGGAGCCTTGGCGGGCATAAATGAACCCAAACCAGCTTCTTCGAACCTTCTTCGTACCGTACGCTCACTTACGGTTACACCCCGCACTGCTTCTAACTCATGTCGGGCTTGGACGGCCGTCAAACATGGGTTCCTACGTACACGAAGCCGAATGAAACGATCATCCCTACTCGAAGTGCTTCTTTTTCTGCCTTGTCCTGCTCTTCTCATATAAGTACCGGTCTCCCTGAACCGATTACTGCCGATTACCGGATACTGTGATGGATCGTTGAAACTGGTCGACGAAGATCTCTGGATATCATTCTGTAGGTTTGACCATTTCTTCGCATTTCGAGTCAGGCATAATTTAGTCCTCAACTCCAAAAAGATACGCGATTAAAAGAAAACTAACAAAAAACAGTATTTCAATGAAATTTTAAATCAAACTCAGAAGGAAGAAATACTCGAAGTTCACTCCAGATAAGGTGTATTTGAATAAAATTAAAACAATTGCATAAAATGTGATGTTCAGTTGTTTTCTTAATTTTAAAATATTTCTTTTTGAATTAAATGACGTATAAACCAGCCAGCAACCTTATATGATCCTGATATCAAACCTTTATTTTATGTTCCGCTAAATATGCCGGTGTGTGTATATCCCCTAGATAAGGATTCATATTGTATCCGTCAAAATAGCTTTTGAAAATACCACATTATATTTTGTGATCTTTTTAAAACTTAGAAAGGGTATAGTACCTTAAAAGATAGACATAATATTATATGCCATCGAGAAATCTTTTGTAGACCTTTAGAAAAGAAACAATCCCACCATACATTGTATGTTTATAAATTATCTCCAACGGGTTAGGTTAGGCAGCGTTTCTGATAAAAGCTCCTAGACGGCTTGATTTTTTTTCGACACCTTCAACAATAATTATCGTCATAAATCAAACAATTTCCGCAAAACCTTAATTGATTATTATCGACCTAAACTTTCCTAAGGAACAACTCTGTCAGTAAACGTAAACAGCATTAAAATACTTTCAGTAGTTTTTGAGATTATCGCGAACATGCACTAACATGCACTATGAACTAGTATAGTCCCAGCCTAAGGTCGTGTTGACTAGCGTGGGTGGGTCAATACGCACACTTTCCACTTTTCTCTAAAATTTATTATGAATTTAACTCCCCCGCTGAGTCTGTCTGTCTGCATGTTCGCGATAATCTCAAAAACTACTTATCTCTTTAACCTTTCAAAAAGTGTGCCTTATTTCTCATTTAACGAAAGCATCAACCAAGGAAGTATTTTTCAAAATTCAACCCCCAAGGTGGTGAAATAGGTGATAAAAGTTTGTAAGGTTTTTTTTATTCCATGGACATATCCGTACGAAATTTCGTATCAATTGAGTACGGAAAAATAATCAATCAGTTACGTATTTTAGCGCTTTTCAATATGCAACCCCTAAGAAAGTAAAATAGGGGATGAAAGTTTTAAATTATTATATGCAATGCTATTTATATTTTCTGCGGGCACTATCAAAATCTAAAACTTTTCTCTAGAACTCTATTGAGTTCATCTCTCATCGTTTCTCAAAACACGATTTCGTTCGCTCGTTTTTTTTTTTTATTTGATTTGCAAATCCTACTACCACGGAATAAAATATAATATAGCCTACACACACAAATAATGTGCCTTTCTATTGGGATAAGAATTTTAAAAATAAGTTGAAGTAGATCCAGAGATTAGCCCAAACGGTCCAAACGGCCCAAACGGGACTCTCGGTAAGTCACGAAACTTTCCCTCTTTATAATATTAGCTTTACTCTTTATAATATTAGTATAGTTCAAATGTTAGCCGCGACTTCGTACACGCAAAAAAAATCTTGGGAGAACCGTACTTTCTCCTAAGATAAAAAGTAGATTATGTGTTAATCCAGAGGCTAAACTACTAAAATATCAAATTTCATTAAAATCCGTTCAGCTGTTATTACGTGAAAGAGTAACGAACATTTACAGAACAAAGTTTTATGTATGAACATAAAACTTTCGCGTTTATAATAAGTAAGGATATGTTCATCGTCGTGTTTTAATGATTTCTAAAATCTCTTGAATAGGAAAAAGTTAGTAGGTATTAGGCGTATAGACTTTGATCTTAAAAATATTTGTGATTGTGGTCACCCATTCTAGTTGTATCCATAACCGGGGTTGCTAAACATGAGTTAGCGCTACGGCCATTATAGAACTTCTCACTTATTACTCCTGGTATTAATATACATCAATGATTAGGTAATACCTACGTAAAGTTTTAGCAAGTTCAACTAATCAGTTATTCTATAGTATTTTATATGTTATATTCTTTAGGATAACATAACTTTTATATTTATGAACCGATTGAAACAAATATTAAATTTTTAATGGAGCAAACCAATACGCATTAGTGAAAACTGCATTTAAAAAAAAAGCCGTTGACTTCGTACGCGCAAAAACAAATATCGCGGGAACCGTACATTTTTCCGCAATAAAAAGTAGCCTATGTGTTAGTCCAGAGTCTAAACTAAATTTCATCAAAATCCGTTCAGTAGATTCTGAGATTTGCGCGTACAAACGTACAGATAAACGGACAAAAATTCTATAAATCATTGTTTAGGGTTCTATACGGTTCATAAAGCCTTGTTGGGTTGACGTTAGCCTGAAGTTGGCCAGTTACAAATTTATTATATGTATACATATAGTATATATAGACTCGTAACAATTGAGTCTGAATATATTGATAAACAGAAACAGAACCGGTCCCTTAACACTTGGCCAGTTGTCAGTTAGAATACTTTGCGAGGTATAAAATTTAAACGAAAGAGAAAAACAGTAATGTTCATTGTCTAATATTACTGAGTAATTGGAGAAGACAATGGATAATAATGTTGCTGTCATTGTAACAAAACTTTTCAAGCTAGAAACATATTTTCTGTTACTGTTTCACCGATATACATTTTACAACCTAGGGAATGTATAAATAATTTTGCTGTCTGAATGGTGGTAAAGTTGAGTTTTTGTGGGTGTGGAAACGTGGGATAGTTAAAAGCTAAATTGCACTTCTAAATTCTCAAGTGTTCTAATTTTATACTAATCTTGAGGCGTAAAACATAATATAGTTTATTGTCGCATAATTGCATTGACCTACATTACAGCATATGTAACGCACGATTTGGACCAGGTGTGTATACTAGTCATGGCCTAGGGTCATGGATAGAGAACGGATCGGATATAATATGTAAGCTGTATTAATAGAAAAACGCTTACAATAATATTAAACAAAATTAAAAAAATTAAGTAACGCCCGAATCGTCAAGCAATAAGCGAGCTGATAATGGATGGATTATAGCTAAGAACACTCTCGATCATGTCAGCTCGTTCATGGGAGTTACGATGCCACGGACAGACAGACAGACACGTCAAACTTATAACACTACTCTTTTTGCATCGGGGGTTAAAAATACCAATAGAAATGAAATATACGGGACTTTCATAAGAGCAAATGTAGAGTGCAAACAAATTTATAAACATGCTTTTTATTGTACCATAACCTACCTATTTCGATTTTCGTAGACCTTTTACTGCCATATTCAGCACTTTTTTCATACACGCCCTATTTATAAGTTCTTACATTATTTCTCATTATGCTTTCTTTATAATAGAAAACGAATGTATGTTACATTTTATAGTAATTACATTCTCTTATCGTCGCTCACAGATCGATTTTTACAGATTTTTATCGTAACCGAATACGGATTTCTATAAATAGCTTTTTTGGCCTAGGATACTTTTAGGAAATACAATTGTCGCTTATATTTTTATTGGTTAAATTATTTTTTAAACGTACTATTCATATCGATTATGGTATTGTTGACACGTTGTGATAAAGACGATAAGGATGGATAGCGGAAACCAAGATAAGGCTGCTGCATGGGCAATATCGAATCCGATTTGTCTCGCACATGAGAGACAAACTTGTTGGAAAACGTGACGGCACTTTTATAAAAGATATACTCCGCGTTATAAATTCATTGTTACGACTTACATCTAAGGTTAAATCGGCTAGAGGGTGCTATATTTTTTTTTTGCTTAACATGACGAGCAGTTGTTCATTCTGTATATATTTTATGCAGCCATTATATAACTTTTCAATTATTGTCCATGAATCAGTTACCAGCTAGGTAGCTAGGTTACCTACTACTGACTACTTCTTACATTTTATGATTTATAACCTACCTTATAAATCATTAAATGTAAATGTAAGTGAAAATTGTTAGTGAAGCTAACGACAAGCTTAGCAACCACATAACCCACAGCTGTTAAGTTCCAGTGCAACGGATGACATACAACATGTCGCCAGTCAACAGCGATAAGGTAATCTATAGTGCACGAACTTTAAGTAGCAATCATTGTGGATTGGAACCAAATTGTATTCCTTTATAGGCTTCTTCCTATATGTGTCTAATGTCTATACTGTGGAGGAAGTAAAAAGAGGCGTTGTAATGAGATTTCAGTATGACACAAAGCGTGGTGAGGGTCAGACTCCGCCTACTTCGGTTGCTATCGACCTTACTACGTAGTTTTGCTATTTCACACTAGATGGGACTAAACGCAAGATTAAATATTGGTCGACAGGGGCGTAGCTATTATAAGGGCGGGTATCACAATGGGGATTCTGTACTTTTTCCGGATAAAAAGTAGCCTATATTTTAATGCCGAGCCAAAAATACCACCATACCAAATTTCAACGAAATACGTTCAGTAGTTTTTACGAGAAAGAGTAACAAACATACATCCACCCACACATCCATCCATCCATCCATCCATCCTCACTAACTTTCACATTTGGTAGAATGTAGTGTTCATATACAATTGGGAATACAATACTTAGTTAAAAATAAGTATATTTATTATGTGTATGTAAGTAACAATGTTATTTTCTTGATAAATCAAATAAATAATAGTTAAATAAATTACTTTCCATTTACGAAACAATATGGGTTTTTGTAAAAAGAGTTGGCAAAATTAATCGAAATACGTCCCTACTTTTGTGGATTTTATACTCGACGATAGATGGCGTTTAATAAATGATGAAAAACTAAATATTACTTTACAACTGAAAAGACTTTAGGAAATACTGTAAAAAAAACTTGAGTACTACGTATGATGATTTAATAATATATTAATATTCAAATTTAGCTAGCTATCTATATTTTTAATCCCCGTGTTCAAATGTTAAAATCCATCTATTGGCAAGTAAAATAATTTCTAATATAACCGACGCTAAGAGATTTTCTAGAACAATTATAATAAATTTAGTTTTTAATTACTTGCTCATGAGATTTAATGGCCTCCACCATAGCACCAGAACGACTATCCGAGTAATTTTTACAAGATATTCTTCTTAGAAACTCGGAAAAGTACAAATAGTTATCGCTATCACAGTGCACACTACGAACACTGACAGTACCGTACACTGATTTAGGCCACGCCCATTGTGATGACGTTGGGGCCGACTTAAAATCACAGTGCACAGTTGCTTATGCCGTCTCCTCTTTTCATCAGCTCCATGGTCTATACCTACAGTATACTTTAAATTTCAATATTCTTTTGATTGGGTATGCGACTGTGGCAACGCTTGTAAAATAAGGAAAACAATGTTAATAATAACCAAGTCATGGGAGGATGTTGACTTTGCTGAACTTGTATTTCAGGATTACCTAGGCAACAACTCCACAACAAAAACATAAACAAATATATAATAAACGAAAGTGTGTGCGTTTCCATAGAGACTACCCACTGTAAAGTGTAATATGACTATTGTAACGTTATAGGATGTATTATAACGACTCTTTCTGTTTAAAAACATTCACAAAATAAGTTTTATCAGTTGTTTAAGTGAGCAGTATTGCTAGAGTTAAAGAATTACATCAATGTTATCAAATCACCATCAAGTTGAAGTCGGAGGAAATATACCTATCTACAACTGAGTACTGGCATTATATTGATAACATAATTACAAATTGTATTTATTCTCGAGTTTTATCGAAACATTGGGAATGGAATCCATTTTTAAGAATGATATATTACATATTATGTATATTTTCCGGCTAAATAAAATAAAACAAAATTAAATTAAAATCTATTTGTATGATGTTCAAAGACGACCAAATAAGACAGGGAAATCTCACGATGAGAATAATATGATAATCTTCAACGTATTTCATTCCTACAGCTTAGTGAGCTAAATAATAGCTACATTATTTTTATTATCCTTGTGCTTGTAACAACTACAAATATCTGGAAAATACAGTTACGACTTACGAGTCATTACAACTTTCCCGTAATAGTGGATAGTTCATGACTCATATTTTAGTTTGTTGCTCGTCAAAATAGGGTGCATCCACATATTACGTCACAGCGCAAGGTGGAGGGTGGGTCATACTAAATGTGTCAGTACATGCTAAGTACGGGCTCATTGAGACTAAAAAAGCGTGACATTGTCAAAAAGTCGAAGTTTTGCGTGACGAAATATGTGGACGGCTGGTGGCATTGTGGTTATGACATTATTTGGTGGTTTCGACCACAACATTGGGCTAGTCTTTCTTATTCACATAATTTCTGGTTAAAATAATATTTGTCATTGTGGGTATGAATACGGAATATCTCCTTGTTATATCCAAGCGAGTGCACTTGTTGTTTGTACAGTGCGTTACGCGCGGGCTAAAAGATAATAACTTTCCTTGAGATGGGTAAAACAATAGTAAATTAAATATACTTGTAGCGAATTTCACTTGGAAACATTGCTTCTCCTTTCGTTTCAGAATTATGCTGACTCATAGAACGTGTGCGGGACAAAAATTTGACCACAACAATAATTAGCACATCGGCATCGTAGGTTGAATTCCCACAGTAATCGCTGCTATGTTATAGTTCAATGACTTGTTCTATTTAGAATTAATTGCTTTTTAAATCACATTTTTAATTAAAATTATAACGAGTAGCAAAACATCTTTAACCCTTTCAGTTTCATACAATTTAAAACATACTGCTGCAGACACTAGACAGTACGTTGCTAATCACCGGGAGTTTAGTATTAGAACTTTTTAGTCACCTGAGTCCAGTAACGTTGCCAATGTGCGTATGCAATCCCAACTTGCGGCCAAATAGCTGACCTTGACACATAACAAATATTGTTTACCGAGCTAGTATCGTAGCTGAACAAACTATAATTCCATAACAATTACCTATAGAGCATGCACAATTCAATATGTTATCGAATTATGGAAACCACACCAGCTATAGCAATATATTTTAAATATTATGAAGTTACAATCTAATTTATAATGGAAGGTAAAAAAATTCTTTCATCTCAAAACATTAATGTCTTTGAAAGTAGCCTTCAAATTAGAGACCGACGTGCGAGACGGAGATTAATTTTAAATTATTCATAATTCAATAAAGTAATAACTCCACGATCAAATAAAGTTTTTTTATGGAATATAACTATTTACTGCGGTAGTAAATAAGTAGACGGGTAGCGTAATGCAGATACTTTTATGATCATGCATTGTAACTGAACCTTATAAATAATATTATGTCGTGAATCCTAAAACAACAGAGACCCATCTCAGTCACTGCGGTGAAAATGAAAGCAATAAAACTGAGGCGAAATGGTCCATGGCGGGTCTGGAATGGATTGCCAAAGGACAAATTGTAACAACGAAACGCGCATTCAAGAAATTAGGATTTCTCTCTTTTCTGCCCAATCTCCTCGAGGACCCGAGATATTGCATTTTACGAGTCAAATCGTAGGCGTAGATGCCACTTGATTGAGTCAAGTATTTTATTTTTCGAAGATAAGTACCCCTTGAATGACCTTGTGATGATAGGTATATAAGTGTTATTTCATTCATATTTATTACTACGGCGAAGCCAAAAGGAAGGGTAATAATTTTTGCAGTCTAAGTATATATGTATATATGTTCCACCGTAGCGCCTTAACCACTGACCTGATTTTAATAAATATGGTGTCAATAGATTCGTTATAATAGCCCGAGTAACATAGGCTATATAGTTTATCAACTTAGTCGGGTAATAGTTTTTTATAAAAATTATTCATATCTCCGTGTAAGTTTATTATCATTTTCAACTACGTTACGTTAAAAAATCATATCACAAATATAGCCAATTGTCGCTATATAAGGATCTTATAATATATTATATTAAATGTGGCTTTATGTCTAGAATGGACCAAACAAGCCGAGACATTAAGAATGACAAAATTCTTCCTTACACTGCTTGAATAGAAGTTGAATTTGAAACTAAATTTTTTCTTTAGTATTCATAATTATGTGAAGCAATCAGAATATTGGCAGTAGTACAACTAGAATCAGTAGAGATACTTATTCTATTTTTAAGAGTAGGTACGTATTTTATTGACACTTGAATTGCTTGTATGGCTACAGAATTATTTTATTATTCTGTCAAGAAGAGAGAATTTCTATGTTTTAAATTCATTGATCATTTCCTTCAAAGGAGCATTTATAGATAATATTATTTAATGAAGACACCGGCTTGTGCAAATTGATATTAAAATATATTGCCCTGACCTAAATATGACGTGAGAAGTGAGAAACGTTAAAACGTAATAAGCTTACTATCTTTTCATTCCATTGAATAACTTTCCAAGCTATTGCCAATTATGCAATAGTGTAAGCGCATCACTTGTTTTCTTTCATGTAACCGTTATCAATTTTATTGTTACTGTTTATGTCTTTATTATTATAATTGCTTGTATTTTAGCCTTGTCAATTTCCTCTATCTTTAGAGCTTCTAGAACGTTATTATGTCACAAAAGCGGTAAACCATATAATACAAACTCAAATAATAATCTGAAACTTTACTTACCTCGCATTTTGCTCTTAATAAAATTTACAATTTACGAATTCCAATAATTTCATTAGCTAAAATTTCAGAAACGTCATGATAAAAATATGTATGGTCATTACAATCCCTTCCCTTAATCTAGCCCTACCTTATGACGTAGTTGACGCAGACCACGCTGACCGGCTTCTGTTGTTTGTCGGTGATGACGGTGGCCTGGGTTTGGACCCAGGCATAGCCACCTGTCTTGGCCAGGAAGCGGTACTGCCCAGTCTCGCATTGCCCCTTGGAGAACACTGTAACAGAATAGAAGATCAATATTTGCTCGAGCAGACTGCAAAATCACTAGTTGACAGACCAAATGACTGGGGCATTAGACAATAAATATATTATTGATTTCATTTTGAACAACAATATTCAAAATTATGAATGCAATAACAATTAAATTTAATCACAAGACGACTAAATGATAATAATTAATAACCCAATCAAAACTTGAAAAATGATTCAAAATTATGAATGCAATACAATTATTTAATCACAACACGACTAAATGATAATAATTAATAACCCAATGAAAACTTGAAAAATACTGAAGTTATAAAATTTAGGTCGAGTAAAATAGAAAGTGTGTTACAAGTTTTCAAAGCTCCCTCACTAAAGCCCCTCTAAAAGATAAAGGCTTATAACAAAGAAGTACTATAATTTTAAATTAAAACAGAATATTGTTTTAAATTTCCCTCTCGAACTTTTAGTCCTAACTCCTAACATTCTTTACAATTTATCGTTTTATATAGACGCGACTTCTCATAATAAAATCGTGGAAAGTAAAAGCTTTTTGCTTTGTTACTTTTAACAGAAAAATGTTATGATATATATTTTGGTACAAAAGGGTTTAATATAAATAAATATAAATAAATAAAAAATAAATTTATTTTCAAAAACAGTTTACAAATTATTAAGTAGAACTCGTAGTCACCTAGTAAGCTTACGCCTGTATCAGGTGACTAGGCTCTTCCACAGCTAATATTAATACAAAGACCTAACAAAATATTATACATTATGAAACTTATTTACAAGAGTACAATAGTAATAATTAAATAATATATATATATATATATATATATATATATATATATATATATATATATATATATATATATATTAAACATTTAGTACCAGCATAGCTCTATCACCATTACGTGTAATAAAATCTAAATTAACATCTAACTGTATGTGTGTGCATGTGTATGTTTTCCTGTGTTCGTGTGTATGTGTGTGTAATGTGTAGGTGTGTGTGTTGTGTTTGTACATATATGTGTGTTAGTGAATTTATGCAATATTTCCTGTTATAATTTTATATTTTCTACTAATTTTTCAGTTTTCTCATAGCTTAACTTACACAAATAGTCACGAATAATTTCTTAGTCTCATAATTTGGTTTGTTACTAATGTCTAGAGTTTTATTTACCTTATTATACAGAAAAGTCGATCTATTGACATATTGTTTAAGTGCAAAATCAGTTTTTATAATAGGTATTTTGATTATATTACTTTTGATACGCTTAGTTTTAGAAATAACAACATCTTTATTTTTATGTTTTTTTAATACTGTTAATAAAATATATAATTTCCTGATAGATAAGACCTTGCTAATTCTATATATCTCGTCTGTCGGCGTTCTTCTTGTTTTAAAATATATGATTTTTAATAACGAGCGTTGAGCCCTTTCTACTTCTAAAAGTTTAGTTTTGCCCGCACCTCCCCATACAGGTATGCAGTAGATCATGATAGACTCAGCTAAAGCCGTATATATTTCTTTTAAAACATTACGAGAGGAGTTACGCTCATTTGAATGGATATTTGGATTGGGCACTACGTGTCGTAAAGTTTTGAATATCCAGGTTAGTTTCCTAATTCTAGAAGCCACTTGTTCCAGATGCGGATGCCAAGATAGCCTCTGGTCAACTATTACTCCTAGATATTTTGTTTTATCTACTTTTACTATATGGGGGCAGTTACAGCGGGATGGAGATAATATACTAGGTTGGCAGGTATGTATTTTTATTGTGTAGTCCGGTCCAGGTTGCGAACGATTGAGGATGCTAAAACACATATAATGTGTTTTAGCAGTATTTAAAGATAAAAGATTACTTGCTAACCAGTGTGCGACCTGTCTCATACCAAGTTCAAAAAGATGTTTCAGTTCCGACCAATTCTTTTCCCTAAATACAATTGCCGTGTCATCGGCATATGAAATAATTTTGGCATTTACGACATTTAAATAAAAGAGGTCATTAATATATACTAGAAAGAGTGTGGGTCCTAACACACTTCCCTGGAGAATACCGTATGTTACTGCAGTGTCTTGGCTGGTATACTGGTTGACTCTTACTCTCTGCATCCTATCAGATAGATAGCTTTCGAAAAGGGAGAGTTCCGTACCTCTGATTCCAATATTTTTTAATTTTTCTACAAGAATGGGTATAGAGACAGTGTCACAGGCCTTTTTTAAATCTAGAAACACTGTTAAACATTTTGACCCTTATCAATTTGCTCCGTTATTAGTTCACTGAGAGCTACAACTGCATCTTCTGTTGATTTGCCGCGCCTAAACCCAAATTGTGATGTAGATAACTTATATTTGTCCAATATTTTAGAGATCGCTGGAAGAACAGAGATTGGTCTATAATTGCCCACACTGTCTCTATCACCACTTTTGAAAACTGGTGTAATTATAGATTTTTTTAAAAGGTCTGGAAATATTCCCTTTTCAAAGCAAAGATTTGCAAGATATACAATTACCGGTACGAGTCATACCAGCGGCAAGTTTCAAGAAGCTAGTAGGAACGTCATCCCAGCCAGGTGCACTATTTGATCTCAAGTTCATAAGTGTGTTCTTTACTTCACCTACATCAGTCTTCAGCAATGCGAAGGAATTAACAGAGGAAAAAATATTTCTTGTTGTTGTATCGTAGTGTTCAGAATTGGCTAATATTTTATGAGCAAGATCTGCTCCTACATTAGAAAAGTAAGTATTAATAAAATTAATAGACTCATGGGGGTTTTGTTTAATAGTTAATAGTTCGTTATTATCATTATGGGATTTCCTGCTATATGTTATATTTTTTTATGTTATTCCAAAGTAATTTGTTATTTGCAACATATTTACTCAGCAATTCTCCTTCATAGTTGCGCTTCAGTTTTTTAATTAGATTATTGCAATGGTTTCTGTAGCGTAAGTATGTTACTCTCAAAACTTCGTTATGACTCTCTTTTAGTACTGTCAGTTGTAATTTATTACGATGTTTAATACAACGTAAAATTCCCGGGGTAATCCAAGGATAATCGGATTACTGGATTGACTGGCGTAAGGTAAATTCAAGACTAATAACAGAAGCGAATGAATAAGTGACTAGTCGCGTGACTAGTTCCTGTGATAACATGCACTACTGTAGGAACAATCAAATTAAGTGAGCACCGGTTTCCTCCCATTCGCAGTTCAATGGCAAATTTATTGCACGAACTTCCAACCGAGAATAAGGTGTATGGAGTATGGACTTCAATCTTTTACCGGCAAATACTTCGTGAAATAAGAATAGGCGATTATGTAAGTCTGCTGAAAGATGTTTAACTGCTGTGCAGCTGAAAGATGTTTAACTGCTAGGTCATTTAGCGCTGAACCCTGCCTACAATAATTGAGTTAACTGATGACTTCTAAAAGTAACATTTTATTGGTTCTACTAAAACCTTAATACTTTATAAACAAAGGCTAGGCTAGGTAGGTACGGCCTTAAGTTTTCGACTTGTCGATTTTTGCTAGCGTTGAATAATTTAGTCGTATTGTAATTAATGGATTGCATTGGCAACACACGTTTTTTTATCAGAGAAAGGCTGAAGGTACGAGACCTTCGATCTATTTCTTTGCATCAGACATGACGTTGCGGTTAACCAAGCCTGTGGTTACCCGCAGTGGAATACTCTATGATAGCATTAGTTAAAATCTAGAGACGTGATGACTTGTAAGTTGTAACTTGTATCTAACATGGAGCTTGTAGATATTGTAGCTACTAAGTTTCTTAAAGTACTAAAACATTTCGTATTCGAAATTCAAATTATTTTGTCTGAAACAAATGATTACAGTCGAAATTACAAGATTTTTGGCTAGTATTTTTCCCAACGACGACGGTTGGAAGATCGGGACACAATTACATTTCTACACTAAAGTTTGCCTAAAGATATAGAAATAATATCCTGAAATAGACAGTGCCTAACCATGGGTATGCCGTATGCCTTACAAATTACAAAGCTGTTTAAAAAAACAGAAATAATACCTATACATAGATAGGTTAGGTAAGATCCCTTCATTATAGATAAAACCTATGATAGGGAACACGCTTGGATGCACATTTCACTATACACATAGACCTAATTCGAATAAATATTTATAAACATAGTTAAATTAGACAAATCTCATTGTCTCATTTTAACACTCAACCGTCAGGCAGAGGTTTTCGGACGAAAAGACAGAAATCCGTCAACAGTGTCGTTAACTATATTCAAGTTTAGCCAAATATCTTTATTCATAAATACACCAATACCAATATAAAACATGGGAGACTCATTAAAAATGTCAATAAACATTTTCGCTTGGTAGGCTACCCTAATTAGCAGTTGAGGGTGGAAAAATGTATGCAACTTACAAAAACTAATTTTTCAAGTTCCCGGTACCTTCAGCAGTTTCATTATATATTATAGAATGATCCGATCTCCCTTAACTGAATTGACGAAGGCCACTGAGAACTTTGCAAATAAAAATTTGATAATCTGAGATACGAGAAATTCACGGCATAAAAGATTAGGATGTTAAAATCTCTAACGTGACTCTAGTTTTTACCGGTAAAGCGTAGTGTTTGAGCCCAATCGACATCTTTTCAAATTGTCAGCCTTGGCCCTTGACATTCTCGTTGGGCTGGACCCTAAAAAGGGATAAGGTTGATTTGAATAAGCCTATTTAAACACGAGAATGCGCCGCCGGCGACCATTGAGCACGTATTTTATTAAGATTAGGTAGACTCTAAAATCTAAATAATGAAAGTTCTCGGCGACGACGCTATAAAACAGATTTCGGTCATTCGGTCTTAACATTAATGGAACGATTTGGTTGCATTTAAAATTTAAATGTACACACGTAAAGGAAAGGTGAAGCTGTGTGTGACAAAATAGCGTTGTATTTTTTTTAAGAAGTTTCAGTTTGTTGTTGTGACAACGTGGAAGATTTTTAGCCCCCGACGAAAACGGGTGTTAAAAGTTTGACGTGTCTGTCTGTCTGTGTGTGTGTCTCTCCGTGGCATCGTAGCTCCCAAATAGATGAACCCACTTTGAACTAGTTTTGTTTGTTTAACTCGCTATAAATAAGAATTGTAGTCAATGTAATTTCAAAATGACTATGTTGGGATTTTAAATGCACTAAAATAGTGTAGTAGAATACCGACTTTCTTCAATTTATGATAACAGAATGATTAATTTATAATGAATTGATGGTTAGTTTAAAGTCTAAGATAAATACGAGAATCGGGCCTCAGCTCGCTCATTGCTTGAAAAATCCCGAAGGGTTATTAAAAAATATAATTTTGTTTTCATTTGAATAAAAATAAATATAAAAAAAAATATAAACCGACTTCCAAAGTAAAAGCAATAACATTCTTAAAATCACTAATAGTACGAAATAATTCTTAATTGTCGAAAGAGTTCCCCTTTTAAATTCTGCTAAAATGTAACTATTTCTCTACTCAATCTTTTTATTTTTGATGTCGGTACCAGCTAATTTAAACGTGATTTCTTTAAAATATTGTTTGTATGTAGGTTTAAGGACGTAGTTGTGTTAAAATTAATGTATTTTTGATTAAAAGATTTATACAATTGTTTGGGCTGGTACCGACTTCAAAAATAAAAATATTGAGTAGAGAAACAGTTAAATTTTAGCAGAATTTAAAAGGGGAACTCTTTCGACAATAAGAATGAATTATTTCATACTTTTTAGTGATATTTAAGATTGTTGTTGCTTTTACTTTGTAAGTCGGTTTATATATATATTTTTAATATTTATTTATTTTATTCTTTTTAGTGATATTATAATATTATTAACTAGTACCTGGGAGAACGAGCTTAGCTCGGAGTTTTAGTAAGATGATAAAATATTTAAAAATAAATAAAAATATAATAGAAAGGTAACAGAAAGAGACCAATTCGTAAGCAACGAACAAATTACCTACTTTGTATTGCGGCGAAATATACGGTTTCCGCAAGATTGCGCGCACGAAGCCGCAGGCAACGTCAAGTAACAGTCAAAAATAGTCAAGTAACAGTCAAAAATAGTCAAGTAAAACAGGTGTTTTCAACGTCGATTTTAAGCACTTATGGACAAAACACCTCCATAAAGTTAGTTGGAGCAAGAGGTCCCACACTCACGATTTCAAAAATGAAATCTTTAGTCAAAAGTGCCCAATGTTGAATCGGTCGGCCCTGGTCTCAGATTGGCTCATAGGTAGTGATTATCTTCTATATTTAAATAAAAATTAATACCCTATTCCTTTTACTCGTTCATTGCATGAGCTGCTGGACCAATTTTCATAAATCTTTATTGTGGTGTTGTGTTGACAGGTAAAGTTGCGCGGAAATTAAAAATGTGTAAGAAAACTTAACGAGCATTATTAATTTTTCTAATAAGAGTTTCGTCCATTTCTTATGGATCCTAACATCATCATCGTTGTTTTTTTTTTGGATTTTTGGAGACACAGGTGTATAATTCTGGAATTTTCAAGTGACACCACATAAATTTTGTCTACTGTCTTACAATATTCCACCTCAACAAATCTAGCATTTAGCAATATGTTAACTGTAAGTGCATAACACCGTTCGATATGTTCCACGAGTAATTTCAAGACGAAGGACTTTCCGCTTTCTGCACCACGGTGATGAATAACAAAGATTGGCTTTCTTGTTCCTGCAAATCACAATCACTTACCACACCACAAACTTTTTGAAAAAGGTATCTCCGTTGGATGTTTAGACTTTAAATATTATCCAAGAAGACTTTGGAAGAAGACGTCTGATATTGCAGACCTTTCGCATACATCTTCACAACAGTTCTTTAAATAATTCCAAAATTTCCAAATGTGTATCTATAAAGACTGACAAGTTCCATTCAGTGCTTTTGGAACCAGGGTATACCTTGACATAATGTCACTTTCTGGTAACATATTATGCTCAGGTTACCTAAAAATGAAGTTGTCGGCGGTAATTATGTAACAGTTGACACACAATATGAAATGATGATGATGTGACTAGCGACTGTTCAAAGGTATCGATATTGGTGTAAAAGACTAAGAGAAGTACCTATTTCATCATATGATTATGTATGGTGTGATGATGGTGGCGGTGATGATGATTATTCAAGTAACATATGCTTGCAGTTCTTTAAACAATGCTAAAATATCCAAACGTGTATCTTTAAAGACTGCGGAGTTCTGTTCAGGCCTTTTGGATCCAGAGTATATCTTGGCACACCATTTTACTTTTTGGTAGCTGTGAAAGTTCAAAGAAATTGATATCGGTGTAAAAGACTATGAGAAATACCTATATCAACATAATATCATGGTGTATGGTGTGATGATGATTATTTAATAGTGACTTAATATGCTTGCAGTTTTATAAACAATGCTGAAATTTCTAAACGTGTATATTTAAAGACTGAGGAGCACTTTCAGTTCTTTAGAATCCAGGGTATACCTTGGCACAACAACTCACTTTTTGGTAACATATGCTCGAGTTACTTCAAAAAAAGTCAAAATCGCTACAGGGATCCCTATGATAACTCTCGACTCCTCAGTGATCCCATCACCAGGTCTATCATTTGGTGACAATGGGACTAACTTCGGAGTCAACTCTTTAAAATAAAAAAATAATTTCGAAAATCGGTCTACAAACGGCGGAGTTATCGCGTAATATACATACAAAAAAACACACACACGAATTGATAACCTCCTTCTGTGTTTTGGAAGTAGGTTGAAAATTCTTAATAACACATTTCCAACAAATACGATTCTATTTATACTGGATCTATTTGTATTAGTTTGTGAATAGTTCAAAATCAAGGTTATGCGCTCTTTACATAGTACATATGAGGTATATTATGAATTATCTTCACCTTTGATATTTATTATTTTCTGTTGGTTTTTGGTGTGCAATCTTTTTATAATATTTGCACATGCATATTTATTTTTATCATGCTCGTTAAGTTTGCGTTTCATTTGCCATGTCTTGGTAATACTATGTACGTATAAGATTTTGTAAACCTATTAATTGGTTGGTTGCTACGTAAATTATGTCTAGGTTATTTTGAGGGATGAAAGGATGATCATTGCATTTTATAATCTCTAATAGGTATAGGGTGGTTATAATAGGTATAGGGTAATTCAATAAAACAGTTTCGCTTGAGACAACTGCCGCCGCTCGCGGGACGTTTCCATTAGCGATAATATCTTTATATATATAATTCTACTGTACGGGTATATGTCTCTGAACTCCTTCTAAACGGCTGGACCGATTTGAATGAATTTTATTGTAAGCGTTTGGGTGGCGCCCTGGATGGTTTAGATTCACAAATCAGCCCGGCAGGACAACGTCTGTCGGGTCCGCTCGTGTTATATAGTAATGAAGATTAACTTTAAAATTATATGACAGTTATGCTGCTGGCCGCTCCGCTGCGATTTCGATGTTATTTGAGCCTTAGGCAGCATCATGCATTTAACATAAATAGCTATATTCTTCAACTAGGTACATCTATACAAATATTGCGATTTCATTCAGCGGTACTTATTTTTATCACTATTGTCCCAGCACCACATTGCACAAGCATAACACAACATGTCATTCCCCATGGTCTACTCTATATCTCTCCCAAATTTCATCAAAATGGGTCTGGACCTAACGACCTAACGCCTATTAAATACAAACAAACAGACTTTTCCTGTTTATGATATTAGTAGGTATAGATATATAATATATAATTATAAAAATTTTAATATATTTTTTAATATATATAAAATTTATAGATATATAATATATAAGTATATTAAATATATAATTTCTATTCTTGTGTAGACAAAAGTCAAAACGCATTTCTTTGGTTGTCATGCTGCGTGTGTCGACATTACTAATCAGTACCCACTTTGAATTTAGCAGTATCAGTAATGAATAACACGTGCGCGTCACACGCACCGCACGTGGGCCATGTCAAACACGTTAACGATCCTCCACTATCACCTCAGTCATAGCATTTTCGCGCGCATGATGTGCGCATGTGCAGGTGTGATTTACTGAATTTAAAAAAAAAATCAAGATGCTCATAAGACTCATAGTTGCTACTTCTTGTATTCTAGGTTTTTGATATGTATTTATGAAAAAAAGTATAAACAATATTTTTGAATTAGGTAACAATTTAACATAGCATCGACTAACGTAAACCAAAACAGCATTGTCCGTACCTATTAAAACAAACAACGGGTAAACTAATGATGGGAAGAAAAAATTGGCAAGCCCCGCTTCCTAGATGATCAACCGCCATTTTAATTTCAGGCGTACGTCACTGTCAAGTGTCAATGTCATGCGCGCTCGCAAGTAACACGGCCGCGCGGAACTCCGCAACTGCGCTCACGTGATATTATAAAATAATAAAAAACTAACTTTTGACCGCGGCTTCGCCTGCGTAAATACAGTATCCCACGGGAACACTGTTTTTCCGTGAGAGATTTACAAACATCCATATTCCATATATACAAACTTTCAGGTTTATAATTTAGTAAGGAAGTAAGGATAATAATATGTACTGTATGATGTAGTTATACATTCGGCTGTGTATATATTATATATATACAGCCGAATGCATAACCACTTCCTTTTGGAAGTCGGTTAAAAATACACAAAAGGTATGAATTAAATCTTATTTTCTAATTCCCCTTTGAAATTCGGCTAAAATTTTACTATTTGTCTACACAATCTTCAAATTTTGGACCTGAATTCAAGCGATAAACAATAATTGCGCGATTGCCCTGCTGAAATTCGAACACACATGTGCCAAGTCAAATGTCAAATCACACTTCATTTCGACACATCGATTTTCAACTTTAAAGGTGCGTTTCCATGCTTGTCAAGGCTCGACAAGCATCCACAAGCCCAAGCGTCCACAAATCTCGCTCGACATTTGGAAGTTGTTTACTTGCTTGTGAATGCGTCAGTGTACTACGTACATCCAAGCATGGCGGACACCGAACTTGTATCGGCTATTGCGTTTGGTTTAACCTACTTTTATTTCAAATACATACAATATTTCTTTTAAGGCTTTTAATTCCTTTACTGGCTTTCCCATTAACTCGAGAGGACGACTCCAATCATCTGCAACTTTCTTTTTATCTTTATGACTAACGTCTTTGGGGTCCCAGACAGTTTCGGTCTGGTAATATTCCAAAAACTATAAACTCTCTTCGTTCGACCAGCCACTCATTTTGGAGACATAACTAGACGTGCATTCGTAGTGAGATCGTGTGAACGCGTCGCAAGCGCTTGCCGCAAGTGCCCTTTGATCTGTGTCCAAAAACCGACACTAGACCGGATCGGATACAAGCGACCACAAGCTCATGCAAGCCAAGCCAAACGCCCTCTTTACACGATTGTGCTTGTGAACGCTTGCCGAGCCTTGGCAAGCATGGAAACGCGACTTATCGTATTAGTGCAGAGTTCTATTTTCAGTGCTCTGAATTTTCCCGGGCCTCTCGGATTCCGGATCATAATATAGTCGCAGCCTAAATGTTAACATGAATAGACAGCGTAAACGAATAGACATAATAAACAGCTTCTGTAATCTATGTATGTATGTTGGCCTCAATATCAACGGGCCTACCGCGAAACGAAATGGGTTCACGAACAAGGTCGCAATAAATATTGAGACGCAAAACATCTATAGATATTAGATACCTACTGATTACAGAGAGAATTACATAAATCATATTGTTACACAATAAACACTGTGATACAATGTGTCGTAAATTCATTGAGAGCAATTTTGGTGCTCGCCAGGCGCCAGGTCCAGCGCAAGTGATCAGATATTGTCTCACGGATGCTGAGGTCAGATTTCTCCTTTTTCCACAACATTCACTACCCTCGTGGGCGATATTGGTTTGGATTATTAGGTTTCCTTACGACATCTTGCTCCAACTGACTACTGGTATTTTTCTATGTTGAATAAACCGACTTCCAAAGAAAAAATACACAAAAAAGTATGAAATAAATCTTATTTTCTAAATAATTCCCCTTTTGAATTCGGCAAAAAATTTCACTATTTCTCTACACAATCTTCATTATTTTGAAGTCGGTACCAGCCCAAACAATATCCTGATGAATAATTATTTTATAGAGCTCACGTTTAAGTTGGCTAGTACCGAATTCAAAATTATGAAGATTGTGTAGAGAAATAGTTAAAATTTTAGCCGAATTTAAAAGGGGAATTAGAAAATAAGATTTATTTCACACCTTTTTATGTATTTTAACCGACTTCCAAAAAAGAGGCGGTTATGCATTCACATGCAATAAATCTTAAATATAAAATAAATCTTATTTTCTAATTCCCCTTTCCAATTCGGCAAAAATTTTAACTTTAACCTTTCGTTTGCGGTACAGCTGAAAAAACTTAGCGCGAATTCCCTGCATGTCTATTGTATTGGCGCTAAGTTCTAATTTTACTGCTCTGAATTTTCCTCGGCCCGCCGGATTCCGTATCATATAGTCCCAGCCTAACCAATTACAGTAAGCCACTGACATTTACTGGCTTCTGTAAATGTCAGTGGCTTACTGTGGGCTTGGGACAAGAAGGGCACAATTTATTTTTCGTTCCGACTTCTGAGTCAAGAGGAACATACTTGTTGTATGTCATCATCAAATATGGTCTCTATAAATATAGTATAGAAGGATCTATTTCACACCCCAAGTAACATTTTTTTTTTCATAAAACTAGTACTAAACTGCTGAACTATAGAAAAAAAATTAATTTTATACTTCAATTAAAAATAAATCTATCTAATGGGCGCCTAGATGGAGCTTTTACGCCTCAAATTGACAATTTACAGCATACCATAGATTAAACAGATATGATGACAACGATTGCCATAGATAAGTACACATTTTGCACACGAATTCTCTGATATTCGGAGACTCGTAACTTTTTATTCCCAAGTCCTATATTTTTTTTGTTTAATAACTTTTTAAGTACTATAAAACCACAATATATGTTCGAAACTTGGCCGCTCTTAATGGAAAATCAGGCAGGATTTGTCAGTGTCCCTTTGTTGAACTTATTATAACTGTGCAATAGGGATGATGACTACATCTAAACCATTTAGTTTCATTAATATACTCAGATATATTGAGGCATTACTTACTACTTGGTGAATATAAAAAAATAATTATGTGTAGTTTAGTAATTAGATACAAATATAAAAAGTACAAAAAAGATTAAGTACATTTTTTTGTTAAATTAGTAAACCAAACCTACATCATATACAAAACATTTATTATGGTTAAGTATGAACTTAAACGCACAAATATTGGAGATATTTACAAATATGTTCCTGGGGCCTTATTCTTCATACACTTTAACCTAGGTGTGACGTCACAGCCAGGTACTTCTTTAGTATGGAGCGTTTTCACGACACTTAAGAAATTTTGTATACAAATCGCTGTACCTTTAAAATATAGACTTGATATACCGTTCCTTCTGAGAAGTTACTCATATATTTTAAGAGTAATATTCATCTATGCAATAAAAAAAAACATTGTCATTCTAGCCTATTGACATGAGATTCTAATAATTAAGTATTGGAAAACTAACAACTGACTGATTTTAATTTATATATTATTATTTTCTTTAACAATAATGAAATTCCAGACAATAGATCTGCGCGAGCGTGCATTAAATGCCAAACACTTCAAACACAAAACAATCATTAAATTATTATTTTTATGTTATGCACAGGCATGTATCTATGCAATCATCAAGATTGCATAGATGCTTAATAACACCTGGCTCGCATGCGCTACTTTGTCCTAGTTACTTCTGATCACACATTTGTGATTTACAATTTACATAATATAATATTATACTAGCTGGTGCCCGCAACTTCGTTTGCGTCAAAGTTAAAACCAATGGAAGCAGAGCCCTATTTTTTTAAACGGAACCCTAAAATAAAAGTAGCCTATGTTAGACATTATAACATCAGCTATCACCAGCCAGTGAAAGTCCCGTGACAATCGGTCCAACTGTTTCTGAGATTAGCCGGAGCCGGGAACAAACAGGCATTCAGTAAAAAAAAATTAAAAATAGATTTAGTATTTTAAGTAGGTACCGTGCATTCGGTGAAAAGCTTTTAATTTAAAATTACAAACAGACACAAAAATTTTATTCATTTGTATAGATAGAGATACCTCTATAGATAGTGGAAATTTGTAAAATGATTTCCCTAGGCGTAACGATTTAAAGACACACATTTTCTCAAGGCTGTACTTAAGCTGATGTAACTTAAGTTTTTGACAGGACGAGCTATTAAAGCCTCTACGGTATCGTTTTGGAATTAATTAAATCGTAGATTTTAATATTAGGTAGTTACATTTACTGAACTGCATACATTAATTTATTGTATAATTGTTTTTAACGTTAATTAACATAGTGCTTCAGTAAACAAGACTGGTATTTTGCAGTGTTATTAAAATAATAGACTCAATTACGTTTGCTATTTATTCAAATAGCTCTTTAAAAGAAAATAGTAATTTGCTTATTTAAATAAGTGCTAACGTTCTGTATTATATTCAGAGTCGAGCGTTATTATTTAATACTAATAAGCACATAGATTTAATGTTAACTTACTTCATAGTAACAATCTTATGTCTCTTTTGTGTTTCTAGTGTACCATAGCTAAAGGGAACCTATCACTAAGAATCCGCTGTCCGTCCGCCTATCTGTCACCAGGCTGTCTCTCATGAACCGTGATAGCTAGGCAGTTAAAAAGTTTACAGATGATTGCATGATGCAACATATACTAAAAATCAGTATAACATAGATAGTTAAGTGGGGCCCCTATACAAAAAAAAATCCCATTACTGATTACAGTATACCTGCTGAGTTAACTTCTGTACCTACAACCATGATTGCCGTCACCAGTCACCACCTACAAGTTTGTAGGTGGCAGTGGCGAAGGCTGGTTCTCCTTCACAGGAAAGCCCAAGCCTATATAGGCTCTGTACCTATTATACATAGGTATGAATTTGAATGAGGGTCTTCAAAAGGTAAGTGAAGCAGATAGGAATGGGGTTACAAAACCCCACGCCACAGGTAGGTGGTGAGTAGTGACCGGCGGTCTCTCGGGTCTCAAAATGTCAAAGGACTAACCTAACCTAACCTAACTAACTAGCTACCAGGTTTCATATAATTAAGACCATCAGTAATCTTGTTGTAATAATCAAGGATATTATTTTTCTAGTGTTCATTATACTGGACTCTAGAGAATGAGCCTCAACATCAACATGATTTATCTGAAGACATTTCGTCAGATGATCGTAAGTAAGATGTTGATGAAAGTTATATTCTTCCAAAACAAATACATTTTAATCATAAGGAACAAAGAAACATCACGTCATTACGTCCTTGAAAACATAATTAGTTAGAACCTAATTTCACAGAATTGGAAATACCTAACACTTATGAAGAAGCGGTGAATAGTTCAAAGCTTTTCGTCTACCTTTAGCTCTGCACTTGTCAACATAATGTCATTTACCCGCTAGTATTTCATTAAAATTTTAAAACACAGCTATTACGTTATTTTACTTATTACCATTATTATAATCGGGGTGAGCAGGGCTCCTTATCAACACTTTCAGGCGACTAGCACGTGACGCGGAATTTTTTACGCTTGCATGAATTATGCACATGTAAGGTCTCTTGTCGACCATATTCTTATGGTGATTAGGTACAAAAGTGGTACACCGGCTTGTCGACGACGGACGACCGTACCTATTCTCTGTATTTGAAAGAGTCTGTCAAAGACTTAAAAACAACGAACAGGTAAAACTTACAAGTTATGCAATATCCCTGTTATCGTGCCGACTAAAATCGGTTAAAAAATTTATTGTAAAAGTATTTAACTTAAAGGTTTTAATATAACATGAATAAATACTGGTAATGTTTGAGTCTGCTTTGAAGAAAAATATAAATTTCAAGGTCAAACGAATACCTACAGTGTGAAAGTTCAATATTGAAAACGAAAAAGTTAGAAAAACTGCCTATAATATTAACTATAATACTAGTTACTATTATAAATGTTAGTTTTTTGAGGATGGATGGATGAATGGATGGATGGATGAATGGATGGATGAATGGATGGATGAATGGATGGATGTTTGTTACTCTTTCACGCCAAAACTACTGGAGGGATTTCGATGAAATTTGGTATGGTTAATAGTACCGTTTAGGTAGAACCGTTGAGATCAGATTCCTGTTTTGACCCGACTACGGCGAAGCCAAAAGGAAGGGTACCTAATGATTTTGGTAGTCTATCCTACTACTATTATAATATAAAAGTTTGTGAGCATGGATGGATGTTTGTTACTTTCACGCAAAAACTTCTAAACGGATTTCGATTAAATTTGCCATGGTAGTAGTTTGGGCTCTGGATTAAAACATAAGCTCCTTTTTACCCGAAAAAATTGTCTTCCCACGGGATACTATATTTACGCGGGCGGAGCGGCGCGTCTGTCGCACACTACCTGTATATATATATATATATATATATACAGGGTGTCCCGTAAATCGACGTCAAGCCGTAAGCCCGTGATAGGCCAAGTTACAATAGTTATCAGAAAAATTAAAAAAAAAATCCAAATAATGTGTCTCAAAAAATACAAAGCTTTTAAAAAAATCGAAAAATCGACATCTTGTGGTGGTTTTTTAGTTCCCGGCACTACAAATTTCTACTTTTTTTGTAATTTTTTTTGTATGTAATCCTGAATAATGCTTTAGTAAACTGGTGCCTAAAATTTAAATCAAACGACTCCGACTTGAAAGGAAATGAGGCTTTTGCCCAAAACAATGATTCGAATTTAATAGTTTGCTCGACTTTAACTGACTGTACTGGAAAAAAAATGTACTACGCTTGTTTGGCAGGTAATTTTAAAAGTTGGCGCAGTTAATATGGATTCCAAAATGGTATGACACTTGCTAGATTGTTTCTTAAATTTTGGACAATATTGATTTTTGTAAAGGAAGTCAGTTTTCGACAATTTTTTCTTACTTACTTAAAAGGATTCAAGTGTACCCAGGACTTTCTTCTAAGTGATATTCTGATTTGGATGAGACGGAGAGAAACATTCAACGAGTGTAAGAGAGACAAAATCCAAGAAGTAAAAGAATATCACGGGCCACAATAGTGTTTCATTACTTTTAACTTTAGGAAAGGTGTTTTTTAGGAAGCTAAAAAACACGCCGCTCCGCCCGCGTAAATATAGTATCCCGTGGGAAGACAATTTTTTCGGGTTAAACAGGAGCTAATGTTTTAATCCAGAGCCCAAACTACTACCTATATATACTACTATATAGGGTATATATATACTACTATATAAATATAAAACACCAAAATATTAGGTCCTTGCATATGAAATTGGCGTTTTGTCGTACTGGCCAGTTTGATCTCAAATATGTCTTCGTGGGTTAGGAATTCCAATTTCAAATTTATACCGCTATATACTCATGCATTTGTGTTTCGAAAACCGTAAGTAATTCATTTGTTTTTTCCTCTTTTGGATTTTTCTTTGCGTCACTCTGTTTACAAAATGGAAAATTTGAAATATCGTATTATTTTCGAGTACGAGTTCCACCGTTGGCACCAGTGCTGCAGAATCGGCTCGAAGGATTAATTATGTGTATGACGGCGGTGTCGCAAAAGAAAACACAGTGCGTTGGTTCCAACGTTTTCGTTCAGGAAATTTCGACCTGCAGAACAAGCCCCGTGGACGGCCGGAGACCAAAGTTGATAATGAAGAATTAAAGGCTTTTGTGGAAGCGGATCCATCGCAAACCACGGCCGAGTTTGCTGCAGGCTGCAGTGTTAGCGCAAAAACAGTATAAAATAGTTAGTGTTTTAATCCACTTGAAGCAAATTGGGAAGGTGAAAAAGCTTGAAAGGCGGGTACCTCATGAATTGAGTGCAGTAAAACTACAAACGCGCGTCGACTGCTGCGTTACATTACTCAACCGGCACAATAATGAAGGGAATTTTAATCGAATCATTATCTGTGATCAAAAGTGGATCCTGTACGATCAGAACCGCTCATCGCAATGGCTGAACCCTGGCGAACCAGCCAAAGCCTGCCCCAAGCGAAAATTGACACAAAAAAGTTACTTGTGATCGTTTGGTGCACTAGTGCCGGTGTCGTTCACTACATCTTTCTTAAATCTGGCCAGACGATTACGGCAGATGTCTATTGCCAGCAACTGCAAATCATGATGGAAAAGCTAGCTGCTAAACAACCGAGGTTGGTCATTCGCTCTAGGCCACTGCTGCTTCAGGACAACGCTAGACCACACACTGCACAACAGACGGCTACCAAATTAGAGGAGCTTCAATTGGAATGTCTAAGACATCCGCCATACTCCCCGGACCTTGAATACCATTTTTTTCGAAATTTGGATAACTTCTTGCAAGGGAAAAAATTCAACTCCGAAGGGCAGTCCATACGCCTTCAAAGGTTTTATTGATTCCTGTCCGAATGGTTTTTCTAGTAAAAGAAACAATGAACTACCTATGAGATGGCAAAAGTGCATAGATAGCAATGGTATATACTTTGATTAAATAAATATATTATGTTTAAAAAAATCGACTTTATGTTCTTCCTTTACAAAACGCCAATTTCATATTTAATGACCTAAGTATTATCCATTAGGCTGGAAAAAATGTTACAAAATCACAATAATTTTTGGGCGATTAAAAACATGCCATTTGCGCGCGTTTGAGTTGTGACGTCATCGCACATATATCTTTTTGACTTTGACATACAGTTATACCCAAGTTAGATGTAAACAAACATACAGTGGTAACATAACATAAGTGGTTAGTTCACAAAGTTATAAAAATAAGTGATAAAATCAACTTATTACCATGGAAAAGCACAGCAACCCATGTTATAAATATTGAGTCGTCCCTATGTGCGAAAATAACACAAAAACTGCACCTGACAAATTTATTTTCATATGCCGAAAGGTGCAAGTATTAGGAACAAGTGGTGCAAGGTGATCAGAAGAGACAGTGTAGCTTGTTTGAGCACTTTATACTGTTGTGAAGATCAGTCAGTACATTGAAATAGATTTTCTACGCATACTTGTTTTATTTACAAACCTCGACGAAAACAACCTAGTTAACGAAAAGTTCGTAAATATATTTAATTCATTCATTATTATGTAATATCCTAGTGTTAAGTACTAAATAAAACTATTAGATAAATATTATGTCAGATTTTGAAAACAACAAACCATAGAAAACATGACTTCTTCTTTTATTTATGGTAATCGCGGTTGCAAAGGTTTTGCACCATTCTGCCATTGCAGTGTCGCGAATTTATAGACTTTTTTTCGATATTATTAATTTGCTGGGGGCTTGTGGAGGCTTGCCGAGCCTTGGCAAGCATGGAAACGATCCTGATGAACCTATAGCCGCGTTTCCATGCTTTCCATGGCTCGGCAAGCGTCCACAATCGTGTAAAGGAGGCGTTTGGCTTGGCTTGCTTGACCTTGTAGACGGTTGTATCCAATCCGGTCTAGTGTCGGTTTTTGGACACAGATCAAAGGACGCTTACAGCAAGCGCTTACGACGCATTCACACGTTGGCGCGCGCCTCGCGGGTAGTAGCGGCTTTAGGGGTCCCATACACGATTGGATGGACTGAAGCAATTCGCTCCAGCGTTGCCAACTCTGTTTTTGCTAAACTACTAAACTCGCGTCGTTTTCTACTAAAAACTACTAAAATAGTACTAATAACTATAAAAAATCTACTATTACTACTAACCATTAGAAATCCCTAAAAAAAACCAAAAAACCACTGCATATTTAGTTTTAATATATTGAAAATATGATAATTTTACAGTAAAAAAATAAAAATATAGTAGGAAATATTACGAAATATATATATTAAATCGGTAGTTCTAAGCGACTTACGGACGCGTGCTACTATGTGCTATTATGATAAAGTGTCATAATAGCACATAGTAGCACGCCATTTTGCATACTATGATTACTGTCTAGCTATTTTCTACAAAACCACTACTAACAACTAAATTCCTACTAAAGAAGGAATAAAATACTAAATTTTTTAGTTAATATTTGTAAAACAACTAAGTTGGCAACACTAATTCTGACCTGTACGGATGGACTGAACGGTAATAAAATTGGAGTGAAAAATAAAACCGGTCAAATGCGAGTCAGCAAGAGGGGTTCCGTACAAAACGGAAAAAATCACGTTTTTAGTATTTGTTGTTATAACGGCAATAGTAATACCTTAATTATTTGTGAAAATGTTAACTGTCGAGATATCACGGTATAAGATTGTTAAGATACAGCCTGGTGACAGACGGACGGACAGCAGTCTCAGTAGTAGGGTCCCGTTTTTAGCCTTTGGGTACGGAACCCTAAAAATGGCAACGTGTTCTAAAGAATATTTATTAAGAGTTCATTGAAGTATTTGAAACTTCAATGAACTTTCACTTTAGAGCCACTATGGTTGATAAAATCTAAAGACTATTACTATAAAACAAAGAAAAATGATTTCTACAACAATCATTACTGGAAAAATGTATGGCACAATAATGCGGATTCGTCGATAGCGTAACTACTGTTACAGCCAAATACAATTAATAAATAAACTAAGAACCAAACCAAGAGCATGTCACGACAGTTCTAAGATGGGTTCTGTAACTATCAACGCGCAATAGGTTTTCTTTGAATTACTTCAAAAGTTATTGTCATAAAGTTATTACAGAAGATAGGAGAGCGGACGGACAGACAGACAGACAGACGGACGGACGGACAGAGCGAAAATGTGTGTGTGTGTGTTGTGTGGCACCACAACATATAACACATAACACCACACGCACACAAATTATGATAACTCAGCTAAAAAGCTTTAGATATCGGAGTGAGTTGCCATGTTATATAATAATAATTGATGCATATATGCACACCAAGGTTGCATTATTTATATAATGCGTAAACACTATCCCAACTATTTCAGTAGTGGCAATAAGCCAAGCTATAAAAATTATTTACCCAAATATTTTTGGAATCAGATGGAGAATTGAAACTGTTTCGCGCACATTTACTTTTAAAAAATTATATGAAGTGTTGCAAATTACTGGTAAATTAAAAACGTGCAATTAGGGCCCAAGATCTGAGTTGAAGTTAACCCTGGGATAAAATATCATGCTTTCTCCTTCATAAATACGTAGTACAAGAGAGATAACATATTTAACCCAGGGTTAACATTCAGATCTGCGCAAGCGGGCCTTAGGAAACGTAAAAAACGAGCGAGCCTTACAGTAGTCGCATATGATGTGTAACATTTTATGAAAATATTTCAAAATAACACAATACTTAGTACGATTTTCGAATATGATAAAAAAATACGGAAACTTTTTACATTAAGCAGTGACAGAAATCAACGTCAAAATTTTAAAAGCTAAATACTCAAACATTTTATTCGAATCTGACGGCCAACTCTACCACCGCGAGCTCATTCGTTAATTAAAATACCGCGACTTCCTATTACACACTTCCGCAATCACTCCCACAAATTGCAAGAAAGCGAGAGGAATTATGTTACACATCAAAACCCCGTACATGAGTATTAGGTAGGTACAAATAATACACGAATAATATTAATAACTGGAATAATTAATATTCAAAAATAAAAACCGTCCAAGTGCGAGACGGACACACTTAAATACTTATTTTTTTCTGATTTTACTATTTGTTGTTATAGCGGCAACAGAAGCACATCATCTGGGATATTTTTAACCGTCTAGCTATCACGGCTCATAAGATATACAGCCTGGTGACGGACAGACATCCGTCTGTCCAGCCGACAGCGGAGTCTTGGTAATAGGGTCCCGTTTTTTACCCTATGGGCACGGAACTATATAATAACGTAACACGGAATATAATAATTTGTTTTTCGTCTAGTTACAGTTTTATAATTTTAATTTAGTCATACAATAATTATAATCCTACACAACACGGTAGTTAAAAATATATCCAAATGTGAAATACGTGTGCTGCCATCTGTTTTAGGAATAAAATAAAATATAATAATAGTAATAGTATACACTTGTACTGTATAACCTTGACTGTAACATCTCAACCAGCTTTGATAACTTGTCAATAGATGTCAGTGTTCGTTTCTCTATGAATGATATACGAAAAATAAACAATTGAGTACTTGACAGTATTTTTTTCATAGTTAATAGAATCACGCGTTACTTTGAGGAAATCCATAGCATACAATTTAATTTATATTATATCTAGCAATATCCCGCGATAAAATACCCACAACCTGCAAGCATAAATTCAGGGCTACTTCACCGCTCATTATCCTGTTTGGTGGGGGGTACTAGTAGCCAGTAAGATAAGAGCTAATAGCCATATAAGATGGTGGTTTGGCTGGCGGCATTACTAACGAACTTGGTTTGCAGGTCCACTTCCTGAGGATGCTCCGGGTTCGGGGCGAAACCCTTGACTAGTATTGCAATCTGCATGGTGGTGTGGAGCCTTGCACGATCTTGCCGACATTGTTGCTTGTGTGGTGGTGGTGTTTGCACGATCTTGTTTCTGAGTGTACGCATAAGCAGTGTGGGAAGAGGGAGGTGCTTTACGCATGCTTATGCATGCACTCACACATATGCTTGCAGGTTGTGAGTATTATTTCGCGGGATATTGTTAGATATAATATAAATTAAATTGTATTTTTTCTACATAAATGTCCTAATATTTATGTAATTTGTTGCCTATCAGGGAATCTAATTCTTAAGCAGGTTGACCGTTGTCATAATTTGTTCATATTGAAATAATTATTATGATATCAAACTGACAGTTGGACAGATTTGTGTCATTGACAATTATTGTATTGTGACTGCTATCGTCATTTTAAATAAATCAATTATGAGAACCCTCTACTTGCTTATGAATTAGATTCCCCGATGGTACATAGAGCTTTGCAAAGAAGAAAGTTTACAAAAGACTAAAAATCAACAGCAACGACAAGATACTGCGAATTGTTTTAAACTTTTTGTGAGTCTTGTAAAAACGAGCGCCGAAATGTGAGATCACAATCGCAGTGACTTTTGTATGGGAATACAAAAGTCACTGCGATTGTGACCTCACATTGCTCGCAAAAGATGCTATGAAATGTGCAAAAACAATCACAACATTTTTAATATCTCCGAAGCTTGTGCGTTTATGTTCATGATTACCATAGTAAAACTTTTTGTATTTGATGTAAGTAAACATAAGTTTAAAATATTCATATTAGGTAAAAGAAATATTATTATCATGAATACTAATTAATTTTTTACACTAATATGTACTAATTTGATTAACCGAAATAACGGCTTATCTATCTTCTAAACATGGGTGCTGTACCTGTCTTAAGAAGTAAGTATACTTAAAAAGTTATAATCCGATTTTACTCAAAATTATTTTTTTAAAAAGAACTTTCAGGAATGAAAAGTTGTCAGACGTCATATAATCAGAGTATCGGTACCTATCTGCTAATTTCATTTCATTTCTTTAAGTTTTGTGTACAATTTAAATAACAAGAAAATTTTTTTAATTCAATGATTAGTTTTATACTGATAACAATAAAGGTACATTTTTTAAATACAAAATGTAGTCAGAGGCTAAATTACAGCTACTTCAAGGCAGTTAAGGAGGGTTCAAGGACAGTATAAATTACAGCTACAATGTACACGACATGTGTCTCTTACATAGATAAATCTATGTATATATATAGGATTTTTTGCTATCAAGTAACAAGCATCATAGCGGAATCTACACAGTTACGCACCTACTTTAAAATTTTCAAAATCGAAAAAAGTGCTACTCACGCGACTTGAACTGATGTATGAGCGCGGCGCTGTCTGACGCGTGATGGTACTCGTACACCGAATGACCAACCAGCTCGTCTGGCTCGAAGCCCAGGGTGTTCATCAGCCTGCAACAATCATACACCTGTATTAGGCAACAATATTTCTAGTTAGATACGAGGTCATCACTTAAGTATATCAGGATTCAGGACCACATTTAACAGAGGTATCTTTTAATACCGAGATAAATGGGAAACCTGTGTTTTTATGATATAGCAGTAGAGTTTCCAATTGTTTTTTCAGCCTATAAAGGACAAGTGTTGATAAGCCAAAAAACACGGGATTTCTGCTTTTTAACCGGGACAAAAATGAACAAAATTGATTAAGTAGTGACAAATTTTATTTTTTGATATTTTTCTGAGGATCGATCAAGTTTTAGCATATTTTGATTAGTTTTAACACGCCCAGGGTCATATTTATGTGCATATGGGATATTGCGATCGTTGTGTGCATGAGTACTGAGTACTTTCTAACCCTAGATAGCTCGATTCAAGGGACAGCGCTTGTCCCGGGACGTGTTACTGAATACCTAAAATACGGGACGTCTGGCATTCATTTATAGCTGGTAAACGAGCAAACGGTTCATCAGTAATTTCATAATTCGTAAACGGACATCCGCATCACTGGTGTAGTTGCACGCACGTGGCCGGCGTTGTGTAAATCATTGCGATTAAATTGTACGTACCTAACGTACAATTTTTCTGATGTCAGGCATAGACGTATATAATATTATAGACGAGGCATGTCGAGGCAAAAATTGTCCCCACTTAAACTTTTAGAGATTTTGGGGCCATTTTGACATATTTTGATGTATGGTGAAATCAAGATCGCTGACATTTCAGGTATGATGAAAACAAGATGGCGGAACTTTTTCTTGTATTCAGAATATTTGTCCTGTCAAATGTACGTCATAGCCCGTCCTTAGTTTTGAAATCTTTGATGTGAGGGCCTAAAGGACAAATGGATTGCCCGACGGTAAGCAATTACAGCGGCCCATGAGAACACCTGAGGCCAAATAACGAGTACCTCATATAGTAATACCAATTTCCATTAAATATTAAAAATCTCACCTAAGTATCTAGTATATCTCACAGACATTCTGCATCATTTCATAAAATTCAAAGTATTTTTTTTTTTAATTTAAAATGTATAATTTTTTATAATATTATTGTCTGGCTTTTTACTTTAATAACACACACAAAACTCATAAAAATGTTTGGAAATAAGGTATAATCTAACATTTTAAAAATATGTAGTCTCTAAAATCCTCCTCTGATTGAGAGTAGGATTTTAGAAACTACAAATCTATACTACATAAACATAAAAAATATTTTTAACATTCCAAATAGTATCGTTCTTTAAAAGTTTAAATTAAAGTAAAATTTATAGAAGTGGTGAAAACTTTTAAACGATTGCAAAGTAATATTATAAATGCATATAATTTATAAAAAAAAAATTAAACTAAATAAGTATGTTCCGAAACTTATAAATATCCATGAAAAACTCAAAGGTCATGCCCCAATGTCACCTAGAGTCCTTATTCAGGTTATGTTTACCGGTATTTACACTGATAACCTTGAATGACCTATTCGTCTTTCTCTCGATTTTTCTAATGACAAAGAAATAAAATAATAACATATATACCACAATTCTACCATTATTTGATAATAATTTATCAATAATACAGACCAATAACTCGACAATTATTTAAACTTACAGTATATTTCGAATAAACCGCCATCGCACTAGCACTAGGAACTTTAATACTGATCACAACAAAAAACACAGCACCGACCACTATTTAAAAACACTGCAATCCTTATTTGCAACATTATAACAACTGAGCTACAGCACGAACTAAATACAAAACCGCGAAATTTCATCATGTTTAACCTACAAAATACATTTGAAGGTGATATTTTGTTGATATAATACCACCGCATTGAATGCACGCGTTCAACAAAGGAAACCGAATGACAAAGGCGATAACTAAATTTAGCCAGGTAGCAATTTATTTATTCGTTGTACATGTAAGCGCCATCTATCAGAGATACTAAGAACTAAGTGAAAACGTCGACAAGAACCCAACTTGGGTTTTATATTGAAACTTTTAAACGCCAAATTGTTTATACACTCTTTATTTGAGAGTAACCAAACTCACAGCATTAAAAAACTACCGTAATCTATTGCAATTGCAAGAAAATTTATTTAATATTAATATTGTGCATCCAATCCAGCCATCCATCCACCAAACCTCATTGCTGCGAATAAAGTTTAAAGACAGATATTACTAAGATGCTAAACTGTCAGCATACAAAATTTTCGTCAATTTCGTCATTCGAAATAAATTTTGCACAACAGAACTTTTCAAAACACAAGATAATCCTAGGTTAATTTATTTAGTATATGTTAAAAATATCCTAAATTGAGCACTACCTATAGTATAAACTTTTTGAGAAAGATATTCTAATTTTCTATAGTTGCTAGTAGTATAAACTACTGTCAATTGTAATAAATACTATAAAGCTTACCCTTCATCGGTGTATGTAAACTTCATGTCCAGGCTATGTTTGGACAAGAAAGTCTTGCTGTCGAGGAGTATCTCGATGTTGGAAGGATGCGGTATCGGCCTTCCCACAGCCACTAGAGAACCTATTTTGAGGTCTTTTTTATCTTCCTTTTTCTCTTCGTCACCATCATTACTATTGTTCTTCTTGTCATTAGGTGTCAACATGTGCCCAACGACGTGGATGACCTGAAATTAAAATATTTTAATTAATATGAGTATGTATATAATAACAATATTATAAATTTGTTATGGGTTTAAATTTTGGAATAACGATTCGGAGTGAATTGATACTTTTAAATAATTGAATGATTTTCAAAATTTTCTGTTGATTCTTATGTTTGGCTTCTTCTGACTCATTTTGCAGCTAAAAGTAGCAAAATTTTTATTTGTATTTTACATCGTGTGTACATTTTACTTAAACTATATGTGGTAGAAACTTGTAACTTTCATGCTGATAGGTCCTGCTAAATACTCTTTAGGAAAATTATTTTGAACGAAATCGGACAATGACTTTCGACTTTTTGAGTAATTTGAATAAAAAAACCTATTGATCGTTAATTGTTGAGGAACCCTCCTTATTTAGGTCCAGGCATGCTCTTGGTTAGATTTTCATTTTGTAAAAACCAGAACTTCTACATGGAGAGTGCAAAGAATTTAAGACTACTCTACCAGTCAAAAGTTATACCATAGTCCATAACACAAATTGTTTTACCTTCATAAACTTGTACCACTTAAAAATAATCTTCTGCATAATTGAACCGAATTCTATCAACCATTTTTTTATTTTGGGAGAAATCTAAATAACAATCAAATAAAGAGAACACGCCTTATACTAATGTGATAAAAATAAATATAATCAATCAGATTGCGACATGTTTCAAAGTTTGATAAATGCTGTTTCGTAAATCTGAGCATAGATAAAGAATAGCATAAAAAATCTTACTAATTTTTTACCCGCGGCTTCGCCTGCGTGGAATAGCTAACTCTACTCACTACAATATACTTCTGTATACAATATTAAAAATGTTTTTTAGGGTTTCGTACCCAATGGGTAAAAACGGGAACCTATCACCTCGACGCGACGTGCGAGACCGCTTGATATATTATCTTTTTCGGGCTTGAATATAATTTTACAATATCTTCTAAATACAAGATATTAATTTAAATTGTATGGTTTAAAGGGCTACTATAATGTGTATAAAATGCTTAAAGGGAGTAACGTATTTAATTTGATAAGGATCATACTGTGTACGCCACGGACCCCCCGGCCGGTCCAACCGCAATGTCCATGCGTTTTAAATCTGTAATATCTTCGAAAATATTCATTTAAATTACATGCTGTAAAGGGCCTTATTGATCTTTATTAAATGCACAATGTATTTAAGGTACTTAATGAGGGTGTTTGATATTTTTTCTGCCGCTAGGGGGCAGACCCAACGCACACAAAGCGTCATTTGGTGGCGTAAGTGGTATCAAAAACGGTGAATAAGAATTTTCGATTCTTTTTCTGTCACCAGGCAGCGCTTAGTAGCCCGACGGTCCTTGCCGTATCAAAAAGCTGACAGATGTCACGAATTTAAAGACCCTCATTGGATAAGGACGAATGCTGTATTGCTTAAAATCGCTTCGTAAATAAGCCATTATTTGTAAAAATGATACAAAAAATGGTCAAGAGATAGACATATACCATCGCGGGCTTTTTAAGGTGTACAATACTGTAGTACATTATTTTGATCTACCTCGTAGTGTTCAGCCAGCGTTTTCAATGTAAGCTCAAAAAAATGTGTTTATTTACGACATTAGAAACCTCTATAATTATAAGTGTTTCTCTACTATATTATGCATGTTAAATACATATAAACCATCCTCTTGAATCACACTATCTATTAAAAAAACCCGCATCAAAATCCGTTGCGTAGTTTTAAAGATCTAAGCGTACATAGGGACAGACAGAAAAAGCTACTTTGTTTTATACTATGTAGTGATGATACAAAATATTAATATTATGAGCTGTAGGGCTGTACTTGGAATAGTTATAATAGAATAGTTAATATATACTTTGTAAGTGCAAACTATACCAGGAAAATTATGGGAATTTTATACATATGTTTTATACTACGTAGTGATGATACAAAATATTAATATTATGAGCTGTAGGGCTGTACTTGGAATAGTTATAATAGAATAGTTAATATATAGTTTGTAAGTGCAAACTATACCAGGAAAATTATGGGAATTTTATACAGAAGCATGATGCAATCTCATAATCCTTGCAAACCAGCTGACTCGACACGAGTTCGTCTGTCTTATTACTAAGAAAATTGAACTGGAATAAATAGCTACACCTACACTAACATCTACCTACCTACCAACCAGCCTACCTATCTACCCACATACATCTACAATTTAACACCAAAACCTACATCTACCTACACCTACTCTAATACCTACTTCCGCCGATTATTCTCAAATAGAACTGTTTTGCAGTCCTACCAAAAAGATAAACAAAACAGAGACCCAAAGGAGACCGGTAAGCCGCCATACATTTACTGCCTGGTAATTAAAATACGTGGCTACAAAAAGTATTTATTGTAAGTTGTACTTTATCAACATAGGAAGAAAAAAAAGGAATAATATTTTACATAAAACTCGGGGCATAAAAGATTATGATTTAAATATAAACTAACCTATTGTTCAATAAATTGCCCTAGTGGCGGTTTGCGGAAGAGCGACATTTATTAGTGGTGAAGTCAATTACGTAATGAAATTAATAACTAGTTTTTTTGTAAACGCAACATGCTAACAGATAAATGATAGATGCCGCGTTCACGTTACGAAAACCAAAAACATAATAATTATTTTTCATAGTATAAATATAAATATAGTATAGAGGGATCGATTTCACACCCCAAATAACATTTTTTTTTCATAAAACTAGTACTAAACTGCTGAGCTATAGAAACAGAAAATAACTTTATACTCCAAATAAAAATAAATCTATCTAATGGGCGCCTAGATGGAGCTTTTACGCCTCAAATTGACAATTTACAGCATACCATAGATTAAACAGATAAGATGACAACGATTACCACAGATAAGTACACATTTTGCACATGAATTCACTGATATTCGGAGACTAATAACTTTTTATTCCGAAATCCAAAAAATATAATATTTTTTTGTTTAATAACTTTTTAAGTACTTACTATAAAACCACATATGTTAGAAACCTGGTCATTTTTGATGAAAACGAGAAACAGGAACTGCAATCCATTTTTATATATAAGAGAAGAAGCTAAGAAGATTACACCATTTATCAATATAATATTAAGAAGGCACATCCAGACAGAAGCCCCGAGAAACTTAAGCGTGGTAGTATATTACCATTTTCGCTCGCTCGCAGACTTCTCACCTATGAGTCTAGAATCTAGATTATATTACTTAGTTTAACTGTGAAAAAGCAAAAATGTGAAATACAAAAAACATTTGTAAATAACAATGCAAATTATCATAAGCACATAGACGCGTACTTGTTATCTGTTATATATTGCATGGCTTTTGTTGCATTTTTAGCATTGTCTGATAAAACAGTTGTTACTCACAAATTGCATCATATTGAAGTCGTTTTACGTATAAAATTATTTTTTACAGTAGACGTAGTCAGAAAAATCCGTTGGTAAGAGAAGCTGTTAAAAAATTATTAATTTCTTTGCCTTATTTCATTGTTTATGTATTGGTAATGATGAATATTTTAAGTTAGGAAAAAAACATTAAAACATTTTATTCTTAGATTAGCTTCCGAGTAGCAAGTGTACCTACTCTGACCAAATAAAAATACAAAGACAGAGCTTTGTCAAACAAAAACTGAGGTTTTTTATTAATGAAGTGCGTGTGTAGCTGCGCACTACATACATAATTATTATTTTTAAACAAAAAAATAAACCGACTTCCAAAGTTACACAAAAAAGTATGAAATAAGTCTTATTTTCTAAATAATTAACCTTTTATAATCGGATAAAAGTTTAACTATTTCTCTACACAATCCTCATTATTTTGAAGTCGGTACCAGCCCAAACAATATCCTGATAAATCATTTATAGAGCTCACGTTGGTTGGTAGCGACTTCAAAATTATGAAGATAATTAAATAAATGATTACTGTATGTTACATAATGGCATATGCTTGCAGTTCTTTAAACTATGCCGAAATTTTCAAACGCGTATAACCGCCTCCTTTTTTTGGAAGTCGGTTAAAAATACACATTGCCACAGTTCGCCTTAAGGTAAGGTAAGGCGTAGTTTCGATACATGCGTGTGCGTGAAACTGTGTAATTACACGGCGAGGCGAAGTTTAGACCGGCCTCGCTGTGTTTCACAGAACTCTGTCATGCCATTCTCGAAGATATTCATTACTCAGTATTTTTTGGAAACCTAAATGCTTCTACAATCAATAAAGTAATCTTATTATCAATGTAAAATTTCGTTAAGATAAGCAAAACCAGTTCCTTTCTAATTCGCGACTGCTTAGTGCTTACTACTACCTCACTCTGCAAATACTCATTACAAGTTTACAGGTCAGGGTTGAAGCCGATTTAGACAGTAAATTTATACAATCCCGGGCTTTTAATTTGTGCCTTGCAAACCACAAAATAATTTAATTGAACTACTGGACCGATTTTGATGAACTTTGACACAGATATAGAGTAGGCCTCGGGGAAGGACATTTATCGTGGTACAATACACGGTTCCCGCGAAATTTCCTTTTGCGTGTACGAAGTCGCGGGCTACATCTCGTACTATAATACAATTTAAGTAATTTTCCTTGCCCTGCAACTTACGAGACTACAAGAAGACATTTCCAAGATTCACAATATTGTGAAATTTAAAATAAAATTAGAAATTGAACACAGACATCTTTATGTATCGTTGACCTTAGTTGAATTTTCTACAAGTATATCTAATATCCATTCCATTTCTATTATATTCTACTCATGTTTGTGCCGCTTGTCCATTAAGCATTAAGGCAACTATTAAGCACGGCTACCTAGGAGCAGTAGAGGGAATGAGTGCTGACTGGTGGGCCGATGAACTATATTTTTATGGTGCAATAAAACTTTATTTATTGCACTCTACCTTTGCAAACCTTTGCAACCGCAAAGGTACAGTGATTTGTAATACCGAGTTTCGCAAGTCTCGTGAAAACGATCCATACAAAAGTCGGACGCATATATGTTAATATATCTGATTTTTTTGCGTTTAAGTTTATAGTTATTTTAATTAATGTCTTTTGTACATCATGTAAGCAAACTAATTCATGTATGACGTATGTTTTTTTTACACTAATTATGTAAAAAAAAATTCCACTACTTTACTTTTTTGTAACTTTGAAATGCACCTAATTACATTTATCAAGTAATAATAATACTTCAATGTTTCAGAATATAGTATAAAAAAAAAAACTCAATTTTACATGTAGTCATCGACCCTATAGAGCGAGAGAGGCTGGTAGTAAGCGCGTGATATGAGGCTGGCACCTTATAAGAAGCGGACTTGAGATGCACGCTCCTGCCCTTGCCGGTGAGCGTGCACTTCATGCGCAGTAGCAGCTCCCTGCGGCCGTCAGCGGAGCGCAGAGCCTCTCGCACCTCGTCGTGGTCGCACGGGTGGCTGAACTCGTACACGCTTTGCCCCATTATCTCCATCTGAAATATAATGTGTTAGATTATAAGTATTAATTAATAATAAATAAAATTAATTAAAAATTTTACAAATTAATTTTTAAAATTGTTCAATAGAGATACATATCTCTAAAATAACGATATAATAAATAAAAAAAAAAATAGGTTGACGCGATTAAAAATTATAAGCAAATAAAAAATGCTGCCCATCTCTTTCTCGAAAAACTATTTGTGACGTCACAATCTGCAACCGCCAGACATTGTTTAGTGACAAATGTATAGAACTGTAGCAAACCGGATGTATTCGGTACTGAGTAACAAGTCCGCCATCTAGTACCGAGTAACGAAACGTTACACAACAATACATTTCGTTACTTGCTTTTTTCCTTTCCTTTCATTACCTACACTGTTTCAGTTCACACAAGTAGCGTTGATGCGAGCATTGAAACAATTTCTGAACGTATTCTATAGTATCTACATTATTCTACACTTTACCTATTTAATCAAACCAATTTTAGAATAACTTAAACACAAGTCTGGTCCAAAATACGGAAAAGTGAAAAATGCACCTTACGCAGCTTGGTATGTAATGTATGTTGTAGCAACATTCGTAATGTTTTCTACAAATTACGAATTTTGCGACACCGCGAAAACATACTATACGACATGATTCGTTGCTCTAACATAACATAGCATGTTATGAGGAATCAGAAGTAACGAGTAATGTAACTATACTATAGTAACGAATACATACGGGTACGCTTTTTTTCGTTACTTTTACACCTCTACAAATGTATAGCGATAGCACATCGTAACCTTACTTCGTTATTGTAAAAAAATGTTTGTATCTTCGTTACTTTTAAAGGTTTATAAAAATGGGGTTAAGATTGTTTATTATCATGTTGTCTAGATTCATCATTGAATAGACGAAAAATATTTTTTTAGTCAACGTGCGTATTGTACTTCAACAATATCTACCACTAACGCGAGGAGGCTGTTGTCCACTACGCCGGCTAGCATGTTGACATACTTCGTGTGACTTAAAATTATAATATTATCTAGTTTTCGCTCGATCTAGGTTTCCTCACGATATTTTTCTACAACTGTGGGTAGTTGTTACTTGCTTAACGGTGTTTAAGCAATATATATATATATACATATACATATATATATATATATATATATATATATATATATATATATATATATATATATATATATATATATATATATATAGCAACTAGGTAACTAAATACCAGCCTGATGTTATTGTCACTCAAATACCAAAATAATTCAAGATTTCACAATAAATTTTAACTCGTTCCACCTACTAAGAAAAAGAAAGTTTATTTCTGAATACATAAGATATTAGATGATGTCATGGGGATTTCTTTACATTTTTCTCGTGAAATAAAAAAAAACTACTCCATGCATTTTGTATTCTTAAGGCCCCCACAGATAAGAGGCCGATCGTTTCAGTTAGAACTGACGCCAGTTCGGTCTGAACGGATTCGAGCACATAGACGGAAAAAAATCGCATCAGTTCGTTCTCGTTTGCCGCGAGCTACGGTCATGTTCCTCATCGGTCATCGAGCAACGATGCGCGGCCGCGGCCTGGCGAGAACTGAAGCGATGAATGAAACACATGATCCATTCACTCCATCCGTTCAGTCCAGAATAATTAATGTTGCCAACTTAGTTATTTTACAAAGTTTTACTACTAAATTAAGTATTTATTCTCTCCTTAGTAGGAATTAAGTTGTTAGTAGTATTTTAGTAGGAAAGAGCCAGACAGTAATCATATGCAAAATGACCTACGTTAGACACAAAAAAAAAAAACAAAAAAAATTGACACCTTATCATAATTCATACATCGTAGCAATCGTCCGTAATTTTCTTAAAACTACCCGTTTAATAACTATATACGTAATATTTCCTAGTATATTTAAATTAAAAGAGAAAATTTATAATATAATTCAATAAATAATAAAAAAAATATATAACAAAACCTAAAATGCAGTGGTTTTTGAGGACTTTAGGGATTCCTAAGTTGAGTAGCTTTTTTGATAGTTTTCAGTATTCTTTTAGTAGTTTTAATTAGAAATCGACGCGAGTTTAGTAGTTTCGCATAAACAGTGCTGGGTCTTTAGTCAAGATCCATTCGATAATTTCGACGGCGAAGTTCGAAAACAAAATATATAGGATTTGACATAAGGCATCGCTAGCGACATGTCACCTAGCGATGACTTATATCAAATCCCATACATTTATATTTGCGAACTTCGCCGTCGAAATTATCGAATGCATCTTGACTAAAGGCCCTGGCAACACTGGAACGATTCGCTTCAGTCTATCCGGCCGACTGATGCGATGTCGAAATTGCACACAGACAATACGATTTTGCATCCGTTCAGGCCGAACTGAAGGAAAACCAGACCGTATGTGGGGCCCCATAGACTAGTAAAGTAGTAACCGTGGAGGCCAAGGTCTTATGCAATCAAGTAATAATGAAACGATTACGCCCATACACATGCAGTTTGTTCGAAACGTTCTAGAACCTATGCTATTATAGGGCAAAGGCTAATAAGAATAATTTGTTATTAATAATAGGAACTAACACTTACTTCGATGCGCATACATACAGTGAGTAAGACACGTCTTAACAGTTGTAGGGTACATAGCACCTAGGATATCTAGACATATTTTAAAGTGGATAATGGATATCTATGTCCTATTATCATAAAGGCTAAAAGGCTTTAAGACCCACAAACTGAATCAAATCCTTTTATTGTCCTCTGTGGCTCATATTTGTGTGGTTGGCGGTCAAGCCGAGGGACCACAAAGTTTTCTGTGCTCCATCATCTAGGAATAGATGATGGATATGTATTAAATATGATTTGTGTGAAACGTCCATAGATATTATTATTATTAAATATAAATGCGCAATAGCAACATTAATTATAGCTCTCACACCGAGACGGTGGCCGATTTCGTTGAAACCAGTTCAGCTAAGCAAGAGTTATTTTTATAGTGCCCAAGTGTGTGTGCAATACACAAGAGCACTCTCTCTCTTACTTTGCACTGATAACCCAGTGGCACTGTTCAATATTATCAACGCCTAATTATGGTCTATAGATAATGTAAATAATCAATACTAAAAGCTTTTTAAGATTTGAAAGTAGATAAGGATTTTTCTATTGGTGGTCGCTAGTTGCTACTCGCTACGCGGAACATTTTAGGTCTCATAAAAGCAAAAAAGCTATCAATTTCAGAATCTGCCAAAAATCCGAAACAAAATATCAGAAAACCAAAAACAAAGAAATCAGCAATAAGTAGGGTAGTGCTGATTTCTGGTTTTTAATTTTTTTGGTATTAGGTATAGGGAGGAAACGGACCGACAGATAATAATCTCTCTCGCCCATGCCCCATGAACATCCACGATACTACAGTGCCAGTGGTCTTGCCTATATTTTTTGCAAGCATTCAAAAAAGGAGGTTCTCAATTCGTAAGTTTCTTTTATCGTATTTTTTTTACCTGAGAGACACCGAGATGCTCAGCGATGTTCTCGCTGCAGTACACAATGTCGCCCTGCTGCGACAGCACCAGCACGAAACCGTCCAGCGCGTTCATGTACGACAGCTCGGACTGGATCTCTTCCAAGTCCTTTGGGCTCTCCAGAGTGGGTGATTCCGAGTCTTCAGGCACTGAAAATAAGTTAAAATTATAGCACTATTTTTCACCCCTACATATCTACTCTCTGGTTCATAAATCGTGGTAAGGCTGGGATTATATGAAACGGAATCCGTGGAAAATTCAGAGCATTGAAAATAGAACTCTGTGCTAATACAACAGAGCTGAAAACCGCTCGACAGCACGACACTCGACATTTCGATTTTCAACTCTATTGTATTAGCGCAGTTCTATTTTAAGTGCTCTGAATTTTCTTGGGCCCGCAGGATCCCGAATCATATTCCCAGCCTAAGATTTTATCTTGCGATAATCGCAAGACTGGGAAAAATGGCGCTAACTGAAACCCAATTCTCGCATTTAACTTACACTTTCAATTTTCTTTCAATGAATTTTTAAATGAAGTGTCTTGTTATCATATTAAGCTGATCCAAAGTCGTTATTATACTACACGTCTGACTGTACGGCGATTGTCGTTTGTTTGATATTTATGAGAATACCATTTTGCTGTTAGATGAGATCGAGATTATAACGAAATTGTAAGATTGAAATAGCTGAATCGACCTTCTTGTGTCAGAGGCCAATACTCGCTTTTGCTAATTGAGTTAGAGTAAGAATTTAATAGTGGTAGGCTCAACGGCATACTGGGCTGTCAAATGGGAACTGGTGTTTGGTATCGTTCAGCTCGTATAATACGGAGATATAATTCTTATACTGTATTAAGTAACAAACAAAAGTACTTGTTTTTATATAAAGGTAAATACATAATGTGATTTGACATAAAGCGAAATATTTTGGCGGTTTGTAATCTGTATGAACCGACTTATCTTATACTTAACCCCCGTGCTAATAAAAATATTTACACAATGGAAAAGCTATACAATGTTTCGTCCTTGTCTGTCAAGCGACTTTTTCAACGTATATTTCATGGACTAATGTCTATGGTATCAGACAAGGACAAACCATTGTATAGCTTATCCACTGTTTAAATATTTTATTAGTAAGGCAGTAAACGAGCAAATCTTGTTTATCTATATATAATATATATAAAAGGCAAAGCTGATTGACTGATGTATCAACGCACAGGCCAAACCCTTAAGGCTAGAAATTTGAAATTTTGCACACGTATTTCTCTTATATAGGTGATAAAAGTTTGTATGAAACTTTTTATTCCTTGGACATATTTGCATGATATTTGGTATGAATTGATTACGGAAAAAAATGAATTACGTTTTCTAAAATTCAGCTCCTAGGCTGGTAAAATAGGGGATAAAAGTTTAAAACCTAATTTCACGCGGGCGAAGCCGCTGGCAATTAATGCTAGTAATATATTATAATAGGAATCTCGGGAACGGCTGCAAGTATTGCCATGAAATTTAGTATTCAGAGAGGTTCGGGGGAGAAAAATCGATGTAACTAGATCTTATTCCTGGGTAACTGCGCACTTTTAAAATGTATATTTCATATTAAGATGTATATTTTTTTCTTTCGTCGCGTAATAAGCCATGACTGATTTCGATTTCTAAATGTTAAATCCGCTTGGCGGCATGGTTATCTTTGGACTTTTGCGTAGTTGACAAATTGATGTGCTCGGGTTCGAATCTCCGTTAGAGAATATTTTTGTAATTTTTCTTTTATATATATTTAATTATTTTATCGTTCTACTAAAACTCCGAGCAAAGCTCAGTCTCCCAGTTAGATAGGTACTAGGTGCCTGAATATTCAATTGCATATGTAAGTCGACGCAAGTTGTGGTTAAATTAAATATTAAAAATCAGCACTGGTAGCTATTTACATAAAATAGAGTACCTACTTACGTAGTAGGTACCTATCACGCGTGCCAGAGTTGCAAATTAATCGGAAATTTTTGTGGTCGGCTTAACGCTGCGCGCTGACGTTCAGGAAATGAGGAAAATAATCTTCCCTAATAGGACTTATTGGCAAACGGTAACACCAAGATCCAGACTTTAAAGTTTAAAGTATGTCACGATCAACGTGGCATCACTTTTTCCATTTTGTAATACAGTTCAAATGGTCCCCAATGTATTTTCATACATCTTCTCACGTCTGAACTCATATTATCCTTTTTAATAACTTCTATATCCGGCCGTATTTCAGGGTGGCCCCTTTCGGTGTCATCAAACATGTTTTAGAGTTGTCAAACATTTCATTGCTGTCGACGCTGGGTTTTTTTTATTATGAATTTTGGACCAGGCCGCAGCCATCAAGCAGTCAGAGCTGGAATTGGCGGATTCGTGAATACGATATTTTGTGCTACTGTTTTGGAAACGTATTTGAAACAGAACGAACACAGTATAATCAATATTCTGTTGACAATGAACGTACATATATCACATACGGGTAGGTACGCGCATTGAATGAAAATGACATAAACTTGCGTCAATCAATAAAAATACAACTAGACGTAACTAAGTACTTATATAGTTGTTAGTACTTAGTGCTTGTAAGTCTTCATCTTCTGCACTATGATATAAAGAGGAAAGATTTGTTTGTTTGCTTTGAATAGGCATCAAAATTACTGGACCGATTTTTTTGGACACGGTATTTCCTTTTGAGCGCGCGAAGTCGCAGGCAACAATATGTAGTAAACATAGTTATTAGGTGCAGGACAACTGCTAAACTAATAGATATGATGGGGATTGGGGGCACGAAAAAGCCGCAAAATGCTTAGGAGAAAAGATGGTAGGTACGGACTACGGCCGCTTAAAGACTTGGCGAGTGCGCAACCGCGCCCTTAGATACAAATAGAACTTGCAGGAAAGGCAGGACTTAATAAAGACTTTCATAGCGCCTTTAGAACTTGCCAAGAAAGGCAGGAATTAATTAATAGTTTCATAGCGCCTATTGTGACGTTACTTTTTATATTAAGGGAGAATCTGTGTGCATCAATCAAGAGGAGAAACGGCATCTTCCCATCTTCACATCGCCTCTTGAAATTCTTAAAATATCCCAAACATATCTACCGACATATAACGCACATACATCGCTTATTCAAATTCTAAAAATATCACACACCTTCGATAAGAACCTACTTTAGGTAGCTTCATTATTATGTCATTAGACTACTGCGGTCTACTCACACATGGACACGACGTCGCGCACACGCAGGTACGATATCGCGAGCCTCATGACGGAGGCCTTGTCCAGCTGTTCCACCTCCTCCTTCTTGGCGGGCAGCGCTGCGGTCAGCTCGGCGAAGATCTGCACCTCCTTGGTGCGTCTACATCGCGCCGCCACACGCGACTTTTCCTTGCGCTTCTCATTGTTCCTTGAAAAAAATTTTTTTTTTGAGAAAAATTGTAACAGGACTTCCTGAGGCTGAGGTTAGAAAAAATGTCGTTAATTATTGACCCAATAATTAACGTAATTTTATTCATCGTTATTGAATTGTCATGAATAAACTTGTGCAACTAAGCGTCAGTTTACACCGCAACGAGACGATACACTACGCGGCGCTCCATTTTGTTAAGTTAGCGATTCAAAATTGAACTTTATTCACTACACAAGAAGATACACGTTTATTTACAAGAGTTCGAATGTCACACTAGACCGCTCTGCAGCGCCGTTGGTTCGTTTCGGTGTGAACTGACCCAACAAAAAATATTTGTATAATTTTCTAGACTAGAGCAACTCGTTAACTCAAGTTATTACTAACATTTTTACAATTTAAGGCTACTTCACATGTGTCCTAAAATACTTTCATTGTGTTGACGGACAGAATAAAAATACTTTAAATTCGCAAACAAAATACCTCTCGTAGACGTAAACATTCCGCCCACGAATATCGAAGTCTGTTATGCCCGGTATACACATAATCACAGTTTTTCACTTTTGCAATTAATTCAATAATAACTATTATTACGAAATATAATAATTATTACAAAATACAAGTGACACAAGGCGCCAACAATCTCTGTGGCTTGCAATTAACAATGCATGGCTATTAATTTGTCATTAGGTCCCCACGCAATCTGCTGCTCTAAATAGCATACTTAACAAATGCGTCAGCTGATGCGATTAGTGTTATTTTTTTTTAAACTAGGAGAACTTCGACCGCGACCATTCTATAAAGGGGAAAGCCAATAATGTCTGCAGTCCGCGACATACACAGCCTAAAAACGTTTTCATACGAATAGGTATGTTTAATATTCGTATGAAACTATACTAACCACAGTACCTAACTACGTAGTAATTTTATGACAGTTGTATTTAAAATTGTAAAAAGGAAAACAAAGATAAGTTATTGGTCTCGCTGGGCGCTCGACAAGATAGAGCTTTACCTAACAACAAGAGCTTCGTCAAGGCGGCAACTCATTATTGTAGTGTGTAAAGTGGCAATTGACTTACATGTGACAAATTGTTGTGTGCGTGAAAAATTGTGATGCCAGCTACTCAACTTTTGCTCGATTTAATGGGAAAAATATCTTATGCTGTGGTCTATTAGTTAAGTTATTGGCTAGCTATTTTTGTAGCTAAGAAAATACTTAAAAACTAGCTTTTGCCCGCGGCCTCACTTGCGTAAATACAGTATCCCACAGAAACATTGCACTTTTAACTTTCATATTTATAATTATAGTAGAACAGTAGGATTAACAATTAATTAAAAGTATCATTCTTATGGGCTTCTTCTTTAGAAAAATATTAAAAATGTATTACAGATAATATATTTAACTGTAACGTTTTCATATTTTTTTGTTATTTTTCGACCTATGCTTCTGGGGAATAGTTACTTAGTTCCATGGGTAGAACCATAATGAACTGAATTGCGTTTTAAGTTCATGTAATTTTATGTTGAAATTTCGAAGTTATACGATACTTACTGATGATATGTGATCCCGGTGTCCTTATTTCTTGTCGAATTATTTTTACATACTTTCACTACGAAACTTGGCATTTTTTTCCGATTATGTAAAACTAAAATTTAATAAAATATTCGGCATGTACACCTGTCATAAAGCTTTTAATATGACTGGCTCGGGTAGGCCGACCTCAGCTGAGTATTTATTGCAGTATTTGACACTCGGTCTGGTAGAACGCCCGGCGAAACCAATGATTAGTCTATGTAGGAAAACTAACAACTTCGTTAAAATGTACCCAAGTATTTTTGACTCATTACATACTCACGAATATTCACCGGCGTTCCGGATTCAGGAACATAATAGTGCCAGCCTCAATGTACAGACTGCAGTGATATAAATTATAACATCACGCTAAATAATAATAATAAATACATTTACAATATCAGGAATTTTTAACGTAAGGTATCCGGAACAGGTAGTTATGTTTAACAGTAACATGGATAACAGGTATCGTTTTTAACCGGTTATATCCCACCTCTTGTTCATTTCAATAACTCAAAGTGATGATCATAACAGATTATGTTCCTGAGCTTCATAAGGAATTATTTGTGCCCATAACATTATTACAACCGGTTACATAAAAGTGGAAGCAGACATAGACATGTTTCGGGAGCGAAGACATTAGACAAGGACAGTGATATCCGAGTGCAACGCATTGAGGAAAATCTATAAGTATATACATATACGATAAAAACGCAATATATTTGAGAGCTGCAATTAACGGGAGCAGCCAGTCGCGACGGCTGCCAATCAACCGAAGTAGACATGCTCAAAACAGTACCCTGTAGTGTAATGCTATATAGCATGACATTCCGCATCGCGTCATATGGCATGCTATCAGTACGCAGAACACTAAACATGACCTGACATGACGCGCTATACGAACGGCCTGCTATTACATAATGTGTCGTATACCTGTGATTGTACTGAATGTTCTGTGTAATAGGTAGGTCTTTTATTATTATTATATAGTCTTTATTTTTGACAAAGTTGATTTCCCTTCATACTTAACCCCGATTATGAGATACTAGAAAATTACAAATTTAACTTATAAACATTATTTTAAAATAACAATTGTTTGGTTTTGCTGTAGGACACACCGGAGACGTTCCTTAACCTACGACAAATAATGATACATGATATCGAAATAAATACTAAAGACACCATTGCAAATTGAAATTTTTAATCGTCTTTTTTAGGGTACGTAATACTTAAGGAACCCATATAATTTCGCTCTGTCCGTCCGACCGTCCGTCTGTCTGTCTGTCTGTCCGCGCTTCTAGCTCCTGTAATTATTAATAGAAATTGATAAAATTTGGTGTAGATATAAATTGAGTACAGATCTCGGTTTTGGGATCATAAAATAATAACAATTTTATATTTTAGGGGTGGCTCTCCATACATGTGAAGTGGGGATGAAAAATATATTTTTACTCTACCCCGTCGTGTAGGATATCGATGAATAGGTATTTTAAAATAAAGGCAAGGTTTCATACATGACTTTTTACAAAGTTGACCATCTTCGAGTAATCGGCCTCCAAAGTGGTTTGTAAGTTGCCCCCCCCCCAGCATTTCCAAACTTTATGAGATATAACTTTCCATGGTAATAGATCATGCTGAAAACTCTTTAGGAATTAATTTTTTGTGAACATTACCTTTTGATGTAATTAAAAAACCTATTACGCGGTGATAGTTACGGAACCCTCCTTAGACATGTCCTGATATGCTCTTGGTTAGATTATTTACATGGTAATTGTACACTTTATTTTTCAACTGATGCGAGGTAATTTTAGCCTGAAACATGGCATTTTGGCAACAGTAGTAGGTAATTAGGTATATTTTATGTATATAGGAAACAAATCCGTGTGACGGAGACAGTATCCCGTCTGGCGGACTAGACTCCTCGTCACTTGTACTCGAACCTTACCGATATTATCCGACGGACACCCGAAGTACTATCAGAACACGGCAGGCCGCGCCGATCGTAGAGCATGCCGGCCGCCGGGCATGCCATGTTAATGTCATACGTCATGCTAAATTTTGTCGGGTAATGCATACTGCTTTAGTACGCGGTCGTGCTATATTACGCGTAATACATTACTCACAGTACCTAAACGTGTGTGTAAGTGTATGCTGTAATTTCAAATTAACGCCTTTTAAACTATTAAATGCAATGAAAGCATATACGGAGCTCACAATAAAATATCTTTTTTTTTTAATTTTTGTGTATCCGTCCGTCTGTTTGTTCCGGCTAATCTCTAAAAAGGCTGTACCGATTTTCACGGGAATTTCACTGGCAGATAGCTGATGTAAGTGTATGTAAGGTCTAACATAGGCTTTTATTTTAGGGTTCCGTTTTAAAAATAGGGTTCCGTTTCCGTTAGTTCTATGCAAACGAAGTTGCGGGCATCAGCTAGTGATAAATAAATTATAGGTAGCAGAGATAATAGAGATAATAGCTGACGGTAAGGAGGATATTATGTAGTGAGAAGAGAAGCACGCAATTTGTGTACTACTAACTTGCTTATGCCGCGTTCCGCCGCGTAAATACAGTATCCCACGGGAACACTGTACTTTTTCGGGATTAGAAGTAGCCTATGTTTTAATCCAGAGATTAAACTACTATATATACCAAATTTCATCCAAATCCGTTTAGTAGTTTTCGCGTGAAAGAGTAACAAACATCCATCCATCCTCACAATCTTTCACATTTATGATAGTAATCATTTAAGGTAGTATTAAGTAAAATATATAGGTATTATGTAACAAACAGAGATGTTCTAGTAAGCTTCCTTAGTTGAATAACTTTTTGCACCGATCATTTTATGAAAGCAGTGTTACTACTTACATTAAACTGACAGACATCTTTTGAAGTTCACTCTTTACAATATTTACATGTCTTTCCTTAAGGCTCTCCCACAGACGAGAGTCCGATCGTTTCAGTTAGAACTCGGCCTGAACGGATTTGAGCATATACACGGAAAAATCGCATCCGACCCACCTGACGACATTTCGGCCTGAACGGATTCGAGCACACACACGGAAAAAACGCATCAGTTCGTTCTGGTTTTCCGCGAGCTACGGTCTTGTTTATTAATTATTTTAAACTCACTATGATTGTACACGATACAAGCCCGCACAACCGCGGCTCTGGCGAGAACTGAAGCGATTTGTCACACATGGTCTGTTTAGTCCATCCGTTCAGTCCAGAATTAATGTTGCCAACTTAGTTTATTTTACAAAGTTTTACTACTAAATTAAGTATTTTATTCCCTCCTTAGTAGGAATTTAGTTGTGAGTAGTGTTATAGTGGGGAATGAGCCAGAAAGTTATCATATGCAAAATTTCCTACGTTATGCAAAAAAAAGGATACCTTATCATAATAATACATCGTAGCATTCGTCCGTAATTTGCTTAAAATTACCCATTTAATTAATATATATATAATATTTTCTAGTATATTTTAATTAAGGATAAAATTTAATATAACTAAACCTAAAATGCAGTGTTTCTTTGGGAGCTCTAGGGATTCCTAAGTTGAGTAGCTTTTTTGATAGTTTTCAGTATACTTTTAATAGTTTATAGTAGTTTTGCAAAAATAGAGCTGGCAACACTGGAACGATTCGCTCAGTACATCCGGCCGACTGATGCGATCTCGAAATTGCACACAGACGGTACGATTTTGCAACCGTTCAGGCCGAACTGAAGGGAAAACCGGACCGTATATGACCGTATGTTATCCATTTATTTCTAAGGAAAATCAGAAATGGTTATCAATAACGAAAAAACAATATGTTAAATTTAAAACATAAATCCATGTTCTGTCTTGCAACTAAGAAAACTAAAATGATATGAAAATCCTCCGAATTTTACGGCGGCACAGTTTAAACATTTTAAAAACAATAAAGTTTTCAAATAACATTGAGGACTGTCTATTGACTTGGACGTCCAATTGACGATGATTGCAAATATAATCGCGCTCCCGTTCGCGTTCCTCAATTGAAGAAGCGGTGCCGGTGTGACGCGCTGCGCGAAATTGTCCGTCCGTCACAGTGTTATATCATGGCGTTTATTTGCCATTGACTTATCAATACAATAAAATATCTAATCATTAGAGGTCGCCCTGTAATCGCAATTCGACCATAATATTAATTTCGCAATGCATTGTATTTAAGTTCATACCTACTTCATAAGGTTATTTTGACACTTAGATAAAAAAAAATGTAAACGTTGTGACTTGTTGTTGAAAAACCTCAACATCTAACAAAATTGTATCTAAAAAACGCACGGTAGCGTGTGTGCATAATCTGACGTGTTGTCGTTATTTGTATTAGTTTTATATTGTCTTTCTAGCATTATTTAAAAATAAGAGCTTTCTGCAACACCTTCCTCGACATAAACTTTAACTGTGCCAAATATCATACTCCTCCGTTCGCACCATTCTCGTAAAACGGTACTGAAAGGTTTTGCTTGCGACAAGAACACTCTCGATCACGTCAAATTAAAAAAAAGACTAGACCAAAATCAGGTTTGGGAGCTACGATGCCACGCCCCACGGACAGACACGTCAAATATACATACAACCCTCTGGTTGCGTCGGGTGTTAATGAACGAAACGTAATTATTATAAAGAAAAGTGGAATATGCGATGTGAACATACCTATTAGGCGTTAGAATAAAGAAAAAAAAGAGAAAAGAAAAAAAAAAAGAAAAAATAAAAAAAAGAAAAAGAAAAAAAAAATTAAAAAATAAAAAAAAAAAAAAAAAAAGAAAAAAAAAAAAATAAAAAAAGAAAATAAAAAAAGAAATAAAAAAATAAAAGAAAAAAGAAAAAAAAAAAAGAAAAGAAAAGGGAAAAATAAAAAAAAAAAAAAGAAAAAAAAAAAAAAAAATCATAAAAAAAAAATAATACATGATACTTTATTCAAATGCGGAAGGACAATGTCGTTAATCTTTAAATTCTACATAGGTACTGCACGATATATTATGAGTGATAACTTATCACCTAAAGGCCTCGACAACGAAAAGGACAATCTACTTCATTATGAACACGCCGAAGATATTACAACAAGTTTGTTTTATTTTAATTAAAACAATAAGCTTAACGCCCAACTACTGAAACGTTAATCAAAATTAAGAGCCCTGCTATTCACAAGCTGTCGCTGTCTCTGCTAGCCGAGATGACAATGACGCATGTGACTTGAGTCTATCAATCGTTCCAGTATTCGGCCATCAGCCCCATCCATGGGCATTGGCAACTGCAGAACATTTTACCCGACTACGGCGAATCCAAAAGGAAGCGAATGATTTTGGCAGTCTATCTAATATGTATGTATATATATTGTATGTATGCCCATTCTAGCACCAAAAGTACTGATTCGATTTTACTGAATAATGTGTCAAATATGTTCTTAATAATGTCCCAGGTAACATAGGCTATATAGTTTGCGTAGTCGGGTTATAGTTTTTAACTTTTGATTATTTATTAATACACGCCGAACGCTTAGGCCGATCGTGACTCAGGCGGAACGTGACAAGCTTTCGTGCGTGAAGCCAGCGAGCGTGTTCAATGATTTATAAGACGTTATCACGTCAATAAAGCTTTCTCCTGAAACTTTCAGAGCCGAATTTGTATTTCCCTGTACCTATTTCGATTGATACAATAGTAACACCTCTCCTAGATACCTCACCTCACGATATAAACGCACAAAGAGTTGTTTCTAAACGACTTCGATTAATTAAATAAACGGGTTTTTTGTGACGGCCAACTAATAATAATAATAAATTATGACGTACCATTATGTGAACTTTGTACAGATACATAATAATATTATGTTAGTATGTTGTCGCGTTAATTATTCGTTCGCCATCGACAAAAAAAGAGTTTTGTCTAGTTTTTTTTTTGTTACGATGTATAAGTGCATCTGGGTTCTGCTTACATGTCTACTTAGACCTTTCGACAGTATGTTGTCATTTTAATAACCAAAATATTAAAATCGAACGATGTCTGGCTATAAACAAGTGTATGACATACCTCATATTAAGGCAGTTATGTACTGACTGCTGTAGGGTTATCTAGGGCCCTAGCCTAGCAGGAACGTTTCACAGTGGCGTAAAAGTAACGTTATCGAATGAAATTTGTATGGGCACTGAGATAATTTTTAATACAATTCTCATTCGATAAGGTTACGTTTACGCCGCTGTTATATGTTCCTGCTAGGCCCGCTGTAATCTTAGATTAAATTTAATTCACAAAACATTTTTTGATTATGCGACATCGCTTTATTCTTTTCAAACTGCAGTTACAAAATTGGGCCTGTACGAAAGTCATGAGTCACGACCGGATCACAAGGGTACTTAGTAAATACTAAATTCACGTGGTTCGATCACCTGATAGTTGAAACTCATGAGATCTGGAAAATCTGGCTAGCATCCAATCTCTATTACTCGCGTCCATAAAATTGAAAAACGGAAAGTTTAAATGCTATGAAAATGCTTAACTAAATCCTCTTGGATTTATTTTTGTGGGTGTAGGTACTTACGGACTACAGAAAGAGTGACTACTTTATTTTGAGTTAAATGTTGCTCAAATAGAAGCATGTATGATGTAGCCTGTGCCTTTCGTAAGATCAATACTAAACAAATCTCAATACTGAATAAGGAACTCTACATTTTATGATAGAATTAGATTAATTTTTTAACCACTTTTAAAAGACAACGTTTGCAAAGTTATATTTAGACTCCACATTTCCAGAACAAAGTTTAAATACTCGTAATAAATCCTCCAATGGTTTCTCTCAACGTTTGGACAGTTTCGCAAAACGAATGTTCCTTGTTTTTTTTATATTATTATTATTAAAAGTTGGTATTTATTATACACTTTATGAACGACGTTATACGTGATGCCTACCACGGGTTCGGGTACTAGCCCGGCGAGAAGAACCGGCGTAAGAAACTCGGGGTTCTTCCATATTTTCCCAAAAAGATTGAAAATTGTTCTTTAAGCATAAAAAAGGTATATAACAATGTTATGACTAAAACTACATAACAAGAGTACAATGGTACATAGAAGTAGCCTTGCAGGTGGCCATCCTATTCCCATGGTGTGCGATCGTCAATAAAATCATTGACCCTATAATAAGCTTTAGCACAATGTTCTATAACTACTTTTTTAAATTTATTAATAGACAGATTTTGAACGTTTTCTGGGATTCTTTTGTATAGTCGTATACATTGACCTTTAAAAGATTTATTAACTTTAGGACTTAGTCTGATCACCGGTATATCTAGTTTGTGTTTATTTCTAATGTTCATACAGTGATTATTGATTTTCGTATTGAACATACTTAAATTTTTACAAACATACAACACATTGTCTAAAATGTATTGAGAAGCGACGGTCAGAATTTCTATTTCTTTAAACTTTTCTCTCAGAGATTAAAAGCAGGACATTTTGTAGTAACGTATTGCTCGCTTCTGCAGCACAAAAATTGTATTAATGTCGGCGGCATTTCCCCGTAAAAGAATGCCGTAAGACATTCTACTGTGAAAATAACTAAAATAAACTAGCCGCGCCGTATCTTCGTCAGAAATTTCCCTAAGTTTTCGGACTGCATATGCTGCAGAACTGAGTCTATCTGCAAGATATCTGTTGATCGTCCTCATAACTTGTGTAATTCGTGTTATACTGACAAGGTGTGGTCCAAAGTCGCTTACCGTCGGGAAATAGTGCCATGACCAATTTTAGAAGTATGTCAACCACCTTATATACCATTTACTCGACCGTAATGTAAATCCTCGATCATTAAAAATTTTAAGCAACCCCCGAATTGTCAAGCAGTGAGCTGGTGATAAATTATAGCTAAGGACACTCGATCGATCATGTCAGTTTCCAAATAAAAAGAAAACTAGATCAAAATTGGTTCATCCGTTTGGGAGCTACAATGCCACGGGTAGACGGACAGGCAGTTTTCTTGTCCGAAACAAAATGGCTCCTAAATAACACGCTATCAAGTGACTGTATATGCTTTGCAGAACGACAAGGACAGCATGTGATTTGAGAGCGTCTTAACTTTAAGAAGGGTATGATAATTAGGACGTTAGTCGTTAACCTTGTTTTGTAAATAAATATTGTACATATCTCGGCATATTCTGGATGACCTTTACAAGATTAGATAATACGAGCTATAGTTATGACCTACGATTATCGAGGCTTGCATTTCCTTATCGTCTGTTATAACAAGTGGCCAATCAAGTAATGGTCGTCAAATATATTTCATGGCATACGGCGTAAAATAAATATTTCATTTTACAACCCATGTTAAATGATATTGATACTTCAATGAAAGACTGTACTCCGTTTTACAAAAATTATGTAAACGAAGCAGTGTGAAATTTTGCAAAGTTAAAGTTTATATGAAGGAAGAGTGAAATGTTCTATTATTTTTTATTATTTGCTTAAAAATACATTAAGTTAATAAAAATAACGTAACACACACTACCTCAGATTAAATACTCACACTACCTTGAGCATGATACAACTTTGTCACACGTTGACGTTTGTCAATACCTCTTCCACATTCAATAGGCAACATTTATATTTTTATCTAGTAAGCATCTTGTAGACCCGTATAAAGTTCAAACTTAAAAATTTAATGAATAATGGTCGAATTTCGACTACTGGGCGACCACAAGTTACAGTAAATACAGGTATTAGGTAGTAAAGCTTTTTTTGGTAATTGTAATATTATAGAGGTTTTAGTCAAAGTAAGCCAATTTTCCTACGTAATTTATGATTTATAATTTTTATGGGGTCCGTAGTTTACGACTCGGAACTCTTATGGTTTCGTCATGTCCGTCCGTCCGTCCGACTTCGGCTAACCGTCCAAACGGTTATTGCTGGAAAGATGAAACACTGCATGGATAGGTGTATTTACCACATCGACAAAAATATTTTTAGGGTAGGTTTCACGTAATTGGGGATGAATTTTTTTCGCGTCTACCCCATATTGTGGAGGGTATCATTCGATAGGTTTTTTAGAAACATCAAGAGGTTGTTTTTTTAATTTAGGTTTTCGTTTGCGACATATTCCACATTAAATCGCATTTTTTGTTAAAATTTCCCATCGTCCCCCCGCCGTCCATAAAGCTATAGAGCAGGCTCGAAAAATCTGAAAAAAAAACATGATGGTAGGTAGTCCATGTGATAAACTTTGAAAGAAAACCATAACGGCTTATATAACTTTGTTAGTGTGGGAGTTAGAGAACTTGAAAAATGCGCTTACTTGGAAAACTTCGTACTAAAATAACGAAATAATAAGAAAACGCGTGCGCGAGTCAGTTGGACTGCACTTGGCCGGTTTTTTTAAATGTGTTACCTCTTATTGTATTGAATATTGATATCAACAAGACCTTTATTATTATAGAGTGGACAAATTTAGTTAGGTATTTGGTAGGTCAAATATGACATTTCTTTGTAACGTACATTGGGTTCTGATCTATTATCAAAGTATCCATTTGAGATAATTTGTTGCTAGTATCGAAAGTATATCGATGGCATAAGAGCATAGAAAATAGGGCACGTCATGTCTTCGTTACATCCTAATAACTTTCCACTGCACGTGTTAGAATTTGTCTATGCCTTAAACAAATTTTCATTAGTAATCAATAATCGCTTTAATGTTACACGCGGCCGATACTGAAACCATTGCTTTGATATTATGTTGATACTTGATAACCTCAATTTTGTTTACAATGAACAATAAAATAATAATTTAAAAATTACCGTCAGTTTTCCATTGACCTGATAAAAATCCATTATTAGCTAATTTCTCGATTGGTTCAGAACAGAATTGTAGACGGAAAATCTATACTAATATTATAAATGCGTAAGTGTGTCTGTCTGTTACCCCTTCACGCTTTAACCGCTAAACATATTTTTTATAAGATATTTTTTATCCCGAAAAAGTACAATGTTCCCGTGGGATAATGTATAAATGTTTGTGCTTTTTACTGTGGTTACGCCGAAAGTATAAAGTAGACCACAGAGAAGGACTTAGGCAACTTTTCATCGCGGGAAAATGTACGGTTCCCTGGGTTACTTTATTTTCGCTTTTACGTAAAAATTACAAAACCGATCATCATGAAATTTGGCACAGATATAAAGTAGACCACGGGGAAGGACATAGGCTACTTTTTATCGCGGGACATATACGGTTTCTCTGGGTTACAGTATTTACGCGAGCGGAGCCGCGGGCAACATCTAGAACTACATAAAACGTTTGTATGATGGAGTCTTAATATTATGCCCTTTGTATTCTGTAATAATTTACATAAACTCATAAACGTGACATCGACGTATTCGACTTACATGAAGTCCTCAAGATCGACCACATTCGTGAACTGGCAAGGCTGCCCGTCCACATTGAAGCACATGCTGTTGTAATCCCAATTTGGATTCTGGTTGCACGGCAAACGCGACTGGAACTGTGCGGGACGAACGTAGGGATAAGGTTGGACATATTTTTCCGGCGGCACATCACTAGGATAGTAGTTCTTATAGCACTTTACGGACAGACCACTGTTCATAGTGTTGTAAACACCGTCACGCAAGTCCTGCGCTGTGTGCTGCGACCAATCGCCGTACACGGGGCACTGGGAGTTCCATCTCGTCTCCTCGAAAGGCCCTACCACGGGGCAATGCTGCTCCAGTTGATCGCCGTAAATAAACATGCCTTTCACCTCTTGTTGAATTGGAGAACACGAATAATGAGTCCATCGAGGAGCATAATCGACGAGCGACTGATAAAGCCCACAGATGCTCTTATCACTCTATTTTATAGCTCGCATAGTAGCAAAAATTGATATGCGCTCATGTGTACCTACCAGATAACACGTGGCTTTGTAATATTACTAGCCTTTTCCCGCGGCTCCGCCCGCGAAAATATAGTATCGGGTATCCCACGGGAAAACTGTACTTTTTCGGGATCAAAAGTAGCCTATGTTTTAATCCAGAGCCTAAACAACTACCATACCAAATTATCCGAATCATCGAATTCGTACATCGTTCAGTAGTTTTTGCGTGAAGGAGGAACAAACATCCATCCATCCATCCATCCATACATGCATCCAATCTCATACACTTTCACATTTATAATATTAGTAGGATAATGACCTAAGAAAACTATTTACTTAATAAAATATTTATACTTTCATAGATTTAAATTTAAATGCGAAAATATGCACTTGTTAAGTGACTATTTATGGTCGACGCACAAGGTTAGTAGTTTGGACTCTGAACTAAGCGCTTGTTGGTTATTAGATAGAAAATGACGCGAACGTCCGAATACCTAAAACTTCATTATTCCGACATAGTTCCGACTTCCGACAGTTATTTTATGAACTGTTAGATCTTTGTCCTGCAAAACATATTTTAACCCAAATCATCAAATGTCCCAACCCGCCCAAAGAAAATGTCTATTACATTAAACATAGTTCTAAGTTCTAACGCGTTATAATTTGTCGAAGATATTCTATGATAACATTATCTGTACCTAAACCACATAAATACACCGGCATATTTAGCGGAACACAAAAAAGGTCCATAATTAAAAAAATATGGTTTTATTTTAATATCTACTTACTACACTTTTGTTATTTAAAGTTTCATTTGTTTTACTTAAAATGAGATCACATTAAGAACAGATTTTGCGAGTAAAGGCTATTTGTGAAAAATGGTACATTTTTGAACTTTTCATGTAACCGGGAAAAGTGAAAATTAATATTAAAATAACAATTAATTAAATTAGAAAAATGGTGATTAATATCGCGTATTTCCTCCACGTGCTCTTATTAAAGTTTCTACCCGTCTAGGCAGGCAGGCAGGCAGGCTTTCTCAGTATGAGAATGATGTTATCGATGGTCTCCTGGGATAGTCTCCGCCATTCCTCAACTACGGCGATTCGCAGTTCACCCACGTTGGCAGGAGCTGGAATTCTGGACTTAACTTTTCTTTTCAGCAAGTCCCAAACGTGCTCTATTGGGTTCATATCCGGTGATCTCGCCGGCCACTCCATAACAGTGATATTCATATCATTAAGATAAGCTTGAGTTACCCGAGCGGTATGCGGCCGATCATTATCCTGCATAAAAACAAAATCGTCAACGATATATGGGGCAAACGGTACGACATTTTCTTCTAAAACTTCTCTGATATAGCGGTCTGCAGTCAGACTCGCTCTGTCAATCACTACCAAGTCTGTGCGAGCTCCCAAACAAATGCCCGCCCAAACCATTATTGATCCACCACCGTATGCAACTGTAGTTTCAAAATTTGTCTGAATGTATCGTTCTCCTTTGCGTCTGTATATTCTTTGCCTGTCGTCAATTTGATTTAAGAGAATTCTGCACTCGTCACTAAACAATACCTTACTCCATTGGTCCGCGTTCCAAAGTCGATGTTCCTGAGCAAAAGTTAACCTGTTTCTACGATGATTTACCTCGAGCCTTGGAGCCTTGGCGGGCACAAATGAACCCAAACCAGCTTCTTCGAACCTTCTTCGTACCGTACGCTCACTTACGGTTACACCTCGCACTGCTTCCAACTCATGTCGGGCTTGGACGGCCGTCAAACGGGGGTTCCTACGAACACGAAGCCGAATGAAACGATCATCCCTACTCGAAGTGCGTCTTTTTCTGCCTTGTCCTGCTCTTCTCACATAAGTACCGGTCTCCCTGAACCGTTGGATACTGCGATGGATCGTTGAAACTGGTCGACGAAGATCTCTGGATATCACTGTGTAGGTTTGACCATTTCTTCGCATTTCGAGTGCCCTGGCAATCTCCGTTGGGGCTAAGTCAGGCATAATTCAGTCCTCAACTCCAAAAAGGTACGGGATTAAAAAAAAAACTAAAAAAAAACAGTATTTCAATAAAATTTTAAATCAAACTCAGAAGGAAGAAATACTCGAAGTTCGCTCCAGATAAGGTGTATTTGAATAAAATTAAAACAATTGCATAAAATGTGATGTTCAGTTGTTTCCTAATTTGAAAATATTTCTTTTTAAACTAAATGACGTATAAACCAGCCAGCAACCTTATATGATACTGATATCAAACCTTTATTTTATGTTCCGCTAAATATGCCGGTGTGTGTAGTACAATCCAGGCTCTTATGACTTGAATATTATAATGTGTCTACTGTTGTCTGTTACTGTGCTAACTATGGTTACGTTAGTAATTTATATATTTTTTGACATGGTGACTTTTTTTTTATTCTCGCAGGGGAAAGGCTTTATGCCTCCCTTGGTCGGGTGGTCCGGGGTTATTTGGGGCCACATACCCCCTGTATTTACCCACTAAAACCACCTGCGGATTGCCATCAGCCGCTGTGAAGGGGAGTGTCCCGGGTCTGTCTAACACAGGACCGTCTAACCCTCCGCAACCTGCCGGTCTCCCTCTTAAAGGGACCGGACTTCCACCACAATTAGGAGCCACTCCGGCAAACTGGATCGTCCCCCTCGGCGGCGGGACTAGCTAAGCCGGGGAGGTTCCCATCCTCTCCCGGAGCCCCGTTAGAGAGGAGGTTGGAGGTTCGCAAAGCGACGCCTCCGCACTCCTGTCCTACGCCGGCGGAGCGTAATAGAGGATGGATCGATCTCTCTGTCCCGCTCCGCATCCTTCTGCGAAATAACGTATTCGCAGAAAGAGTCCGCCGCCTGCCAGGCCTCATCGCTCTCTAGAATGCAGCGTACCACACTCGAGAGCGAGAGGTACCGCCCAACCACTGCCACGAGATCGTGGCGTTGACATTGTGACCTGACCAGTCCACACTAACTCAACTTACAACAGTTTCTTCAAGACCACTTCACTAGGTACCTATTATCCACATATAAATGTGACTTTTTGATTTAAACCTTGGTAGAAGATAGAAGTTTGTATGCAATTAATAAGTTGCATCATGCATGGCATTATGCATAATGGAAGACCAATTTTGAACATTGCAGGTATATATATCGCTTACAGATGAGGAATAGGAATAAAAGATGACTTGTAAAAAGTATTTTAGTAAGTTTAGTAGTAATTTGCACTCTGTATTTGGACTAAGCGCTGATTTTTTAATAGCCAGATATCTTATACCTGAGGAATAAATAAGTCTTTACTTACTAAAATACTTTTTACAAGTCATCACTTGTAAAAAGTATTTTAGTAAGTTTAGTAGTCATTTGCACTCTGTATTTGGACTAAGTGCTGATTTTTTAATAGCCAGATATCTTATACCTGAGGAATAAATAAGTAACTTTGACAGATTTTGTATGAAATAAATGACTTATGTGTTATAAATATATACCTACTAAAGACAAAAGTTAAAGGACCTAACTCGTAACTTTTATAGATTAACAATAACAGCCTCCGTGGTCCAGTGGTTAAGAGCTTGACTCTCGACTCGGAGGCCGTGGGTTCAATTCCCGCTCTGGAACAACAAAATAATGTTGCATCCAAGTTTGGTTAAGACAATGTCGGTTGATCGCCTAATTGTCTGACAAGAAAGATGATCCATGCGTCGGATGGGCATGTAAAAAGTCTGCTACGCCTGATCTCTCGCCAGTCGTGTCGGTTATCCGTCCTACTAGGTTTTGAGAGTAAAGGAAGAGAGAGTGTTCTTGCGTACTGCGCTCATACTTGGGCACTATAAAATAACTCCTGCGTAGCTGCCCAGCAGGCCTAAGCATGCGCACCCTAGAAACACCGAAAAATCGACAAAATGACAGGTTGAAGAAACATTAATAACATTCGGAGCAAAATAGTTCGTATTGTAAGGCAGCAAGGTCGATGCATCGTAGTAATTAGAAACAATATTTATTTTCATCTTTCCCGAGTATGAGAGCTCACAAAATGGCCTCTTTTGACAGCTGAAGTAGAAAATATGTTTTCTTATTTCAATGTCAAAATACAATAATGTCAACTACTCCACATCATGGCGGTCCAAGACAAATAGTTTCTTTACGTTCAATCATTTACTTGAAAATTTGGCTATTTAGAAATGTTGACTACTATTGACGACCTTGTTACCATGGATTAAGAACTATTTTGCAACGAACTGTTATGGATAGAACATATTTTCTTCTTTAAAATAATTTCCTCGGATTCGATCGCCATGCAAAGCCCGCTGGCCGCTGGCTCAATGAAACCGGCCACCGTTACCGAAATCGGTATGGTAGATCAACAAAATATATAATCATGGTATAGTTTTGAACTTGTGGTCGCCTAGTGGTAGAAATTCCATAATACTACCTTAATTCATTTAATTTTTAAGTTTGAACTTTATTAGGATTCTTTTGCCTCTCACGAAATAAAAATGAAAATGTTGTCTATTGAATATGTAAGACAAAATGACAAACGTCAACGGCTTAGAATGAGACTGGGTCATATTATGTGCATTCCAACGTATCTTACGAGAATTGGTATTCGAAGTGACGTTTTATGCTACTGTGGAGAAATTGGCAATATAGATCACATTATTTTGTATTGTCCCCTCCATGATCATTCCCATTTATATCATAACTTATCATCAATTCCTATTCCATTTCCTATTTTATATAATTGTTTATCGAATTACTAAACACTAAATAATATTAATATTTCATTTTTCATACATTTACATTTTAAGTTGCATATATTCTATGTAGAATTTTTTGTCATTAACTAATAACTATAATTAACTTTTTCCCAAATTCCGTACATAGGTACCTACCTTTTTCCTTTCGTCGTTTCCTAACCTTTTTATTTGTCTGTGGCACAACATACGCATCCCTTGTGTCAAGTTGCCAAAACAGAAGAAAAAAAAACGTTAGCGGCATATACTTTGTATAAAACGCACATAGTTTGGTGAGTTACTAATCTGAGGTAGTGTGACGCAATGTTATTTTTTTTAAATTATATGTAGTTTCCCTAAACCTTGATCAAACATTCCAATTTGAATAGTATGTTAATATTATTTGTTTCTATTTGCGTTTTGAAGGTATTTGATTTAATTACCTAGTACATGGTAAACCGAGCTTTGCTCGGTGTATTAGTAGAACGATAAAATAATAAAAATAAATAAAAAAATATAAAAGAAAAAGAAATAACAAAAATATTTATCTGATTCGAACCCACCACATTCCGAATTTCAAAACAATGCAAATATTATACGTAGGTACGCATACCGATGTGCAATCAGACTGACGTGAGAGAGTCGAAATTGTTGATATATTGTTGCACGACGAAATAAAAAAACATATTTACATTGCTTAATAAAAAAATAAGTTTAAAAAACTATAACCCGACTACGTTAAAACAAGGGGTCTAAAAAGGCCGAAACAAGAAAATAATTCAAATAGAAATCCAGAAATGCATAGTTACAAAAATGGTCAAGGTAGAGCCGTGGTCGCACCTACTGTTCGGAACAGTCGATGTTATGATGGGGTTATAGTTTTTTAAACTTATTTTTTTATTTAATATTTTTCCGTTTTAACTTTAATCTAATACAAAACTATACGTATATTATTTACAATTTAAATCAAGTAATTACCGTATCACGAGGAAACAATAATTATTATTATTATTATTTATTAAAGGACCTTAAAGGTAATAAAGTAACTGAAAAACTGAAATTAAAATGAACTAACCATAGCATACACAGTAAATGACGACTTGATTCGAACTCGAAGAACGATTTATAAAATATAACTATTTATAATTTATATTCAATAAACGCAATAAAGATCATTCATTCAACATTCATTCATTTCACAAATGCAAATATATAACTTATTCACTTTTAATCGTATTTTGATCTTATACTATAATTGTAGTGGAATATATCATAAACATCTAAACAAAACGATACCGCGATTCAGAAAAATTTAAGACTCGTATAGTGACATCTATCGAACGAATGAGTAATAAAAGTGCTAGTAATTGATTTCATCTTCATTTTCTTATTAAAATCGGATGAACCAATTAACCGATTTTGATCTAGTTTTTTTTTTGTTTGAAAGCTGACATAATTAAGAGTGGTCTTAGCTATAATTCATCATCATCAGCTCGTTCACTGCTTGACAATATAGGTGTTATTTAATTTTTTTAATTTGTTATGCCTATTGTCTGTAAAAAATTGTATTTATAAAATAAAATATAATGTTATGAAGGAACATAATATATAAATTATATATTTATAGTCTTATTATACGTAATGTTAGAAAATTGGACAAATATTGTACGAATTGTATTTTAAACGTATATTTTGACTTAAACAATATGATATAATACAATATATATATATATACAAATTATGTAAATATTTGTAGTGTGCTTGCCAATACCTTTCTTTTGATACCAAACATGTGATAATTATCTCGATTTAATTTTTTTAGATGTTAGAATCTGATGTTTAATTTTCGAAATACATAATTTTGAAAAAAAAAGCCTATGTTACCCGCGGCATCATTACGAATCTATTAACACCTCATTTATTAAAATCGGACCAGTAATTTAGACGCTACGAGGGAACAAACACACATACATACAAACATAGACTGCCAAAATCATTACCCTTCCTTTTGGTTTCGCCGTAGTCGGGTAAAAGGAGCAGTTTCTAAGGAATAATACCTAGAGCTAGATCGATTTTTCTCCCCCAAAACTCCTTGCATACTAAATTTCATGGTAATACTTGTAGCCGTGTCGAGATACTGATTATGTATTATATGTTTTTTTCAGTCAGTGTCCAAATTTTTATGAGTGAATATATTCTTGAATATAAGCAACTTTTACTATGGGATCAACTTTACTACTTACTGCTGATTTTTTTTCAAGTAGGAATAGGCAGATCGTCTAGTTTATGATGTAACTCGAAATTAATTGACTTACTGACGCATACAATTTTTGGAGGCGAACCTCATGTGAGCCGAACTTATAAATATACATAATATTAAGGCGCTATATTATTATTTACTATCAATAGTCAGAAGTACCTATTTACTACTTGGGTAATATCGAATAGGTACCTATATGAAATAATTAATTTACTTATATTTAATTACTTATAATTATATTTAATAATTAATAGACTAATAAAAACTTGAGAGGTGTCAAGGGACACCCGGATGGAACGAAGTTCCTTTCGATTAATTAGTGAAGAAATTGTAATTTTTTTTTTTAAGTTATAATATTTTTTTTTTATTATTAACAAATATAATGTAATATAAACTTAATCAGTAGGCTCAATTTTAGTAATAATTGAGAGAGAGAGAGAGAGACAGAGAGAGACAGACAGAGAAACACGCGCACGCCGCACGCTTACAACTATAGCAAAAGTGTCGTTACAACTTTTAGTCTTAATTTTTTCCGTCTTGCCCCCTTTCGCAACGCGCGATAAGGAACTTCGTTCCAAAAACTGATTTGTCTTCAGTAGTCAGAATAGGTGATAGAAGTATAGAGATAGTAGAAGTAGATGATACATTAGATAGAGAGGTAAAGTATGCAGAGTGAGATTAAAAATTGGCGGAGATCCCTGCAGTTTATCCGATAACTTAACTTTTATCGTAGCGAGTTGTATGCGCTCTTACTTAAAAAGTACTGTCCAAATTTTGTCGTGATTTTATAATTTATAGAAACTCGTTAGGCCTGTTTATAACATTGTACGCATTACACACACACGCATGCGCACGTTTAAAATATGTACATTTTAATAGTTTACCGTTATCTGCGCGAGCGAGGTCAAAACGTAATTTGTTATGAACAAACAGTTTCTACGCATAATTCGTAGATATATATTGTTAATTCCACAGTGACAAAAATATAAAGAATATTGATATTTTTGTCATTTAAATTCAATAGGGGTTCAAAGTTGTATGAGAAATCTTTAAATCTACACCGATTTCGATAAAAATTGAGATTCATGCTCGTGTACCTAAATACATTTTATTAAATACGTGTTTCAGGGTTTATTGGAATTCACATTCACAAGTGTATAATAATGACGCAATGAAGATTTTTACATACACCTAGAATGGGTATTGGGTACATACCAGTGGCGAAGGCTGGTTCCCCTCCATAGAGAAGCTCTAGGTATAATAAAGCCCTCTGTATAATTGGTAGGGATTTGAATGAGGGTCTTCAAAAGGTAAGTGGTAAGTGAAGCCGGAATAGGAATGGAACTCCACGCCACTGTTACCTACCCAGGAATCGTCTATTCCCGACGCCCCTGACTATTTGTCCACCAGTGGTGGACGTTCCTATTTTATTTCCGTAGGTATACCTTTGCATATATTTTTTTCACCGAATTTATGTTAAGTGTGTTTAGACTGCATTGTGTGTTCTGTGGTAATCTGTGTTGTGCCGGATACTAAAAATATCCGAAAATATTCCTCGCAGCATCTTCATTGTTTGTACTTATTACATCTTTAGGATAAACGTCTAATATCTGACATATGTAGATGTAACTTGTAAGAGCTCCATTAAATGCATGAACAATACTGATCCACCCCAAAATTAAACTAAAGGTGTACTAAAGTTATGTTTACGTCACTGCTAGGAGTTAAATTGTCATGTTGATTCTTTGATTTGATTGTACAAAATATGGTCAATAATTCATAGGTCAAGGCAGCATCGTGTCACGACATATAAGTTACGGTGAAAAAAAAAAAGATAAATAATATTAAGACATTAGTGTAGGTATTATTAATAACAATTTAGACTAGAAGCCGCACAGCGCACTGTGGTTAAAATTCGCCCATAATAATCCATATCGTTTTTATTAAGTTTTTGAACTTTATAAAGGTTCTGCACACCTTCCTCTACATAAACTGTGACTGTGCCAAATATCCTCCGTTTTGCACAACTCTCGTAAAACTGTACTAACATTTTGCTATATAATTAATAATTATGTATAGTAGGCAAGATGGAGGACTTATATTATCAGAAGTCTTATGTCAGTGGTAGTTCTGCTAATCAAAGTGCATTCACGGCCCGTTTCATTATCCTATCTACCAATAACTATTTGTTAAAATCGTCAAATTATGTCGCAAAAAACCGTCAAATGATTGAATGACGACGTTTTTAACAAATAGTTATAGATAGATAGATTATTGAAACGGGCCGTATGACGTCACTTGTCTACCCTCAATCTCTCATTGCTGATTGCACGTTCAAGACTTCTGCATATTTCACGGTCACGCAATCAGTTATCATCGGTATCTTGGCTGCAAGTATTAACATGAAATTTGGTATACATGGAGTTTTGGGGGAGAAAAATCGATATAGCTTATCCCTTAGAAACTGCGTATTTTTAAGCAATATAAGTATGTTTTTTTCTTTCGTCGTGCAACAATATAATATCAATAATTTCAACTCTCTTAGTCTGTATGATTGGCAGTTTGGTATGCGTTCCTATGTATAATTTTTACGTTGTTCGGAAATTTGGAATGCGGTGGGTTCAATTCCCAGCTAGATATATTTTTTTGTGATTTTTTATTTATTTATTTATTAGAACTCCGAGAAAAGCTCAGGCACTTGTTCTATAAGAGCTATTAATATTACTGCAGTAAACAATAACGAGGAAAATTCTGGTGAAGTATGGCATAGCTCTAAATTTTCATGTGAATAGTCATCTGAAACTGTAAACAGTCGACAACAAGTCTGAACATTAATTTACAGAAAAACGTAATAAAGTATATTTTCAAAACTGCTTAAGTTTTATACTGAAAGTGGTCTAACCAAGTGCTACAGTAAATATATACTTAAATTAATAATTAAAAAATAATTAATGTTAAAACTTTGGTGTTTTGGTAACTATTAAGGATAAATTTTGTGGTTCAGTGTATACATACATGTATATACAGTATGTACACATTTGATATATTACTTATATAATTATTTGTTCAGATAAATTTATAATCATTATTATTTACGTTTTCTCAAACTTTGTAAACAATTGATAAGCTCTATATTTACAAACCATTATATTTTGATAGTTACAAGTGGGCAAAACTTTAATGTTATTACCGACTTGTTGTTGAATGTTATTACGATCAATAGAAACAGACAATTTCTTCTTTTCTTACTGTACAGTGTACAGCTATTAATATTACTGCAGTAATCAATAACGAGGAAAATTCTGGAGAAGTATGCAGAGCTCTAAATTTTCTGTTAAACACTTAAATTTTTTTAATTATTGCAAATGTATAAGCTTTTTTTTTTAAATCTTTATTAGAGAAGGGGTTTTAATCTATAAAGATTATGCCATTTCCATAGTTTTATACAGATAAAAATACAAACAAATAATAACTACATAGCATAATATTATTTAAATATTAAAACAGAACCCTATTAACATTTCTTAGCTTTATCGCTGATTCTACTAGTTTGTATAGCATCTTGGCCTCGTCCGATGTGGGACAAGCCAAAATGCTATTACAGACACCAATTTCATGTAAATCTATGCCGTGAACAGTGCAAAAGGTACTCCTCTCCCATTCGTTCTGAACACATTCCACCATCACGTGATAGACATCCTCAACTTTGTCACAATCAATACAATTTCTGGTATTTACTCTGTTCATCATAAACGCGAAGCTATTTAGTGTGATGTGTCCGGAACGAAGTCTCATAGCAGTTACTATTGTATTCCTAGAAAAGTTGGACTTCGTAAACCAAGCAGACGAAAATGTATAAGCTTATAAATTATTTTATTTTATAAGCTTATACATTTTCGTCATAGGACTAGACTCTAGATTATAATATAATACCATAAATTTTACATTGTTTGGAAATTCGGAATGTGGTGGGATCGAAATCTCGGTAAGATAAAATATTTTTGTGAATCTTATAATTTTTTTTTTAATTATTTTATCGTTCTACTAAAACTCCGAGCAAAGCTTGGTCTCCCAGGCACAGGTAGGTCTCCAGGTATAATAATATCGATCAAATAATGTGTTATTGTCTCTTTGTTTACATTTAGAATAATTCAATAACAATTATTATAATGTTAATATTGTTACGGGATTATAGTCCGATATTCGGAGTAAAACGCTAGTTTCTTCTGAGGAAGTTTATTCGCTACGGATTTCCACACCAACACAAGTCTGGTCTTCCAACACGTCAAAATGTACAAAAAATCGTAAGCTGTCGTAATCGTAATTCGTAGCCGGAGTAGCAGAGAGTAATCGCCCTAATCACTTCAGGTATCGTTCGAAATTAACTCGAAGAAAACTCGTAGTTAACTGAACTGACGGCGGTCTGCGGCGGCCCTTTTATATACCGACACACGTTACTAGAAAGTTTGCGGTGTAGAACTTTCTAGACATTTCTAGATAGAACAATCTAGAACTTTCGAGTCAGGACGAGAATGGTGCAGACTGCAGTGCGTTCTACGTTCGTAACGTTCTAGTACTTTCCACACTAAATGCTTCTAGAACACTACACATTTGAGCGAAGCGGCCGTAACATACTAGAACACTCTACAAATTGAAGCGCCGTAACAATATCTAAGTAGGTATAGCTAACTACTTAAAATATTTACAAACTATAAAAGTACTAAAAAGTATCTGTATGACGTATAATCTAAAATACTGAATTCTAAAAGAATACTGTTGTCACATTTTATATTTAGTATATGTGTGTTAAAAGCACTTTTGTTTCATATTATCCTTATCAAATGAATGACGCTAATAGTAGCTCATGCTCTTTGTGTTGCATAACTAAAGTGAAAATGTGTTCAGTCAGATTATGCACAAAAAAAAACTGGCCAAGTGCGAGTCGGACTTGCGCATCTATCTGCTTTTTATGATTGTTTATTATACTAGGTACAAATGTATGTTTTTGTGTTCTCCCTTTGCTTGTGCTTCATTCCAAATTTAATAATTCTATTTAAATGGGATGCTTGTTTTAGATTTTGTTAGGTATTGTTAATACAGATTTTTTTAAGAGATGGACTGACTATTATTATCTCGAAGCAAAGAATTGAAAACCTTAACAAGACAACTCTGTACTTGCCTTTTCTTACTTTGTGGTACCTGTTTGAACTTTTAAGGTTTCTTTTCCGTCTTAGATACTAAATATAAATGTTGTCTATTGAATGTGAAAGACAGATTGACAAACTTCAATATGTGACAAAATTGTATCAAACACATGGTACTTAGTGTGAGTTATTAATCTGAGGTAGTGCATTTAATTTTAATTAATTTAATGTATTTTTTTCAAAAAGGCCCAAACAGCTCAATTTTTTACTTATAACCTCTTAGTTAAGTTATTCAGAACGTTATAATTAAAATTCAGACTGCTGGACAGTAAAATTCTTCATACTGCACAAAAACCCCAAGTGCAATGCACTTTCTTGTTCTAAAACAATTTCTAGATAAGTACTTAGTACAGCTCCGGATATTTCTTATGCCTGCCATATTTGTATAGTTCAATCATAGGACAGTTGTCAAATGAACACTACACAACACAGGACTACTTATTACAGTACAACAAAATGTACATTCTTTATGTCTTCTAGAGAGCTTAGTTTTTTATACATCATATATCACTGCCATAGAAATACAGTAGAATGTCGATTTTCCGAACTAATTGGAGGACAAAGGTGTTCGGATAAAGGATTTGTTGGGATAATCAAACTGCATATTGTTGCTGCGCCTGCCAAATTCCATATGTGCATTTTTTTTTTTGGTTTTTGCGCTAAAAATGTTTCTTGTTTGATTCTCTATGTGCCCATAAAACTCTTTTTGTGTTAATCGCACTGGAAACGAACTTAAGAAATTCAACAAGTGTTTTGACAGTTACGAAAAATCGGTAGGTATGTGCAGAAAATGCACATAAAGGATTAAAGTTCAGCCGTCAGTTGCACCAACTGCGTTAGAGATGTGCGCTATTATGACAAACAGCCTACAGGTACAAAAGGGTAGACCATCGAGAAGATGGGAAGACGAAATAGTCCAAGTGGCTGGAAAAAAGTGGACCAGAGAGGAATGCCAAAGGGGAGAGTGAAAGCAGTTGGGGCAGGCCTTTGCCAAGAGGCACACAGATACAGAGACTGCACTACGGTTGTTTTCTTAATTTAAAAAAATTATGTTTAAGCTTAATGTTAAAACATAATAAATTAAAAAGATACTATTGACCTAAAATACCCACAAGAGGAGGTAGGCACATCCTAGTCAGGCCACTGAGTTTAGATAAGATAATAACGGTTGGTTGGATGACTGTCCATTGATTACCGAGGGACATAAAATGGAGTATATTGTTTTTTTTTAATACACAAATGATTAATGTCTAAGAACAATTCTTTCCTTCCCAACTAGTAAAATTCACATCTTAGGGAAACTTAGCTCTCTACTAATTAATTATTTATGCCCAGTTTCTGAGGTGAATTTTAGGGTAGTTTATCTATTGACTATTCAATAGTGCTTTTGATTGGTTAAGGCTAATATATTAGCAAGTCAATAGTGCTATTGAATCTATAAGCTACCTATAAATTCACATTAGTAATCAGGCATCCGAATGTGATATTTTACACTAACATTTGTAACTTTTTGAAATATATACATACCTGTTTACTTTGTGTTTTCCCACTACATGGATATTCCCCTTTCTAGTTCGTTACAATAATTTTCACATATTTTTAATATTAATTTTGGTCATAAAACAGCCAAATATTAGAAAAACTAAGACATTTTAATTAACAGAGTTATTATTAATTGATTTATAATACACAAAGTATTTTAACTGAGTATCTATTAATCTTTGTTTTGTCAAAATTTTTGTATCGCACAATCTATACAACCTACAAATTTTGACTTATTAATGGTCAACACTGAAAATGCTATGGATTAGAAATTAGAATCTATTGAATGTTTTACTAAGTGGCCACAGCTAATTTAAAATTATTATTGTAATCTTGTCTCGAAATCAAGGATTTAAATAATATGTACCATGTGACTTCGTAGAAAGTGCCACAAACATCAAAAAGAAATCCACACGAAATCAAAACAAGTTTTTCCATAATGGTGAGTTATTATTATAGAACCCTACTGTACATTTTATTAAAATATAATATATTATGAATTTTACCTTCGTTTTTGGTTGGCAGGTTTCGAAGCCATGTCGATATTTTAATTTGACGCTGATGAAACTTCACGATTATAGACACAATCTTAGGACACTGCTAAGGAGAGTATCACATCGCTTTTAAATGCTTTTTCTTTAATTTTTCTTTTCACTATTGACTGTCTCGGGTGTCGCAATTTGGGTCATTTCATCTTGCACTACACAAACAAAATATACACTTTGTTGTCGTGAACTTGCACAATAGATTTGGTAAAACACAACTTCAAGCAAAATGAGTACCTAGGTAATGACCATAGATGATAAGTGATGACAGCTTGTCAAAATCACAAAGACAATAGAGGTATAGACTATAGAGTAATGCACAGAGATTATTTATAATTTATCTTAGTGGTAGTAGGTATTTATTGTATTTTATCTAGCAACATAGACTTTTCACTGACACACTGACTTTTGGCGGGAAGTCGAAAAGAGCGGGTGTTTAAATTTTTCAGTTTTGTAAAATATAATTTTCTAGTTTATATTACTGTAACATTGTTGTAAATAGTAGTTTTTAATTGAATTAAATATAATAAAATAAAAATGAGTGAAGATAGCGACGGGGGTCCGCCCCCTGGAGATACTTCCAAAAAAAGAAAATTGGAGGAAAGTACGGTGGACTTCAGAATGTTCACAAAAACTAATTACAAAAGACAATTCCCAGAAAATTATAGTGGAGATTGTGTCGTATATGTGGAATCGATGAATAATGAAAAATTGGGAAACAAAAATCCCATTACTTTAACAAAATTATTTACAGAAAATGTAAAGGGTATAGTAGGAGTACATCGAGTGAATGCATATAAAGTTGGTGTAACTTTTAAGAAGCCTGCGCCAGCTAATTGTTTTTTGAAAATGGACCATTTCCTTATTAGAAATAAACTAAAAGCTTTTGTACCGGCCCACCAGTCGGAGATTACAGGAGTTATTAAATATGTACCGAAAGATCTCTCAAATGAAGTTATATACAAAAATATTACATGTGACACAGAAGTTATTTCAATTAAAAGATTTTTTAAGAAAGTTGAAGGAAAACTTACACCGTTGGGTACAATAGCAGTTACTTTTGCTGGTACAATTTTGCCTCAACATGCCTATATACAAATGTTTAGGTATCCTGTACATTTATACATACCACCATTACTACAATGTTTCAAATGCCTTAAATTCAACCATTCTGCAAAAGTTTGTCGTGGAGAGCAAATGCGCTGGACGCCATTCCTACAAAGAATGTGACGTAGAAGAAATTGTATGCATTAATTGTAGCGGTAATCACTTGGCCATCTCGAGGGACTGTCCAGTGAAGCAGAAGAAAATGCAAGAAAAGAGGAAAAAATATGAGAATTTTAACCGTAGTTATGCCACTGTGGTGAGTAGTGTCCCATTGCTCACTGAACCCAAATCTTTTCCAACTATTTCACGACCAGTTAATGTACCACCTGTTAGTAATACCAAAACAACTTTTAATGTAGAACAAATCATAAACAATGATATTATATTGAATGCTTTAGTAAAGTCTCTTGTAACACTCGGAAATGACAATAGCAATAGTCCAGTAACAAATAAAAGAATTAAAGATATATTATTAGCTAATTTAATCAATTAATGGATACATATCTTAATAAATATACAAAGCTTGCAGAATAAGAGAGCCTTATTAAAAACATTTCTTTGTGAACATAATATAGACATATGTTTGTTGAATGAGACATGGCTTAGGAGCTCAAGTTTAATTCCAGATTTTACACCATACAATTTTATACGTAAGGATTCAGTTAATTCACATAACGGTGTAGGTATATTAATTAAACAAAACTTGAAATATAACATTATAAATACAAGTTTTTATGTAACAATTCAAAATCTTTGTATATCCATAGAAACTTCGATGGGAACAATATACATTCTTTGTGTATATTGTCCACCTAATAACAGGTTTGATACAAATAAATTAAAAAAGGTAGTACTTGAAACACCTAAACCATGCCTCATCATGACAGATTTTAATGCACATCACTTATTATTTGGTTGTCACTCGAATAATAATAGAGGTAACAGTTTGTTCAAAATTATAGATGAATTTGACATGTGTATATTAAACGATGGGAGTGCCACCACTATTCAGGTTCCAAATAGAAATCCCTCTGCAATTGATATAGCTCTTGTTAGCCCCACATTGGCTCCACTCTGCGAATGGTGTGTCCATGATGATCCAATGGGCAGTTACCACTATCCAACTCAGGTAACCCTTAATGTGAAGCCGTCAATATATGAAGTACGTCCTGTAGAAGAAAAATATATTTATAGTAAAACAGATTGGACTAAATATAGTAAGTTATCAGAAACTTATTTTTCACAATTAAATATAGATTGTAATAATTTGAAACCACTCGAATTATATGATAATTTTATCAGTATTTTAAATAATCTAAGAACAGTAACAGTCCCCAAACAAAATCCGAAAACAGTTTCAAAACCAATGAGGAAACCAGCTCCTTGGTGGAACCGAATATGTGATGATGCAGTTCGAAAGTCCAAGGAAGCTTTAGTTAATTATCGAACTACACCCAGCATTAATAACTTTATTCATTATAAAAAGATAGACGCTCAAAAGAAAAGAATATTAAAAGAGGAAAAGGTCAACTCATGGCATGATTTGTGTAGTAGTTTTAATAGAATGACACCTGTTTCTAGAATATGGGGATATATTAAAAGATTTAAAAGAATAGGTACTTCTCATAATAGATTTTTAAATGATGAATGGGTACCACGTTTTTTGGATAAGATATCAGATTCATCTCAGATCAATGAAAGCAATTTAAATAATATATTGAGCCATGCCATTGAAAATGATAGTAACTCCTTTATAAATAGACCATTTACACTGAGCGAATTGTACATATCTCTAAAAAGTAGGAAAGATACAACACCAGGTTTGGATAATATACCATACATTTTAATTAAGAAACTACACCCTTATGTTTTAGAAATACTTTTAAATATTTATAATAGGTTTATGGAATAGTTTAGTTATACCAGAGTCATGGAAAACTCAATGTGTCATTCCCATCTTAAAACCAAATAAATCTGCTAATAACCCATCCTCATATAGATCTATTTCCCTATCATCATGTTTGATCATCATGTTTGGGTAAACTTTTCGAGAATATGCTAAAACTGCGGTTAGATTATTTTGCTGAATCACAACAAAAGTTACCAGATATTCAATTCGGATTCAGAAGAGGCAAAAGTTGTTCTGGAAGCTTTGTATCCTTTATACACGATTTAAAATAGGCAAAACTTAGTCACTGTAATGTTATAAGTGTATTTTTAGATGTAAAAGGTGCCTTTGATAATGTAAACATTGACCCATTAATTAAGGTTTTACAAGAAATGGGATTTCCGATGAAAACTTTAAAATGGATTTTTAAATTTTTAAATAATAGAACAGTTTATGTTAGATATAATAATAAATTATATGGGCCCAAACAGGCCAATAAAGGCACAATGCAAGGTGCTACACTCTCGCCGTCATTGTACAACTTTTATACATCTCAAATCTATAATTTTGTAAATATACCTGGAGTAAAGATTTTGCAATTTGCCGATGACTTGCTTTTGTATAGTGTAAATCAAAACTTAAATATGGCAGTCAATCATATAAACAGTGCATTACATCAATTACAACATTATTATAATAATATTTTAAAATTAGAAATCAGTACAGAGAAAAGTTCAGTGTTAATATTTAGTAAAGATCAATCCATAGAGCCTGTTAACATAACTTATAATAACAACATAATACCTATTGTGAATCATCACAAATTTTTAGGGGTTATAATAGACCATAAACTTAAATTTGATAAACACATAAATTACATATGTCAGAATGCCATGAAGAGCATAAATATAATGAGAAGTTTAGCAGGAACATTTTGGGGCTCTGACCCAAAAACTCTTAACATGTTATACAAAAGCATAGTCAGAAGTCATTTTGATTATAGTTCGTTAGCTTACATGAATGCAAACACAACATTACTAAGAAAATTGGATGTTATACAGAATATGGGTTTGAGAATTATAAGTGGAGCCATGCGCACCACTCCTATTGTGTCCATGGAAGTTGAAAATTGCATACCTCCACTGTCCTTGCGCCGTCTACAACTGGCTGAGAGATTTTGTCTTAAGGAATTGTCTTGTGATGATAATTTTATTGTTGATAAAATTTTACATTCTACAGAAATTGTACAGTCAGCTGCAACATCCAACATCACACCTAATAACCTCATTTCTGCTTCCTTACCTGAAATATCAATATTAATGTTATCAACAAAAAATCTTACCAAAAATATGTATACTAGTAAAAAGTGGCCAATTTACCAATACCCATATGAAACTATTCTTAACTATATTGATGTTAAGTGTCATTTAAATTCTGTTACAAATAAGTTTGACTTTTTACAATTTTTACAACATAAAAGGGATTTTTACACATTATATACTGATGGTTCCAAAAGCGAGCATGTTAAAGCTGCCTACTATGACCCACAAATGAAAGTAAGTAAATGTTCTAAAATCCCGCATAATTGCAGTATTTTTACAGCAGAGGCTTGGGCAGTATTAGCTGCTTTAACTTATATACATACCAATGTAAATATTTTAATTATAAGTGATTCTAAAAGTGTTCTATGTTCTATATGTAATAATACTTTTTCCTATAAACAAAATTACATTGTGTTTAGAATAAGATATATGTTATCAAAGCTGATAGAAAATAAAATAGAATTTGTATGGGTTCCCTCCCACAGTGGCATACTGGGAAATGAAGTAGTAGACCAGGTCACCCGTAGAGACCATGATGTGGATCTTCTAGACAGTTTTAAAGTGCCTTTTACCGACTTCTGTCAACAATTTAAATCTTCAAAAAAAATGTTATGGACAGAATATTGGAAGACTCTCGCAGCTAAAAAGGGAAGATGGTACGCGGATATTCAAAGGGACTTACCAACAACACCATGGTACTATAGATTTGAGTACGTTAACAGGAAGTTCATAGTTTGCATCAACCGCTTGCGATCAGGCCATTGCCTAGTTGCGGCGCATCTCCACAGAATGAATATTTTGGACGATAGTAGATGTAGACATTGTTTTGGAGATGACGAGAACATTAATCATCTAATGTTTGAGTGTCCAACGTTTGCCATACAAAGGTTGTTGTTAGACAATGCGATTAGTGGCATAGCAGAAGAAAACTCACTAAGTGTCCCCCGCCACATTGAAGGATTATTAAAAAATTCTGTTTATTTTGTTCCCATTTTTAAATATATTGTCAATACTGTTGGAAAGGTTTAGATCTTTAGTTTAGATAAACACATTGTGTAATTTATAGGTTATATTTAATGTCATTTTGTAAAATGTTATACTTCTCCTACTTCAGTTAATAATGTCATATGTCAAAACTCAAAATGTATCCGACTGAAGGACTTTGTATCCATGGTCATGAATAAATTAAAAAAAAAAAAAAAAAAAAACTGACGCAATCAGTGAAAACTATTAATACCTAAGCTCATTTTCAGCACATTTAACATCACTTAATAATCTATTTTCAACCGACTTCAAAAAAAAGGTGGTGGTTATTGGCGATGAGCATATTCCCTAGCGGAAAGTCGCAGAACTAACGTATGACAGTTAAAAGCATGGTTAGACGCAAGGAGAATAAAAGTAAGGAGTATCATCTCCATACATGAAAGGTGTCCATAAAATAGCGTTAAATAGGGGGCGCTACAGACGCAGACGGGAGTAAAGCGGCAAAATTTAACGGATAATCTTAGCATCGAATCTTAGCATCTTCTTCGGTTTTATAATATATAAAAATATATTCGACTATACGAGTAATTAGAATTTTCATGATTTACTGAATTAACTACTTTTAATCTACTAAGGTCGCCAAAAATTTTAAATAACTAAACTCAACTCACTTTACTTCATCTCTTATTGCTATTCTAACTTCATATCACCCTTGCCACTCTAGCGCTATTATGGCCAGTTTGGGAACTATTATTTAATTACTTTTGTCGGACACTTTTTAGCTTTTCTGCCTTAGAGAGATTGTCCTCCTACCTCTATTCTCCATGGTTAGACGTACGATTTTATATGATTTAAAAAATAATATGTATTTAATTTTTCAAGAATATAAAAAAACTATGCTATAAATTTAATTTTTTAATGACTACAAAGGGTAATAAAAAAAAGATAGATGAATTTTACTGTTGTGTTCCTAAATGTCATAATTAATAGAAAACATTGAGGAACACAACAGTAAGTTATAAGTTTCATATTTTTCCTACTGACGAAAGGTTACGAAAATGTTGGGAAAACGCCCTAAAATTAGGAAAACTTGCTTCAAAATACATGCTAGTTTGCTCACATTTCACAAAATTTGTCATTAGATTACTCTCCAGAAGTTTGTACAGCTAAACCAGGCTTGTAATTAGCGATATGTTTACCATATTAATTGTATTAGTTGTTATATTGTTATTAGACTGTAAGTCTTCATAAAATTTATTAAATAAAATTAAATAAAGCCTAAACACCTAACTTCTTAAGATTTTCGTTCATTTACACCAACACAACTGTAACATTCCACTTTTAAAAATTAATATACTGTCCACCCTCACGAGTGGTTTTTTAGTATTAGGTCCTTACATATGAAATTGGTGTTTTGTCGTACTAGCCACTTTGATCTCAAATATATCTTCTTTGTTAGGTTGGAATTCCAATTTCAAATTTATACCCCTATTTACTCATGCATTTGTGTTTTTAAAACCGTAATTCATTTGTTTTTCCTCTTTTGGTTTATTCTTTGCGTCACTCTGTTTACAAAATGGAAAACTCTAAATATCGTATTATTTTCGATTACGAGTTCCACCGTGGCATTATGTGTATGGCGGCGGTGTCGCAAAAGAAAACACAATGCGTTTTTGGTTCCAACGTTTTCGTTCTGGTAATTTCGACCTGCAGAACAAGCCCCGTGGACTCCCGGAGACCAAAGTTGATAATGAAGAATTGAAGGCTATTGCGGAAGCGGATCCATCGCAAACCACGTCCGAGTTAGCTGCAGGCTGCGGTGTTAGTGATAAAACTATTTTAATCCACTTGAAGCAAATTGGGAAGGTAAAAAGGCTTGAAAGGTGGGTACCTCATAAATTGAGTGCAGCAAACCGACAAACGCGCGTCGACTGCTTCGTTACATTACTCAACCGGCACAATAATAAAGTGATTTTAAATCGAATCATTACCTGTGATGAAAAGTGGATCCTGTACCATAATCGGAAACGCTCATCGCAATGGCTGAACCCTGGCGAACTAGCCAATGCCTGCCCTAACAGAAAATTGACTCAAAAAAAGTTACTTGTGAGCATTTGGTGGACTAGTGCCGGTGTCGTTCACTACAGCTTTAAACAATGCCGAAATTCTTAAACGCGTATCTTTAAAGACTGAGGAGTTCTGTTCAGTGCTTTTGGATCCAGGGTATACCTTGGTGCAAAATCTTATTTTTGGTAGCATAATATGCTTGTGTTACTTCAGAAAAAGTTAAAATCACTATATAATAAATTTCGAGGAGTTCCCTCGATTCCTCAGAACCGAGGTTGGTCATTCGCTCTAGGCCACTGCTGCTTTAGGACAGCGCTAGACCACACATTGCACAACAGACGGCTACCAAATTAGAGGAGCTTCAATTGGAATGTCTATGACATCCACCGTACTCCCCGGATCTTGCTCCAACAGATTACCATTTTTTTCCAAATTTGGATAACTTCTTGCAAGGGAAAAAATTCAACTTCGATGGGGCAGTCCAAAGCGCCTTCAAAGATTTTATTGATTCCTGTCCGAAAAAACTTTTTCTGAAGTAGTCCAAGCATGTGCTTACCAAAAAGTAAAATTTTGATCCAAGGTATACCCTGGATCCAAAAGTACTGAACAGAACTGACTCTACTACTCTGACTGTACTGACTCCTTATAGATACATGTTTGGGAATTTAGGCGTCGTTTATTGAACTGCAAGCATATGCCACTATGTCAATTAGACTAATCATCATCACAATCACCACCATACATCACACATCACATATCTTTGCTTTTAACTGCCGTTTATGGACCTATTTGCAAAATTATTTTGTTGTTGTAAAGGGTATAATTCGAAATTGGTCCTTTAGTCACTAAAGTGGAAACCTCATGATGGGATCCATGAGGAATCGAGGGAACTCCTCTAAATTTATATGGACACATATTATAATGATTTTGACTTTTTCTGAAGTAACACAAGCATATTATGCTACCAAAAATAAGATTTTGCACCAATGTATATCCTGGATCCAAAAGCACTGAACAGAACTCCTCAGTCTTTAAAGATTCGCGTTTGGAAATTTCCGCATTGTTTAAAGAACTGCAAGCATATGCCACTATAGGTAAAAATAACTTACAGTAATCATCATCATGATCATATTATTTACAATACCTAATGGAAGCTTGGTGCGTATTCAAGTATACATTCGATCGTTTATTTTCAACGTTCTTAAAATGTATTAATAATTTAACAAATTATCACTGAAAAGGGAAAAAATATTATTTTTATACAAAAAGTTAAACCGACTACCAAAGAAAAAATGCACAAAAAAGCATGAAATAAAACTTATTTTCTAAATAATTCTCCTTCTCAATTTGGCTAAAATTTTAACTATTTCTCTACTCAATATTCATAATTTTGAAGTCGGTATCAGCCAACTTGAACGTGAGTTCTATTTCATAAATATTGTTTTATCGGTACCAAGCCGAACAACGGTTTAATATCATGCTTTTTTGTGCATTTCTACTTTGGAAGTCGGTTTAATTACTAGGTAGGTATCAAATATTATAGTATCATTTGGGCCATTTAGGCTGGGACTAGAGGTGCTTAAAAAGTGTCACTAAAAAGGTTAACTACATCAGGGTGAACTATATTACTCTTTTAGTTCACTAGATCAATTATTATCCTGTAGAGCGTCGATAGACGGATAACGCCTTTGACAGACAGCTACCCTCGCAAGCGTGCGCGGCGGCAACCGGCACGCGAGAAAGTCGACTAATCCGTGTCGTTTATTTTACAATTATATTGTCTTTAGTCTTTTTTTTTAAATTCTCTAAAGACTAAGGCAAACTTAAGGCAGGGTCTCTAACATTTTTGCTTTTGGGTAGTACAGTAAAAAAAATAATTAAAAAATTCTTTGAATCTATGACTCTATCTAATGAATCTATTTGTCATCAATTGTCATTTGCAATATTTGATGTTTATTAATCTTATGGCCTCAGTACACAATGGCTTATGATGGGCTATGCCATTAATTGCCATGACATAATATAACTCACTTTCCCCTCTTCAGAATAGTTGTTTTCTGTTGGATTTTCTCGTTTAGGTATTTAAATTTTAACATATTGTTTATTGCTTGCGACGAATGAGTATATTATGTGGCTTCGTGTATTTAATTTATTTTATTGTACCTACAGTAAGGTGCAGAAGTGGTGTAATACTTATTATTGTAATATGTAATACACAACATAACGGTACAATGCTACACAACTTTAAAACTCTAAAGTTGACCATTCTCGTAATTGGTTCGCACTATACAATATTCGTTGTGGAAATCTTTGGGGGAGGCCTATGTCCAGCAGTGGACGTCCTATGGCTGTTAATGATGATGATGATGATGATGATACAATATTTATTTCATTTTTCAAAGGCTCTTTTATTGTGTTCCAAAATTATTATACTTTATATGTATGAGTGATAAAAACATTAATTTTCTCTTGTTCGCTTTAGTCAGTACTCACTACACACTCAGTAATACACTAAGTTAAAAATTATTATTAACTATATCTGTTTAATCTATGCTCGTAACTACCCGGGATGCACGAGCGCGCGGGGACGGGCTGTAGCTCTATTTGAATAAGATAATAATAAATCAGTATTGAAAGTTGAAATTTAATGAACGACATGACGCAAATGCATTTTTGGCGGTGATGTGGAAGAGTGGTTTTTTTTAGTATATCTTCCAAAAATTTGTGTTATTTCAGTTCTTAATGTGTAATATCGGTAGAATATTGACCATTAAATATTCGTTAGCATACACAAGTGTAGGCAATTATTAGTGGTACAACTTCAAAAAGCGTGCTATTTTGTGTTCTCTCTAATACTCCCTAGGAAGTTTTAAGTAAAGCGTACATCACTTTACTGAATCGACTGACTTGAGTCATTGACTGCACTGACGATTCATACTAGACTTTGGACGTGACGATTTAGAAAAACGGTGTTTAAAAAGTCTAGTGATTTTATAAAAATGAAAATTCTATTTTACTCCCTTTTAAACTTGACACTGGCAATGGTATTAAGCCGTACCGCTAATTTATAAAAAACTAAAGAATAATATTAAAAATTTTAAGTAACACACAAACGACACAAAAAACTATAAAAAGTAAATAAATAATTTAATAATAATAATAACGTAGCTAAATAAAAAAACTTCTTCACACCGCGGTCCCCCGACTCCGCGACGCACATATTAAAAAGATCCTTTTAAAATATTAAAAGGCTAAAATAAATTTATTTATTTACTTTTTATAGTTTTTTGTGTCGGGACTCGGGGGTTAATTAAAAAATTTTAATTTTGTTTTTATTTCATACTTTTTAAATTAATTTAACTACAACGATACGACGACTATAGATACGTATATTTTTATCAGCACTTATAATTTTGGATAGGTACATTTTTTAATATAATAAGCGAGATTCTAGTATCATGCTGCAGCATCAGGTGCAGACTATCACCATCTTCATACATCTTATTCATTGGAGCCTTTTCAATGAGCCCAAATACGATACCTCTGTTGTAACTTGTACCTAGTTACGTTAGTGAAGAGTTGGGAATTCTTCAGCATCAGCTTTACGTTGCCAAGTGTAGGCAATATTGTTAAAGCACCAGGATATTGAACCGATCAGACCAGCGGAAGTTGCTTACAACCTTTCATCAACTAGATAACCCCGTATTGTCAGGCAGTGAGCGAGCTGATGATGATGAATTATAGCTAAGATCATTCTCGATCATGTCAGATTTCATACAAAAAATTCGGACCTTTCGTTTAGGGGCTACGATGCCACGGACAGACACAAAGACAGACTGGCGCGTCAAACTTTTAACACCCCTCTTTTTGTCGGGGGTTAAAAAGCAAGATAAAAGGTGTGAAGCATGGAGATTGGAGTAAAGCAGTAGGAACCTCTCTCAACTCTCTAAAGCAGAAAAGCTAAAAAGTGTCAGACAAAATTAATTATATTATCAGTTTCAAAACGTAGGTACATTTTACTTTCTCCAACTTCCAAGGCGCAAGAGTAGGTAGGGTGTGTGATATGAAGTTAGCATTAAGTACGAGATGGAGTGAAGTTAGGGGTGACGTATGTTGAGTTTAGATAAAAATAAAAAAAACTTTAGTGGTTAATTCAGAAAATTGTAATTACCTACTAGCGTAGTCAAAAATATTTTTATTATAATAATTTGTTCGAAGAAGATGCTAAGATTAAATTCTCCGTTAAAATTTTTCCTCTTTACACCCCATGTATACAGTAGCGCCACACCACCCCAAAGATTGTACTTAACGCCACCCCCTACTTAACGCTTTTAAGGACACTTTTTTTATGTATGGAGAATTGAAAGAATGTACTCTTCACTCTTCTTGCGGCCCGTTTCAATAACCTATCTACCAATAACTATTTGTTAGAAACGTCAAATTTGTATCGCAAAAAACCGGCAAATGATTGAATGACGTCGTATTTAACAAATAGTTATTGGTAGATAGGTTATTGAAGCTGGCCATTAGTCTCTATGGTGTGAAGACTGAAGGCGTTACTGAGCGGTGGGCGTTATTATTGTGTGGCGGTGGGCCTCCTGCTAAGCGCAGAGGTGGTCAGTGACGTCTGGTAGATAGCTACCCCTACTATCATCATGTTGACATGGTTCATAGCCTTTTCGAAAAATGTTTCATACTTCTTTTTTGAGTGCGCCAAAAAAGGTAACTCGAGCTAAATAGAGATGTATATTTTTGATAACCTGAAGTGGTTTAAATGTTATTGTAAATTAGAAAACTGTAACCTACCCATTTTGTCAAACAATCAAACACAGACTTCACTGGCGTCAAGCAGGTATTTTAGCAACAAAGCGTAATAAGCAGGAATTCGTATTATATATGAAATAAAAGATAAGAACGCACACGATCTCGTACATAATTCTATAATTTATTTATACAATATTTTTAAAATTTATTAACATCGATGACTTATTTGTTATATTTTTCTATTACGTTAAGTATTATACCTATATATATTCAAATAATTTGACACTTGTTAGATAATTTAAATTATTCAGTATTTGTATGTACAGTTTCGTATATTAAAAAATAGTTCCATCCTAAATAAATTAACAATTTTATTAACTTTACACAGCACTTTCCCTGGACAGAGTCAACGTCACGTCTGGCGGTGGAGGCTCGAAGGTCCACAGATTGTGACGAGATTTCCTCCTCCTGTCTATAGTAGGGACGGACTCCATAGACCCATCTGAGTATCCGCTACTGCATGACCGAAGACTGTTCGATGCTCGTACCTTTTGTTCTGAAAACAATAAAAGTTAGGAATTCCAACAGTTTAAGTAGTAAGTATTTTTTGCCTTATAATTTCTAGTGCCAATCATTGGTATTTGAAATAACAACAAAACAAAAGATTCCAAGGAACTGGCATAATATTTAGCCAAAATGAAAAAATAATAAGCTGACAAAAATACTAGTGAATTGTATTACAAATTACAATTCAAGTTTGTACCTAGTCGTACCTCCTAATGTGTCGAGGTATTCTCTGGAGGCATCATCCAGGTGCACCAGCTGTATGACGGGAGCTGGAGGCTTGGCGCGTGACCTTCTGGCCAGTCTGACTGCCAGCCAGGAGGAAAGAATGAATACAGCGACCAGTATCACCGCGCCTATTGATATCCCGAAGTCTTTTTCGGTTAGGACTGCAAGAAAGATATAATGGCTTTAGAAAAATAAGCGGCACCAAGCAGCGACATTCAAAGCCACGATTACTTTCATTTAGTCTTAGGTTGGGACTATATGATCCGGAATCTGGAACGCCGGTGAAAATTCAGAGTACTTGCCACTTGCAGAGTTCCCGTCACTCACTCTGACAATGGCGAATCAATATCACTCGACACTCATGTTTGATTTTCAACTCTTTTGTGTTAGCGCAGAGTTCTATTTTCAATGCTCAGAATTCTCTACGGCCTTCCGGATTTCGGATCATATAGACCCAGCCTTACGTCAAACACTTATGGTATCTTCTTCTTCTTCTTTTTATATTTGGCTCCGTAGTGATTTGCCAATGTCAGAGTGAGTGACGGAAACTCTGCTAATTTAGGAGGTCTAATGACAAATCAAGGGTACGGTAAGCTGAACTTATGGTATCTACACGTCAAGTGGCAATAAAATGAAACCATAGAAGGTAGATTAATAAAATGATGGACAGGCAAACAAACATTATAACAATAAATACTTTAGCATAACTACCTATTATTTAAGTGCTTAAGTGTTCTTATTTACATTACGAACTTAAATATTTATTTTTATAAAATCTTACATTTCCACCAAGGCACGGAGGCGGCATCCAGCAAATTCTCCGTCGGTCGCAGTAGCAAGGCGGTGGAACAGCCGTATCTGTTGCAGGCGGCAGCACCTGCCTCGTCTCCGGCCCCTAGAGATCCTAGCGCCCCCCGGACAAGCCAGGGGGTGCCTCCACGGGCCAGTGCTCGACCAGTCCCGTACCCCATGGAACCGCGCCGCTCCAACATCAGAGATGAGTTGGACGTCGACAGTCTCCACACTGATACTTCATAGTATGTTGCGTTTTCAACTGCAATGGTAAATTATTCTATCATCCATGTAAATATACAAGCCTAGCAGAAGGCCACAGTTATTTCAATGCATAATTTATTTATTGACTAGCTTTTCCCGCGGCTCCGCCCGCGTATAAACAGTATCCTAAGGGAACACTGTACTTTTTCGGGATAAACGTAGCCTATGTGTTAATCCAGAGCTCAAACTACTACCATACTAAAGTTTATCAAAATCCGTTCAGTAGTTTTTGCGTGAAAGAGTAACAAACAAACATCCATACATCCACCCAAATTCAAATTTATCATAGTAGTAGGATATGCATCTCATCAGTACCTGGTATGCACCTCATTTGAAATTCTCCAAATTCGTACGCCAAATCACATTGCTGAGGTTGGGGTGGTCTCAGACTTTCGAAGTGGAAAATTTTCTGGCAAGCTTTCTCCTGAGAAGCTATTCCATTACTGGCTTCACAGCTGGCCGATAGTGTTGTAGCCAAAGATCCGGTTATTTGCGAAAGTGGCAAATAGGCAGAGCCGGAGGTCAAATGTTGCACCTCTTCCTCGGCTGGTTGAATGTGCCAGAAATAAGTATCGGGAGGCGGAAGACTCCTCACGATACATTGTAACGTCTCTCCAGCTAACTTTATTCCTTGCTCTGAGCATTCAGGTGGGTCTGTAAAGATAATAAACTTATTTACTTCCTAGTGATATCTGGTACTTGACTGAACAACGTATTTTTTTGTTTTCAGTCTTATTAAGTAACATTAAGAGCTGTAGTGCAGATACAACATTGCTAGTTTAAGAGAACTGAATCTGTAGCAGATGGCAGTAGACAAACTTACACAGTACAGTGATATTGAGGGTTTCGCTTGTGGTCTCGCCCACGCTGTTGAGCGCGGAGCAGCAGTAGCGGCCGGCCAGCTCCCGCGTTGTCTCCTCCACCACCAGCGTCGCAGACGACGTCTTGCTGCCCCACAAACTGTTCGCGCCTATCTCTATATTCTGAAATATTTGAAAATATAAAATTTAAGCAACGACTTCCGACTGAGTCGTTAGCCTAATAAAGAAAAGTTTTTTACTTACATTATAAAACCATTTATATTTAGCTACAGGTGGGTTGGCTTTGACTTCACACTCTAGATAAAGGCTGTCCAATTCGGACACTTGGTTAGGTCTTCCATCTCCTTTCATTGAAATTTCTACTACAGGACTGTCTGAAAACAAAATGCGCATTGGTATAAAGCCTGCCCTTGTTGCTGAAGTTATGAGACATGGTAAAAAAAAGTCTTAAAATAACTTAGCTCTCTTACAGACGAAATGACGACTTCGTTCGTCTGTATGACTAAGAGCACTTAAGTGTAAAGACTCCAGACACTCACAGGTAACATTGAGTATGGTGAGGTCGGCTTTGGAGTCCCGTCCGGGCGGCATGGCGGCATTGGTGGCGACACAGGCGATTGTGGCGCCGTGGTCGCCCACCGCCGGAGTCAGCTGCAGGTACGACGAAGCAATTCCAGTCACGTTGTCCCAACTCTACAATGTTACAGACTTAAATGTAGCAGCGAATAGCATCAGATATCGCAAATGTTAAAAACAATATCCGAAATATTAAAAGAACTTTAGGTTGTTCGTGTGTATAAATTAGCTTGTATATAATAATGTAGATACGGATGCCTTCCTAGTTCCTTCCATGCAGGTAGGAAGCCTAATTAATATATTTATCTGTATTTTTTAGATCTCAAATAAAATATCCATATTATTATAATTTAAGTAGATGTATGAAACTGTTCCGTAAGGGTCAATTTACACCGAAACGAAACGATACCCGGCGCTGCATTTTTAAGATAGCTATTCAATATAGAACTGACTCTCATGGAAATAGGTACACAAAATAAAGCGGAAAATAATAAGCAGTTGCCAGGCTCTCGCGCCCTATCCACCTTTAATGTCGTAAGGGTCTGTTCACACCGCGACGATAAGTGACGATATGCGGCTCTGCATTTTTTGATAGCTATTCAAAATTTAATTTTATTCATGACACAAATCTTTTTGTTATACGGTTCATATAACATCAGATAAACACTGCACATACGCTGTGCAGCGCGGTGAAACTTTACATTCAAACTCTTACAATGAAACGTGTTTCTTCTTATGTAATGAATAAAGTTCAATTTTGAATAGTTATCTTTTAAAAAAATGCAGCGACATGTCGCATATAGTTTCGCTTCTGTATATGAGTTGACAGAATCATTGATTTATTAAAGATCGTTGCATAGAGTCAATATGGGCCGGTTTATAATTGTATCGGTATGTTCGACTGGCTGGCGTTATGGCAGTTCTCTCACCTGGTTACTATGTTGCGTTAGGTGCCTGTGGTCCAGCCACCAGCTCAGCTCCGGGGACGGATGGGAGCCGTGCGCCACACACTTCACCACGACCGGCTTTCCGGCCTGGAGAGTGCCTTCTGCCGTCCCCCGCACCCAGCTTATTGAAACGTTGTAGGCTGCCACTGAAATTATTTTTTAATTGGTCATTATAGATTGATTTAAACGAAGGATATAATTATATTAAACGTAGATGTTTTTCTACATATCTGCAGAGTAGCTACACTGGGGGAAAAAAATAATAAAAAAATAAATATATGGCTGCTGCCATATATTATTTTTTAGGTATGAATCAATGAAAAAAACTACAAAAAATTAGGATAATTGGTTTTTTATTTTTCAATTTTCTACTACAACTTAGTTTTCATTGTTAGCGACATTAATGATATTAATAGTAATAGAACAGCTCATTAGCTATATAAAAAAAACTATCAAAACTTATAAATGAAAGGACAAATTTTGGAAAAAAAGAGACGAGAAAAAAATCGTATTGTTTCTTAAACTGGTAAATCCAAAATCTCGTTAAATATTAATTTCGGATCAATCGACGAGAAAAAAATGATATATTTTTTTAAACTAGTAAATCCAAAATCTCGTAAAATATTAATTTCGGAACATTGAAGAAAATATCGAAGAAGTGATAAATACTACAACCCCGGTATATAAAAAGAGATGTTGTTACTGACTGACTGACATAACAATTAATATTATGTATTAGACTAGACGCTCGCCGCCAGACAGACAGACAGCCGTAACCTCTAATGGTAGAAACGTGAAATTTGCAGTAGTTTTAACTTTTAATTTATAATGTAAAGGGGTGAAAAGGGGGTGAAAAGGGGGTGAAAAGGGGGTTAAAAGTTAGTATGGATTTTAAAAATATTTTTTAAAAATCCATACTAACTTAAAAAAATAATTGTATGAGCTAGTAAATACATTTCATTACATACATCTTTCAGGATATATTAGAAATTACGCTTTGAAGGTGTAACATAAGGGTTTAAAGTTATTGTGTTAAAAATTAAAAACTCTTTCCCGATTTCTATGAAATTAAATATCCGGGCTAATAAATACAAATGATTAAACATGACGTATTTTATCTTATTTTGGAATTCGTCCCCAAAAGTGGTGAAATGGGGGTTCTAAGTTTGTATAGCAAAATATCAACCACTGGACAAATTGTGTTGAAATTTGGCAAGCAGATAATTATTTTGAGCTAGACATAATATATTAAGAAAGATACGTCGAAGTCGCGCGCAAAAGCTAGTAAGCTTAAAGAAATATTACACTATCTTTTAATATTTATGAGATTTATTAATTATTCTAGCAGGCAAATGGCCCACCACGCAGTTTTACCACAGCAACATCTGTTACATAGCTAGGATCGTCATTGGCACCTTATTAACCTACAAACTCCTTTAATATGATTTCAGGGATGCCCGAGACCGAGGTTTCTTGTTGTTTTCGGACCCACAAATAAATTAAACAGACGAATTAATGTAGGATAGGTCGGAAGTTTTCTAGTTTTCCTACACAAGCGGGGGATAGAATTCTTCATTCGAGGTATCCTTTAACCCCGCAATAATATTTCGTAAGTATATTTAATGTTGCATAAATAGCTCAGCTATTTTTATCAAAAGAAAACATACTTACAATACAAGTCAATCTGAAGAGTAGCTATCACAGATTCAGTCAAATCCGTGTTAGTCGCCCTACAAGAGAGGGCTTGAGCGTTGTTCCGAGTGAGAGGCAGATATAGCTCGTTCTCCTTCACTCCCGGAATATCACTCTCCCCGTCTGAAGCATCCACTAAATCTTCTCCGGAATACCAGCTAATTTTTGGCGGTGGTCTACCTGCAATGAACATTGGGGCACAAATTACTAAATAGTTCCTATAATGGGTGCTCAAAACCGATGGCTTACACACGTTGACCTCCGGTGCTTTGGCACGAGTAGGCCAACTTGACTTGGACAGACCACAATACACACAGTCCACAGAGTTTGTGGTCTTTGTCGTCATGATCAGCTCTATCATAGACAACACCTGTGAAACAACGTTTGCGATGTGTTCCGCCGAGTGAGTGAGGGTACCGGCCACCGGTGACTGATAACGCGTTTGTAACTCCTCTGGTACTGCAGGTGTCTATAAGCGGAGGTAATCACTGACCATCATATTATCTGCCTACTTTGTTATTTTATTCCAAAAAAAAAGTAAACAGATCGTTTAAGATTGGTACAAATGACGAACATATACAATTCGACGATAGCTTCTTGAAATCACGAAAATAATATTTCTTTTTAAGCCATTTTTGATACTCCACAAAACTCACTAATGAAAACATGTCAAAAGCCAAAAATAATATCCGACATAGGCTAAAACTTTCTCTCCAAGTTTTCGTTAAAAATACACCCGAAACTCATATGAAACATCAAAGTAGGCCGCGGATCATACTTGAGGCGTTGCGATGTCACAGTGATGCCTTAAAGCCATATTTCACGTAGTTTCAGTACATTTACTGTAGCACGTGTGTGGCGGTGTAGTAGACATGTGTAGATATTGATTTTTCATTTAGAAACAAGCTTAGGTACCTATTCATTTTAGTATTACAGTAAATTGTCTAGATCCGGTATAAGAAATATATACTCTCGTCTGTTACGGCCGCCGATGGCCTCTACAGTCGCTAGCGGCCATCAGCGGCCATCAGCGGCCGTGAGCGGCGGCGGTAGTCTCAAGCGAAACTGTGTTTTATACTAATGAATATAAAGTTTAAAATTAAATATATGACAGTTATGCTGCTCGCCGCTCCGCTGACATTTCGGTGTGATTAAGCCCTTAGGGCGCAATTTAACTACTTTAATTCTTACTACTAATAAATAACAGATGAGGGTATATATTTCTTATACCCTATCTTGCACTAAAACTTTCTACTGTAGCAACTAATTTCAGTTGGCAGAATAATTTGACACTTTAAGGCCGTATATTGAATTGCCTGGAAACAAGCTGGTTTTTAAAAGATTACGGTCCCTGATAATGTAAAAAGCCGACCAATTGCGAGTTGGACTCGCGATCAAAGGGTGGATCAAAAATCTGGTCCCACTTAAACTGTAACTAGATTTATTCTGTTTTTAGTATTTGTTGTTATAGCGACTACAGAAATACATAGTCTGTGAAATTTTTAGCTATCACGGTTCATTAGATACAGCCTGGTGAGTGGCGACAGACAGACATACAGACGGACGGACGGACAGCGGAGTCTTCGTAATAGAGTCCTGTTTTTACCCTTTGGATACCGAACCCTAAAAACTAGATTCCAAGTACCAAGTAAACAATGTATCAACTTGTTTAAAAAATATCTTTATGGTTTTAAGAAATCCCAAGCACAAATAGATTTAAGCCTTATTGTGAATGTGATGCCTTTTTACAGAATTATTCGTCTGGTCAACCCTGAAATAGCCGTGTATAAATCACGGACGCACTGTATTACAGTTACACAAACCTCCAATTACGAGGCAGCTGAGAACGAGCGTGTCGCCTTCATGGTACGGCCCGATTTTGCTGTCCACTTTATTTCCCAATTCGTCCAGAAAAAACGGACGACTCGGCAGAACTGTAACAAAAGAACACGTAAAAGTCTGGGGATAAAATATTACATAGTTCATTTGTAACGTCTAAAATCTATTAATCATAAAACTTTTACAAATAAAACTAGCGGACCCGACATATGTTGTCCTGTAGTCTGTACACACGTCTTAGATACGAACGTTTCAAACTTTTTTAAATAATCTGTAATAAAACATCATCCTGTTGACCAAATTGTAAAAAAAATTCATGAAACTGGCCCAGCCGTTTAGAAGGATTTCAATTACAAAATAGCGCAATCTGGCAGCAAATAAGGTAGATAATATCATCATCATCACATCACTTAAATAGGTTCCCTATTTTTTTCGCATAAAATCATATGTCATAATTTTACTTGGCATAATTTCATTTCACCTAATAGTAGTTTCGCATAATATTAATTTGGCATAACTTTTTTAGCATAATTTTTTTTACGCATGATTACTAAAAGCATAATAATTGTACTTATTGTAAAGCATACATTTTTTACGCATAATGTTAATTAAGCATAATATTTTTATGCATACTATTAAAAAGCATAAATATATTTACGCATAATGATATTTAAGTATATTATTATATTTACACATACTTGTTTGTAGCAATTTTTTTTCGCATACTAATGTAAAAATATAATATTTATACGCCGCATAATTAAAACCTTATAAACATTATTACATAATTTGACTGCATTCCTATAACGGAATATGTAGGCGCTTTACATATTGGTTAGAATGACGATGATTATTTTTTATTTTCCTACCGACATTTCACAAACCATCCTTGCACTGAGTGTTATCGTATGTCGATTTGTACTTCATTAGTTTGTCTTGTAAACAAGTGAATATTTATTTTACAAATAGATAATACATTGAAAACTTTTATTACTAAAAAAAGGAAGAATAAAGCTAAATATGAACGGATTTATTGACGAGAAAAATAGACAAAGTAATGATAAATTCTACTGGGTATGAGAGTTAACACGAAATAACTATTATAATCGTAATTATCGACTGATTACGAGATTAAATTCGGACAAACAACACAATCTGCTATCTAAGAACATGCCGAGCCACAACCACGAGCCCAACGCACTTAGGGATAAAGTATGTTTTGTTTTTGCATTAAATAACCTTTCGTATTAATTATTTTAAACATGTTAGCGGCTTACAGGTGGCCCTTGGGTCACCCCGCCGCAACTCAACCTACTGTTACACGTGTTACACTAGGTATAACGAGTGTAATACCCGATTTTTATGTTTCATAAATATGCGTTTAGTTACCTTAACCGTGTTTTCATTATGACCTTCTATTTTATGCCTATTTATGCCTTGTGACATTATGCCATGAATTTATTATGACAAAAAAATATGTCTAACGAGTTTATGCCAAATAACAATTATGCCAAAGTATTATTATGACAAAAAAATAATATGCCAAATAAAATTATGTGAAAAAGGGGGATTCCCACCTAAATATCCCCACTCCTGGGGCTTGGGTCTCTCTTGGTATGGGCGTGGATTGGCATGACAGTGATACGTGTGTGGTGTAACTGCAGATTGGATCAAGCTTGCATAGTTATGCCGATTGACCGAAAGGCAGTATGGTGTACATTAACCCTAATATTATGTCGAATACTTACATGAATCGTGATACCTGAAGCTGAATTCTCGTATTTAAAGTATACTTTCATTTTTCTTTGATTGTATTATAAGTGAAGCGACTTGTTATCATACACTGACGTTGTGAAGTTTTGACCAATCAGTTTTACGTTTACGAGAATAGCGGTTTGGCAGTTTGAGCTTATCAGGAGTTGATTGTTTTTGTATTATTGCAGGTTTTATTTAGCAGAATTAACCCTATGTATGGCGTCCGTACACAATTAATAAAAAATTGTTGATCGCTGTTCAAATTGATAGTGGAAGGTACAAGGTAGATTGACGGATTGATGCTTTGAAATCGGACTGTCTTCGGGCGCCATAGAAGTTAGATGATGGTTTGCCAACCGCTATATTTTTTGTTCCAATCACATCAAACTTGCGGCTGATGATGACTATGACAATGCACAAAAACATTGCACGAACACACCAAGCGAATGCGTCAATCGCTCGATAATAACATCAATAGAATGCAACTTGTGTACTCTAGGCAGTATGCAAATATGCAATGTAGAATCCATTAGGTTTTTTATGTGTAGGTATTTATTTTATGAGCAACATGCCGTTTTTAGAGATACGTACCTCAAAAGAAAAAGCACGGAATAAGTAACCTGACCCTTATAATATAAAATATTGACGACTGCTCAAGCGGAGGTCGCGGGTTTGAATCCTGCCAAAGGAATAAAAAAGTTTGTATGTCATGGTCCATCGATGTGTACCTTATTAAATCTGTGTATAATAAAAATCTTCTTTACCACAACAACAACAGCCTCCATGGTCTAGTGCTAGAGCTTGGCTCTCGACTCGGAGGACGTGGGTTCGATTCCCGCATTGGAACAACAAAAAAATGTTGTTTCCAACTTTGGTTAGGACAACGAAGGCTGATCACCTGATTGTCTGACAAGAAAGATGATCCATGCGTCGGATGGGCATGTAAAAAGTCGGACCTGCGCCTGATCTCTCGCCAGTCGAGTCGGTTATCCGTCCCACTGGATTACGAGAGTAAAGGAGGAGAGAGTGCTCTTATGTACTGCGCACTCACTTAGGCACTATAAAATAACTCCTGCGTAGCTGGCCTGGTTTGAATAAAACCACCGTCACCGAAATCGGTGTGGGGAGCTATTTATTAATAAAAATCTTTAATATGTGTAAAGTTTATAGTAGAAAAGTAGGTATTAAATTTATTTTCGTTGTCTGTTACCCATATTATGTAATAAACAGTACCTGGGTAACCGAGCTTTGCTTGGAGCTCTTGTAGATTTAAAAAAAAAAGTATCACAAATATATTTTACCGGGTTTCGTACCTACCACATTCCGAATTTCCAAACAACGTAAAAATTAATCAAACTGCCAATCGGACTCGAAACTCTTATGGAGTCGAAATTATTGATATATTATTGCACGACGAAAGAAAAAACATATATAACTTAAAAATGCGCTAGCTAGACCGATTTGCTCCCATAAAATCCATGTATACTAAATTCATGTCATTCAGATCATTGGTCAATTTTGAAATTTACATTGACGAGTGATGACTCACTCAAACCAAAAGCGAATAAATTATAGTTAAACTATGCCATCTCATCAAAACTTTACAATTTACAAAGTTATCACATGGTAGTGTCGCTAACGCATACGCATGAACATCTGAGATTATTATTATAATTATTAAGTAATGGAGTGTTACTGATGTAATATGTTTATAACTTTATATCTAATAATAATGTAACACAATGTTGTATCTTGGCTTATCGTTTGTATTTCAATCAACAGTTATATTGTTATTTTAACAATTAGGTTTAAATTACACTTAATTTTGCACACCTATAACAAAGTAGGCGAGCACTAAAGTTCTAAAAGTATGGACGTGTTATATATATATGTAATACGTAGTGGCGGGAAATGTAAAGCTTGATAGAAAATATTCACAACATTAGATTTCAGCTTATTCAGCTGAAAATGGAATACGAGGCAAGTACGTGACGCGACAACGTAAGCAGCCGGTCGTAAAGCTTACTAACAATATTCAATCAAATTAGGACATATTGTTCACTTTACCGAAGTAAACTTAGGTCATAAGAAATAGTAGGAGATATTTGCGAGTGTTACGTTTTTGACAAAAGAGAAGTAGAGAGAGTAGGGAAGACGACTACATGTAAATATTTCGTTTAATTTATATACTCAGAAATATTGAGTTACGTCTTGATAAACGTAAAAAAATATAATATTTTATGTGTTATTTTGTGACTAATCACAAAACTAAATATCTACATAATTAGTTCACTTACGTCATATAAAAAACATATAGGTACGCACGTATGAACATAAACGCACACATTTCGGAGATATTTACATACATATTTCTGCGGTCTTTATTTCATACACATTCACCTAACCGTGATTTCACAGTTAAATACGACTTTTGTATGGAGCGTTTTCACGTGACTTGTGAAATTTTGTAAAAAAATTGATTTTTATATAAGTATCTACTGTTTTCTCCCAGAACATTACATCACATATTCATTTATGCAATAAAAAAATTCAGTCGTCTACTCTAGCCTGTCGTTACCCCTTGCCAGAATACATCTTAATTTAAGAGACTCTCAAGTCACATGCTGTCCTTATCGTTCTGTAATGTAGAGACAGTGACAGCCTGTGATTGAGGGGCCCTTAACTTTAAGAAGCATTTGAGGTTTCAGTCGTAAGATTAATGCTAGACCAAGATTCAGCACAGATGTAAAATAGACATAATTCTGGTGTAGGTAATATTTTCGTAATAATACAGTATTGAAACATGAATATTGACTATACGTAAGTTCACTGTCTAACATATTCAATTTACCCTAACTAGGCGAAGCGTGGTCCCATGACGAAAGCTAAATAATTACAATTTTAAAAATTTATACACAATTTATACTTACAGTTAATTAGAACAGTTGTACTAAGTTGTATGTTTTCAACAAAACATTTATAAATGAAACATTTAAATTATTAACATTTATTTTTTATTATTATAAGCTTTATACGCTTACAAAAGGTGAGATGTCAGATTTTCATCATATCGACTACTGTCAGATTCGTTTTGTACATAAGATTATATTTCATATCTTACCGACTGTAATAACCATAGTAATTGTCAACAAAACCTATACTGTGCCTAAATTGAGGCAATTTCCTGACAGCAAAAGATATATTGTAGGACTTGTAGGCTTTGTTGGCTTAAATAGGTCGCTGCGAAATAATTGGATAGGCATTCCCAAAATTTCATAGGTTCAAGTCATTTTCCTGGTACAGTAAGTGTAATCATATGAGTAAAAAGAACTTATTTCTGGAATTGACTTAAGAATTATTATAACTAAAATAATTTAATTTATAATAATATCATGAGAGAAAATCAAATACGCTTCCGCAACCTTCAATGCTCATTTCACTTATCTATCACTGTAATCTAGTCTCAAAATCAATAGTTAAAAACTATAACCCGACTACGAAATCTATATAGCCTATGTTACCCGGGCCATTATTACGAGTTTATTGACACCTCATCCATTAAAATCGGACCAGTAGTAGGAAGCTACGATGGAAAAAAACATCCATACATACTACGTAACTGCCGGATTCATTACCCTTCCTTTTGGCTTCGCCGTAGTCAGATAAAATCTACGAAACCGTCTTTGATTTCGAAAATAGGTACTAAATAATAATAGTAGGTATAGGTTCGTTTGTATAATTTTTGGGATTCCCAACCTGGTTTTCACGGAGCCCTTTTTTATTTGAAAAAAAAAGGCATTTTTGTGGAAATAAATAAACATTGTGATTACTTATCTAATAGCGACTGACGAGGCATCTATTAATATTTGTGATAAAAAATACCTATGTTTAATTTGTGTTCTCTACACCCCCAAGGGAGGCGCGCCCTAACAGTTGGGAACTACTGGTATAATACCACATGGCCTATTTTATGATTAAAATTACCAATGATTATAATATGATTCGACTATTAAGGGCGTCACAGATGGCGAATATACTATAGTATATCATTATACGATGCCTGGATATGTTTTATATTACTGTACGTAAGATGAAAATACATAATATCTTGGCCGTTTGTAGTTTGTAGTTCATACAAACTGTACTCGTATAGCAAGCGATATTTTATCTTAACATAAAATATTATAGTATCTTCGCCGTCTGTAATGCCCCTAAGTCTTTCAAACTTACCGATAACGGTGAGGTTAACGCCGATGTTTCTGGTCGGGGCGAGGAGGAAGTCAACACGGCAGTGGTACAGGGCCTGGTCGTCGCCTCTGAGGTTGTTGACGGTGAGGGAGGTGGGTTGTCTGTTGACGTCAGCCGTCAAACGGTTGGTGGTGTTGTAGGACGGGTTCGACCATTCGGTTCTTATGCGGGCGTCATAGCTGCATAAACAGGCAATAATTAAACCATTTAAACTAAACAATGTGATTTATAGAATATCAGCTGGGCCGTGCCCACTTCGTAGGGGCTATAAACGACTTTACTTGTAAATTTTCACTTATAAAAAAATATTTAATAAAACATCATGCAGTGGACCAAATTGTGAATATAATCCATTCTCGAATCCTTGAACACACAAAAAATTTCATCATAATCAGCCATACCGTTTAGAAGGAGTTCAATTACAAACACACGCACAGAAGATTTACATATTTAAAGATATTGTCAGACGGGACATCTATAGGTGAATACGATCAGTGACATACAAAAAGCCCACCCCTTGATCCAGAAAGAAATATAAAATATGGTCTTAATAATGCATAATCTTATCTTAAATAAAGAGAGGTGCGTTTCATCTGACAAACAAATCAGAACAGTAGCACCATACTATACTGCCTATCGTCCGATCGACATGACGCTGCAGGCTTAATTAAATCTGCACTCTGCAGTTCGTCCATACACCACAAACGTATAAAGGTTTAATGATGTATGAGGTATTTATGATTAACGAGTAGGAAAGATTTTTTCCAGTCCATTACACTAATGACGAAAAATATAGCGCGATGAAAGAATATCTTCGCGGTACATTTTTCTTTAACATATCAACATATTTTCTATTTAACTTATAACTTATATAAACAAAAAACATTAAACAAATATTATATTTAAACTGCGACAGCTATATAGTTTAACGTAGGCTCAACTTTTGCACAGAATTTAGTTTGAAACTAAATGTTATTTTTTATCTCTCATCAAATATTTCACTGAAATCGAGATGGATTTCATTTTTTAATGTTTCATGTGGAATTGAAATTTTCTGAGAGTCGTATTCACGTGTACGCTGCGTCGTATCTTTGTGTATCTTTCGTGTCGCGGAAATATTGTGTTCGTAATCCTGTAAAAACCTACAAAATAGGTATCGTATATACAGTTGTGCCTACATAAGAAGATTTAAATGGGTGACTTGTACCTGTAGATGGGTGCGTTGTTCTTGTACCAGACGAGCAGCATGAGCTCGTCCTTGGGGTCGGCGGAGGCGTCGCAGTACAGAGAGGTGGCGCCGTCCTCCAGCGCCTCCTGGGCTATCACCGGACCTGAAATAGATCCCCCCAATACAGGTACAGTGGGTGGATTCCAAATATTTATGAGATTGATGCCGTATTCGACGAGCGACACAAAATTTATAAATTTGACATCAATTGGCTGTTTTTCGGTTGGTACATTTTGCGACCAAATAAGCCAAATCCTACAAAACTAAAAATAGTCATAAATAGAGTACATTTTTATGTAATATTTATTTAAAATATTATAAAAATTATGATCTTTAGTATAAATAAAAACTATTTTCCAGAACCTCTTCACCCAAAATTTACAAATAGCTTATTTTGTTTGTTTAAAATCCCATAGATAGCTGATTTAATCACCTTAAATTCAGTAAAAATACACAGTATTAAAATTTTTTTTGGAAAAAACAAAATTATCCTCAAAATTTTTCACGTGTTTTGCTATTATGCATGAATCTTAAGAAGGCAATAAGGTTTATTTAATTTGGTTACTGTCTTTATTTACTGCACAAAACATGTGTAAAGATCGGACAGTCCATACTCGGGAACCTGTCCAACAACTTTTCGTAAACGCGCCCTTAACAACAGAGTCAATCTATACCGGATTAAAAATTATCCTAGGTATGTACCTAGGATAATTTTTAATCCGGTATAGATTGACTTGTTCATCGATATAGTCATACTATTATATTCTAGGTATTAAATTTTACTTTATCTCCAAAACTTACTCTTTCTTTGGCTAAACGATATCCATTTCCTCTTAACCTTCACATAATTCGTCATGTAGGCTGTAGGTAACTCTAAATAGTTTTCCTTTATTATTGAATAGCATTATACAAATTATGCTCATAATATTTTTACAATATACCGGGAACATAATATCGCAAAAACACGTTCAGAACTGACGTTAATCCACGTATAAAAATTTCACAGCACTTAAGTCGGTAATGAGTCGGATAAAGGTGTAATTATGCCCAAATAAATAATTTCTGTATGGCGCGATTGTAAAAATATCTAACAAATATTTTCTACCTTATCGGCCTGCAAAATGTTAAATTCTGGTATAGCTAAGGAGCTGGTTGTAATTTAGGTATATGATTTCATCGTCGTTGATACTAAGACGTAATTTAGTTTCGAGTTTTCTACTATGTGAACTAGAAAAAGATGGAGGCGAGCTCAGGTAGCTCATGAGTAGCTCTGATTTTTAAAATAAATAATTTCCAAATTTTTAATAAAATAAAACTTAAAAATTAATTAATCCTTTCTGCTTCAATTATTGTTTCTGCTTTCGATTAAAGTATTAAATATATTTCCGTTGTCTGATACCCGCGACACAAGTTAGCACGGGAACTTAGCACGGGATCAGATTGTCGTGGTGTGAAAGCGTTCAATGGATATATTATTATAATTATCGTCCCCACTACTTCAGCTCGCGCTCGCTCTCTCCTCAAAGTAAGGTAGATTAGGTTGTAGCAAAGTATATATTATATTACTAGCTTTTGTGCGCGACTTAGTCCGCATAGACCAATGTACATTGTGCATTGTGCTCCCGTGTGGTATGTATTAGGTCCTTACATATGAAATTGGCGTTTTGTCGTACTGGTCACTTTGATCTCTAATATATCTTTTTTGATTATGAATTCCAATTTCAAATTTATACCGCTATTTACTCATGCATTTGTGTTTCGAAAAAATAAAACAAATGAATTACGGTCATTTGTTTTTTTCTCTTTTGGTTTTTTCTTTGCGTCACTCTGTTTACAAAATGGAAAACATGAAATATCGTATTATTTTCGAGTACGAGTTCCACCGTGGCACCAGTGCTGCAGAAACGGCTCGAAGGATTAATGATGTGTATGGCGGCGGTGTCGCAAAAGAAAACACAGTGCGTTTTTGGTTCCATCGTTTTCGTTCTGGAAATTTCGACCTGCAGAACAAGCCCCGTGGACGGCCGGACACCAAAGTTGATAATGGCCAGACGATTACGGCAGATGTCTATTGCCAGCAACTGCAAATCATGATGGAAAAGCTAGCTGCTAAACAACCGAGGTTGGTCATTCGCTCTGCGCCACTAATGCTTCAGGACAACGCTAGACCACACACTGCACAACAGACGGCTACCAAATTAGAGGAGCTTCAATTGGAATGTCTAAGATATCCACCATACTCCCCGGACCTTGCTCCAACAGATTACCATTTTTATCGAAATTCGGATAACTTCTTGCAAGGGAAAAAATTCAACTCCGATGGAGAAGTCCAAAGCGCCTTCAAAGATTTTATTGATTCCTGTCCGAATGGTTTTGCTAGTAAAGGAATCAATGAACTACCTGTGAGATGGCAAAAGTGCAAAGATAGCAATGTCATATACTTTGATTAAATAAATATATTATGTTTAAAAAAAATCGACTTTATGTTCCTCCTGTACAAAACGCCAATTTCATATGTAATGATCTAATATTTCGAATCGAATCCTTTTTACCCGACTGGGTTATGTTTTTAACGGATTTCTACGGTTTCATAATAATTAACTGCGTGCCAATATTTAACGCAATCAGTCCAGTTGTTGATATTTCACTATACAAACTTTAGGGGTCTTCTTTCAAATTTCGCATATTAAATGTCTGTATTATATAAATATTTGATTGCTATATCTCGTTAGATAGCTGTTTAAACGTAGATGTTTTCCTAAATATCTGCAGAGTAGATGTCATTAAAATTATTTTTTAAGTATGCCTCAAATAATTATTTTTAAACACAAAATTAAAACCTATTTCCGAAGAAAAAATGCTTAAAAATTCATGAAATAAAACTTATTCTCTAAATAATTCCCCTTTTAAATTCTAATAAAATTTTAACTATTTCTTTACTCGATCTTCTTAAGTTTGAAGTCGGTACCAGCAAATTTGAACGTATTAAACGTAATAACGTAACGTAAAGTACTATTATATCATCATAATGTGATGATATTGATAATGATAATGAAAACCGTAATTGACATAGTTGCTTGCAGTTCTTTAAATTACGCCGAAATCCCCAAATATGTATCTATAAGGAGTCAGAAGTTCTGTTCAGTACTTTTGGATCCAGGGTATACCTTGGTGCAAAATCTTACTTTTTGGTGGAATATGTTTGAACTACTTCTGAAAAATTCGAAATCACCATATGTGTACATATAAATTTCGAGGAGTTCCCTCGATTCCTCATGGATCCAATCATCAGGTCACCACTTTGGTGGAAAAGGGACCAACTTATTACCCTATATACCCTTAACATCAAAACAAGAATTTTGAAAATCGATCCAAAGACGGCGGAATTATCGTTGAACATACAATATATATATATACACATACAGCCGAATGCATAACCGCCTCCTTTTTTGGAAGTCAGTTAAAAAACTACAATAAATTAAGAAAATTGTTTTTTTTTATATCTTCTAATACGACTTTGTTTGAAAACAGCTCATTAGATACATAAAAACTATAAAAAGAAATACTTTATAATCACAAATATTTAATTTAAAAATAATTAAGAAGATTTTTTTTTAAACTTAAAAGTCCAAAATCTCGTAAAATATTGGAGTATTCGGAGAATGAATTCAAATTAAAATTCATATTCAAAAATTCAAAAACATCGAAGAAAGTATTGAAAATGACGTGAATTACAACTTCTATTCTTCTTTAAAGGATTCTATTATTCTTAAAGGATCAACATCGACTTAACCTGTAGGCCGTAACCATGTATAGATATTACTAACGTAGCTGTCTGTAGTCCTCCACGCTAGCTTGCTGCAGATTGGCGCATTTGCCTGTTAGTAAAAGTCTTATGCCAAAAGTTCTTACCATCAGCTCCAGGAATGAAGGTGTGTGTGAGGGTTACGGAGACCATGAAGTATATGAGCGCCCAGACGACGCGCATCCTATGGTCCATCCATGCTCCCGCGCTGATCTCTTAGCCAGGACTATTATCTGTTACATATGAGCTTGTGACACCGCTCATTGAAGATAATTTAGATCAAATCTGAAACAAAGAAATAAATACGTTAAAAATATAAATCAATATGTAAAAATAGATTCCATATTTTGAAAGAGGGTTAAAATTATAACAAAAATTTTAGATGGGTAAGTATTTCAATAATAACCTAATATAACCAAACTATTGTTTAGCGTGGTAAAATACTCAAGGATTTAATAATTAAAAGTTGACTAAAACTGAAATAGCTTAAAAGTATATTGCTAGTTACGTATTTACCATACCTATATATGAATACCTAGTATAGGTAATAATGTTATTATTAATCAATCTTGTTTTCAACTTCATGTTAAGGGAAAAAAGCTTTATCGTTGTTCATAAAAATATATTTTTACCGTTACAAAAACATGGTTAATTATTATTTATATGAAGTTGTTTAAATGCCTACTTAAATTAATCTAGGTTTAATTCCAGTGATAATGAACTGTGAACTGATATTACTGCAAAATTAATGCTCCCTCGGAGCATTAATTAAAACTTAATTTAATAGGTTTTATGAAATAATAATTAAATAATTAATATTTACGAATAATTGTTTGTCTTAATTAAAAAGTAAATGAGTTTCAGGTTTCAGTGACCAGCGGTAATATGATGCTGGATTTTTAAATGGACTCAATTTCGTTGCAAAGGACCATGCAAGAAACACTGCCCATACAGTTTTTTGCATGGTCCTTTAAAATAAAGTTGAACTGGTACGTAATGTGAGCTATTTTTAATATTACATATACTAATGTGCGGTTGCGGAGCACGTAGAATTTCATACATACATAAGATACAAGTAGATATATGACTTATCGCTACTTGTCTCTTTCACTAGCACACGAATATATTATTTCTATCGTTTATATAGGAGCGCGATAACAATATATTCGTGCGCGAGTGAAAAACACAAGTAGCGATGATTCAATGTACGAAATTTTATGTGCTAACGACTAACCCTTTACATGAAATCATCATCATGATCACCGACCGTGAACGTCCTCGTCCTCCAGACTCTCGATGTGAGGACTAAGTACACGCTAGCCAACTGCTAGGTTGATTTATCATAAGTACCTAAACAAACAAAGAGTTTATCCAAACAAGCGAAGAAGCGGATAGAGCTTGTACTGTTTGACCTATTGCAGGAGCTAAGTCCAGTGTGCATGTCTTAGGTTTAATTAAGGATAAGTCTAATACCATATCAGGGTATGGATATGCAGTGGATTAGATCGTATCGATGATGTGTCGTACATTGTACGACAGTGTCAGACCGAGATTATAATAATTAAATTAATACGGAAGCAAAAATTTCAAGTACAGTTTTACGAGAATTGAGCGTACGGATGAGTGTGGCACTCTGGAAATTTGGCACAATTAAAGTTAATGCAGAGGAAGGCGTGCCGAAAGTTATTGTTTTTTTATATAATGCTTAGAAATACATGAAATTAATGAAAATATCACCAACACACACTACCATGCGTTTGGTACACATATACACAAACATTGTGTATTTATAAGCTAAAGACAGTTTGGACACATCGTGTTTGAAATTTGTAGTGTTGTGAACCATATGAAGTTTAATCGATATTGTTGTCACATCGAGAAAGTTATTAGTTGAAACCAAATCGATTTTTAAATCGTCGACAAACAAAAACGTCAAAACATACCGATTTATGGCCGATTCATTATTGTCAATCCCTATGAGTTTTGACATTCGGTTTCAAAGTGAAATTTTATTTTTCATAATTTTAATGGAACTGGACTAATATTCCTATTACTCTTTATTATTATACTAATTATCGAATATAATTATTATCGCTACCTCATTAAATTCACATTACACGTTGAAATGTATTTTTTTTACACGTTAACGTTTGTCAATTTGTCACAATAATCAACATTGCTTAGTGGAAAGTTTCCGTATTTTTCCATCATAATATTAGAAAATCGTACCTACTACTCCTATTACAGGGGAGGCTATGCCAAAAGAAGAAGAAGAAAATCGTACTAAGCATTGTGTTTTTTTAATATTTTCATAAAATGTTACACATCGTATGCGACTACTGTAAGGCTCACTCGTATTTTTTTAAATCACATTTATAAATTATTTTAAGGCCCATCCTCTCGGTCTAGTCTGCAAATCCAGCAATTAGTTAAGAATTTGTTTATAGATTTTCTTATATCTATATATATTATTTGTTTATATCTGATAACTGTGAATAGCTGTAAATAGTAGTAAAAATATAGGTGTAAAAAATAGTAGTAAGTATATAGGTGTAGATTATTGTCAGTTGTGAGATGGTGTAGGTGTAAGTAACGGTGGCCAGTACCTACTACACAAATGTATGTTCCTGTTTATCGAGAACAAAGTATCTCTAGACCCAATATCTAACCTTAGGGTCGTTTCACACCGAGACGATACGCAACGTTGCGCTGCGTTTAATTGAAGAGTTAGGATGTCAAACTGCACCGCTTTGCATACCCGGCGCCGCCCTTGCAATGAAACGTGTATCATGTTGTGTAATGATTAAGTTCAATTTTGAATCCATATTTACAAATGCAGCGCCACGTCGCGTATCCTCTTGTTTCGGTGTGAGCTGACCCTATTGCGTGGTGAATAAAATTCAATTTTGAATCGCTATCTTAAAAATGTAGTCGAGTCGCGTCTCATTTCGGTGTGAACTGACCCTTATAGGTACGAGTAGCTACTAGTTACTACATATTTCAGTCATTTATGTTCACTTTGAGCTAATTGACGTATTTTACGGTATTTTTTTATAAATTTCATTACTAAAGTCCGTTACGTAAAATACCTCGGAGATATTCTTCATTTGCTTATTATAAATTTTAAAACTGTCAAAAATATTCTTCTCAGAATTCGCGGTAAAGAGAAATGAGCTAAACAAGTTAATTAAGTTAAAATGTTGAGTTAATTACAAACTAGTGTCACTTTTAATCTTGAGGTCGAGTCGGGCTTGCCTAATGATATTAACGATGCCAGGACACCGTTGAAAACGCGGGGAGATACGAAAAATTCTATCATTTTAACCTGAAAAATGCTTAACCTACTTGTAAACGTGAAACGGGTGTTGTTTTGCTAGGCAAAAGCAACAGAAAATCGGCTTATACACACTTGTATACTTGTTAGTGTTAAGTAGCTTACGTCTCGGAACCCTGATGGTTTTGTCGTGTTTGTCTGTCTTTCATTGCGCTTACTTGGAAAACTTCGTACAAAAATAACGAAATTAATAAGTCAAAAACAAATCAAAATAACCATGTAAAATATTGGTATAGTGGTAAGGAACCCTACGTGCGCGTGTCCGACTCGCACTTGGCCGGTTTTTTTGAGAGTTGGGCGGATACTGTATTCTTCCTTGTTGTTGTTACAGGTGTCACTTGTTTGACAGTCTTCATACATTTCACTGGTAGTCTCCAGTTAATATACCTTGGTCGACGAATTTTCACCGTTAAATGAAGTTTGAAGTTTTTAACTGCGACAATGCCGACAGCGGGCGCGGCTAGTTAAATAATTCCTCGCAATATGACGATGGACGCGACAGTTCAAGTTTGCCCCAGTTAGCTCTGTAAAAGTTTAACGTCCCATTTTCGAATACGAGGCTTCAATGGATTCCCTGGGGCCTAGGCTCTCGTTGCATTAAACCTAGGGTTGCCAGGTGAGTCGCGAAAAAATACCGGACAACCCCAAAGGGGTTGTCCGTTGAAAGCTAGGTCGAACAAAATACGGGTTTTTTATACTAATAGCTTTTATTTATTAATCTACATCACATAAATCAACTAAATTAGTAACAAAATATAATGCAGTCATAAAATTGTGGTCGCCAAGACTATGCTCACTTTAAGAAAGTCTTTATTAAACAATGGTATGAATATTATTATTTACTACTTACTTAACAAAATAAAGGTAGAAAATTCAGAAAAAAATAAAATCACCTAAAACTAGATAGGTATGTTTAACAAAAATAACTTCCAATGCACAAATAATAAAGTTAAAATCATTCTTCTAAAACTTATTTATGTATGTTGTACTGTACCTAGGTACTTTTAGGTAAGTACCTACTTACTTCTATTTAACATATTTTGCATTTGACGTAACCGCTTTCAAAAGTGTTTTATTTGATACAACACGTTCTTTAAAATCAGTGCAGCTCGAGTTTATGTTGAAAAAAGCCCACAGTTCACTTTTCACAGTCTCTAGACCAAGGCGGTTTCGTTCATTGGTCCATATATTCCCCATCACACTGAAAATGCGCTCGACGAAGGCTTTCGATACGGGAATGCTGCATACATGTTGGACCAATTTGAGAAGATTAGGCGCTGATTCTTTACTTAAAAGCTGCACCACATATCCACTGACTTTCCCTCCAGGGAATGGTAAACACTGCTAAGTATAGCCAACTCTGAGTAGAGTTCTTCCGGTGGAGTGTCGTTGCTTCTCGTTAGAGTCCACAATTCAATTAGTTGGTCCAGAGTTGGTAGACCGCGTTCAAGGTCCAAGCAACTGAAGCTTTAGAACACCGAGTTTTCGAACTGGAACCACTTTCCAAATAAGCAACAGCTCGTTGATAAGCAATCAGGGCGTGTTTTTGAAACTCCTGAGTTTCTTCATCCGATAGGTACTTTTTGTTCATGGCCATACGCACTTTCATTCCGAAGTGATCATCATTAATTTTTTTCACTATTGTCTCCCGGAATCGTGTCATAATATTGTGTAGACTGAAAGCTAATGTGTCGTTCTTTTCCAGTAATAGTAACATTTCCTGGAATGACGCCATGAAGTTGTGCGTGAAGTATAGATAGAGTTCGGTGTAAGTGGGGTTCATTTCTGTTGTGGGATTATCTTCTTGGTCTTTTATAATAGCTCATATAGCCGGTGAACAATTATTGGCGCCTAGATCGAAAAAGTATTTTTTTAACGGCCCCCACGATGACAAAACTCTATTCAGGGCTTTGAACAAGCTTAACCACCTAGTGGGTACATGCCGAAGGACCTCTTTGAATTCACATTCATAAAATTCAAAGCACTCTTTCAGGTCTTGTCTCTTCTTTGCTGTAAGGAAAAATTCCGAAAATGTTTTCAGAACGATTTTTTCTACGTCAACTGGCAACATCTTTAACGCATTTTTGGCACAGTTATGAATATCATTGCAATGGGCAGCGATGATGTTACTATTTTCTTCCTCTTTCAGTTTCTGGTACACCGAATTATTCACTCCATAATTAACAGAAGCGTTATCTGCTCCATACGCAGTTACTCTGCTCCAAGAAAGATCTGCTTCTGTTAAGACTTTGGACAGTTGATTTTTTATACATCGCGAGTCTTCGAATGGATCTTCGTAGAAATCTAAAATTATTCGGCACATTCCAGATTTTGCTGTACTCAACGGAAACTGGGAACAACTTCTTGTTTCCTTTATTCGACGCGTCAGTAGCGAGGGAAAAAGGCACGTCTTCTTTCAAATCATCTTGAACCAGTTCCATTGAATGAGGGTACAGAACTTGATTCATAATGGTGCATTTGGTGCGCCCTCCGGTCATTTGTTTGACGATTTCCGAATCTGTGATGGTTTCTTTTCTGACCTTTAATGAACAATCTTGAGCCAAATAGGTGATGTGATGTTTTACAGAGTGAAAAATATCTGCTAGCTCGGCAAGGCTTACTTTTTCACTCTGTGCGCTTTCTTTAGGCATAAAGAAAGAGTTCATTCTTTGGGACTTGGCTTGCGCACTTTCCGCCTCTTTATGCTTTTTTGTAGAGGCATGCTGTTTCACACCCTTTAAACCTTCAGCCACAGCAAATTCATTTCTACAAATTTTACAGTAAGCTCTAGTGTCGACGTTGATTTATTTTCCCACTATTTATTATAATGGCACATTCGCCTTATTTTCTTTGGCGGTGTTGCAGAACTGGTGGTAGATTCTTCTTCCTCCATTTTCCATTACCTTTTTTGAACAAACAGTCAAAAACACAAACAGACACGCAACTACGACGAACAACTTTGCTTTTTTCAACAAGTAGGTACTTAGGTTAACTGCGTAAACACTCCCGAACGTCGCGTAATCTAATTATCGACTAGGTAAACAAAACTCGAAAAATCAAAACAAAACACACCGGGCGCGCGTGGGTGGGGGAGTGGACGCAGGCAGCGAGTACAAGTGAGTGAGACGAGTATACAGTGGTGAAATGAGAGCCCGCAAACGCAGATACAGACAGCGAGCTAGGAGCGCGCGCGAGTTTTGTGTTTGAGGGCTTTCATATGCCTACTTTTGTAGGCGCTTGTGACCAACGTACCGACTTTCCTCAAAATACCGGACATTATTCTGTCCGGTATGACCATTTATTTTTACCGGACAGGCCTCGAAAATACCGGACTGTACGCTTAAATACCGGACATCTGGCAACCCTAATTAAACCTGAAGCAGAGTCCATGGTGTGGAAACACGCTGCTAAATCTGCGTAAGTACGTTGAAGAGGCCAATCCGTCTATCGAGATACAAACTGTGCACTTGTTCGAATAGCTTTCATACATGTGAAGTTGGGTATTGGTAAAAACTTGTATTTGTTATTTTATATTTGTAATTGAATTTCACACATATCTCTTACATTAAACTCAATAAAGTAGTCAAAAATAATACAAGGTCAAGTCTTAATTGTTTTAACAAGTACTAAAGGAAATTATCATTCGATGTATGAAATTAAATATGAGTCAAGTAGCCTATTATGTTTCTTCTTTCCGAAGAGCCAATAATAAATTATGCCTATTCCCTATTTAATTATTCATCTTAGTATGCCAAAAATCGAGTCAGATGTATATATTCTGATTTCTGCTCAATAAACGCATGTCATTCATAAATCACAATAAAACTATATTTACCTACATACCTTATTATACCTACATTATTAATATTAATATTCCACGTGCAAAATCATAAAACCGGATATTAAAGTACCTAATATAATAATTTCAAACCGGATATTGTTATGAATCATAAAACGATTCTACAGAAATAGCCTTTAACATTCCCAAGGCCATTTTCCAAAAAAAAAAATAGAGTTACTTTGTTAGTAGATACTTGACATACTAACGGAAAAATAAAAAAAATAGTCTCCAATAAAAATAAATATCTACTTCGAAATTTTAAAGATCTTTTTGCGTGTTCCGATGTAACGTGTGTTGTCTTATGTTTCTGATCATATTTTAATTATAATATCATATACCTGACTGCCATCGTAGCTTTTTTAATTTATTATTTAATTTATTACATAATCAACTAGAGAATTCGTTTCGAATAGTCACAGCGAACTAAAGTTAATACAATCTATACATTAGTAGATGTTAGATTAGATTTTATAGTGGCCACCGGCGACTGGCGCTCCTCTGGTTTGCATACAAACACAGGCTTGGATCTAGGAGGAATTACATTAAGTAATATCGGATTACAATTATTTACAATTTTAGCATTTCACCTATATGAATCATCAATCAAAAATTATATTGAAAAATGGCGATGGCCAGATCAACAATAATTCGACTTCGCCTTAGCCTAAAAGAAAAGTACGAAACGTAGGCTGGCAGCTTGTTTAATTATAACGTAGGTACTAAAATCATAGTTTTCAGAGGCATTCGGAATCGGCTACAGAAATCGGCCTTTTAATAGATTGGATACGGCTATTTTAGGTGTTACTTAACACCACCTTGCAAATTGCAACACAAACGCTGAGGTCAAAAGGTGAAAATTAAGATTTTATTACGCTAGTGAATTAACCTCACCTTTTAAGGAAAACTACTTATCCACCAAATACCCTGTTACATAATTATTAGCTCCAGAGTCACTGGCATAATATCTCAAATCAAATGACAGGTGAAGGTCTTTAAGTGGCTTTCACAAAGCACCCTTTCACAAAGTATGTTATTCGTGTTACGGTTTTGATAAAGACAGCTGAATCACGAATTTTTACAACTTTAGCAGCTTCGTCAGCAGAATGTCGTCGTAGCACACCTGTCGAAAAATCCGCGGTGGAGGATTTTTTAAAATTTATTCAACCAGAAGTTATAGAAGTAAACGCGTAACGTTCATTACTTACAATTTCCTGATCGCGTTGAGTCTCCGCAATCGCGATTTTAGATCCTTTGGGTGCTTCGGCCTTCCACACAGCGTGTAGCATTGTTTGATAATGTTACATAACATTTGTTGTCAGATAAATACGTTGAAAAAAGGGAAATGTTTTAGTGCTAAACAATGTTAAATAACTGCTTTGGGAGCACCTAACTGCGTTTTTGTATTAATCGCATAATGATTGATGTGCGTAAAACAATCGCCACCTGACGCACCTACACCGATTGACTCATACGCCCACTTCATTACGAACAACTGAGAAAGTGAAAATCTATTAACGGTTTAGGGCGCATTTACAAATTCGACCAAATGAAACCAAATTCTACAAAACTAACAATTGTCACAAGTATAGTACTTCTTTATCTAAAATAGCATTATTGCCCGCGGCTTCGCCCGCGTGAAATTAGGTTTTCACGGGGTCGAAGCCGCGGGCCTAGTGGCAAAATTTTGTCTCCATAATTTAGGCTTTTTAACCAATTTAGTATAGTTTTTTTACATTTTCTGTATGAAAGTGTGTAAATGTGTTGTAACCGATTGATTTTATTGTATAATATGATAGAACGTATAGTAAATTGTTGTTTAGCAAAAGATGTACGGACCGAAGGCTGAAATATAACACAACGACGGTTTCTTTTATTTAATATATCTGGTTCTACTTTAGTATTATGATGTACCTACTTTCAGTATTGTTTGTAATATATATAGTTTTCTTACTGTTAATACATTAGCTTCTTTGTATAATTTTCTTTTTAGCATGATTTTGAGTAACCCTCTTTGCGCTCGTTCTAAATTTAAAATGTGGGTTTTGTATGAACCTCCCCAGACCGTGATAGAATAAAGAATTACAGATTGAACTAAGGCGGTATAGATATTAGTGATGAGTTTAATATCCATAATGTTTCTTAAGTATCGAAATAGCCAGGTTAGTTTTCTTATGCGAGATGCAACAGCTGTCAGTTGTGGGATCCATGATAATTTACTGTCGAGCATTACACCTAAATATTTTGTAGAATTTACCCTTTCTATTGTTTGACATGTGCAGTTGATAGTTATTTCATTGTTACAAAAGTGGGCTAACTGCCCATTGCCCATGAAATAACTATCACTGCCCACATTAAAATTACTGGGGGCTTGGGTTGAGGAATTAATAGAAAATGTTATATAATTAGTTTTATTTGTGTTCAATGTTAGTGAATTTGTTCTTAGCCAGTCTATAACCTTATGAAGTCCAGTTTCCGCACATTTAAACACTGTGGGCCAACTCGTGTCTTCAAAAAGTAGTGCTGTATCGTCAGCGTATGAAATAATAGTGCCATTAAGCAATTTTTGATTTGTTAAGTCATTAATAAATATCAGGAAAAGGGTTGGGCCAAGCGCGCTGCCTTGAGGGACGGAATATTCAGAAGTTATCATTTGGTCGCTGGTGGTATTTGAATCTAATTTTACTTGTTGTGTTCTACCGGTCATGTAACTCGTCATAAGATCTAGAAAAGGGGGGAATTAAATTTATTTAAATTAAAAATTAAATTTTATCTAAATCTATGTTATATATCTATCTCATCAAACCTAAAATCTACTCATCTATCTTGCTATATTCCTATTTTTTCCATTTTACGAAGGAGAAGTGGAATATAAACTGTGTCAAACGCTTTTTTTAAGTCTAAAAAAATACAAAGTGTTTTCTACTTATACTTTTTGTAATACGCCTGACAAGATCATGTATGGCATCTTTAGTACTAAGACTCTGTCGAAAACCGTATTGGTATGTTGATAAAAGATTATTTTTATTTAAATATTTTATTACACGTACATTAATAAGTTTATATATATTATAACTATAGTTATTAATGTCATGCCTACTACCGTTCTCAAAGATTGGGTGTATTAAAGATCTCTTAAAGTTCCACTTCTAAAGCTGGTAGCACATAAGTGAGTGATAATGGGTATTAATAGGGATTTAGCCATTTTTATAAAGTTGGTGGGGATTTAAAAATGAAAATGTTTGCTTCACGTATTAATTACCTTCGTGAGATTTAAGGAGCCGTTAACTTTAAGAAGCTTTTGAGAATGAGCGTTTGATTAATTAACTCAGGTGAGTAGCACATTGTTATGACTGACTTAAGTTTGTTAATGACCCACAATACCCAAACATAGTACTGATGGTCAGATGATTATTAACGAATGTGAGTAATCACGTCTCGAATCACTGCTCATTGCTCAAGAAACAACATATGACTCATAATATGAGAATATTTTTTTTTTCTGACCTATTATGTTTTGCATATTGTTATTTACATGCGCGTTTGTGACGCCATGGCATGCCACATAAATATTAATATGTACAAAATAACCAAAACAAGAGCAAGTCAGGAGAGGAGATGTCTTAAGACGGTTCGTTAACAATACTATCAACGCGCAATATATTTTTTCCCATAGACGTATTATGCCTTAGCATCCTTAGATGTCAAACATTATCCAAAAAAAAATCTTTATACCAGAAAAAAAACTACTGCCATGTGTAGAAAACCGACGGAACTACGATGTCTAAAATCAAACTACGCGTCGTACGCGTATCATCGTAGGCCGCGATGGCCCATAACGGGGTTTCATTTTTAAAATAATTTAAAAATACCTAATGTATTTTAAACAGATAATATTGTGCTTATTTTATTATTCCGTATTATATTTTTCTCGTCCATCTTTTTTACTCGTTTGTCATAATTTTGCAGCCTGTTACAGCGCAAAACTGACATATTATAGTCTAATGTAAAACTCGAGTTCCCCAATGGGGCACTCGAAGTCTCTACGTCTTCTCTTTATTTTTTCCTTTCCATGTTTTTGTTTTCAAATTACTTTAAAAGTTATTGTCAAATTTAATAATTTTCCTAAAAAATAATAATTGATAATGGCTATAATTCTAGACATTGCCAAAGTAGCAAACGGTAATATTGTTAGTTTGTAAGTTTATAAAATATTAAATAAAAAATTTCAACCTTTTTATCCCATTAGAGCACTAAAATTCAACATAATAATTGACATAACTTATATGGGTATTGAACGTGGTCAAACAAGGATATCAATTATTTTACACATAATATTTAAATTTATTCTATTCAAAACGTACAGTTCTAGTTATTTTTAGGTCTGCAGAAGGCGTAGCTCAAACACTAGAATAAGTTATAGAATAGAGAGGAAACTTCATATAATAGCAGCTAGTTTTCAACTTCTAACTAATATACTTGAATGGTATGTTCATACTTCATAGTAAACTGTACAAATGTGACTCCACAGTCGACAGTTTTACGTATGCATGCGGATATGCGACATTTTTAAAACCATTTTATATATTTTTTTATTTATTAAAAAAACACTCATGTTTTGTATGAGGGTCTAATATGTAGGTAACTAGTATAAAATTATGGTCAGTGCTTTAGTGGCCCAAAGCCTCTGCTTTGCTTTGTTAAGTTTCAGCCAAGAGCAGTTTGTGCTCTTTTTTTGTTATTTACTCCAAGGCTCAAGGTCAAAACATAATTAAGAATATTATCTGAGCCAAAGATTTCAAAACTCAAGATAGGCATATGACGTACATTTGACAGTAAAAAGTTAGGCCATCTTGGTGTTCACCATACTTCAAATGTCAGTCATCTTGATTTACCATACTTCAAATGTCAAAATGGCCCCAAAATCTCAAAATTGGGCCATTTAACTGGAGACACTTTTTGCCTCAAAGTGCCTCGTCTATAATATATACAACTGAGCATGTTTTTAATATACAAATTTGTGTATTTAACGTTTTTACTGAAGGCTTCATCAAAATGAAATTAAAGCAGTTCGTTAAGGATTCTCACACTGACACGCTATACTCAGATTCCGATGCCCGCTACACCGGGCAGATTTTTAGGGTTCCGTATTCAAACGGTAAAACGGGACCCTATTACTAAGACTCCGCTGTCCGGCCTGTGGTATTTACCACTCTATATATCGAAACTAGAAATTGTACCTACTTGGATAAACTACTTGCATAACATTTAAATAAACCGGCCAAGTGCCAGTCGGACTCGCACACGAACAGTTCCGTACCATTATCTATAATAACGGCAAAAAAAATAATCACGTTTGTTGTATGGGAGCCCCCCTAAATGTTTCTTTTATTCTGTTTTCTAGTATTATATAGCGGCAACAGAAATACATCATCTGTGAAAATTTCAACTGTCTAACTATCACGGTTAATGAGATATAGCCGAGACAGACAGACAGACAGACGTCCGTCTGGTAGGTCCGTAGGTACAATTTCTAGTTTCGATATATAGAGTGGTAAATACCACATTGATTAGAAAATAGGAGTAGACATAAGTGTTTCAGTGCATTAGTGTTTTGCGCCTCAGAATCTGTATCCCTTTAGAGTCTAGCGACTCTTTTGAGGGCAAAGTTTTATAAGAGACTTAAATATTTAGCAGACTTAAACGTAAACAGAATTACGTAAAAGTCCTGCTGGAGTACTTCAAAATATTAATGTTTATTTAATAAATATAAACGAGAAGAAAACTTTAGATTTCAGACAAGTAATATTTTAAAACTTCATTTCAATCTATATTTTCTTTAAATAATTTACTATTAATTAATAAAACGAAATATTGAATTTATTCGGAAAGGATGACTGTTATTTTCTTAATAAAACTGTACAGTTAATACGTGTGTCATATATAAAAAGCGAGGAAAAGATGTAAAAAAAACCTAGCCAATAGCATGTCACGACATGTCTGAGGAGGGTTCTGTAAATATCAACGCGCAATAGGTTTTCTTTGAATTACTTCAAAAGTTATGGTCCGATTTCGCTCAAAATAACTTTCCTGAAGAGTTTTTAGCATGATCTATCAGCATGGAAACTTACAAGTATCTATCTCTTATAGTTTAGAAATGCTAGGGGGGGCCAACTTATAAACCAATTTGGAGGCCGATTACTCGAAAATGGTTGTCTTTGTAAAAAAAAATCATATATCAAACCCTGCCTTCATTTTAAAAGACCTATTTAACGATACTTCACACAATGGGGTAAAATGAAAAATATTTTTCATCCCCACTTCACATGTAAGTAGAGCCACCCCTAAAATATAAAATTATTATTATTTTTAGATGCCAAATCTGAGATCTGTACACAATCTACAACTGAACCAAATTTGATCCATTTATATTCATAATTAAGAAGCTCAAGCGCGGACTGACAGACAGACAGACGGACGGACAGAGCGAAACTATAAGGGTTCCTTATGAATAACGGAACCCTAAAAAGGGGAATGGGAGGGGAAATTATTAATTAAAAAACATTAAATGTCGCGTATATTATTGAACTAGCTTTTGCCTGCTTCTCCAGTCTCCATCAGCGTAAAATAATCCCACGGGAACACTGTACTTTTGTGGGATAAAAAGTAGCCTATGTGTTAATCCAGAGCGTAAACTACTACCATACCAAATGTCCTCAAAATCGGTTCAGTAATTTTGCGTGAAAAAGTAACAAACAGGTATCCATCCTTCCATACATTCTCACAAACTTTAACAATTTTTATAGGTAGTAGTAGGATGTGCGTAGATACAATATAATATTCGCACTGTTTATGGCTTTAAAATGTGTAGTTCAACTTAATAATAAGTAGGTAAATATTTGGCGAATAATATACTTTAATGATTTATTTACGTAGCCGCTATGGCGTGCTATGTCGATATTTATAACAATACGCCAGTTTGGTTCCGGGTTTCCGTAATCCGGCCACATTTAAGGTCAAAATTCAACCATAATTTATTTACATCTATATCTCCTAAAAATTTGTTAAACGAACAGATGTAGTAGTAAATGGTAACTTCGTCGCCAAGGATTTAATAATAGTTCAATAAGTAGAGTCGTATTAACATGCAATGAGAAATGAAAAAAGAAAAGAGAAACAATTTCACTAAATTGCCTCTTGATTTCTAGTGTTATATTATCTCTGACAGACGTCAGTAGGTACTATTGATCTTTCAAAACCTAACCAAGAGTAAAGAATATATTATATTACTAAGGTAAAGAACTGACATTCGATAGACTTACACGATCGACAGCTCGCAGCTATATGTGCGTGGCTAGACGTATGCGGGAGTTGCGCGCGGCGAGAGGGCCGTGAGTTTTTTCCAGCCGCTCACGGGGCAGGCCACTGGTCGTTTCGTGCTTTGACATAATTGACAGTATAGTTTGATAATATTTATTTGTCGGACACGATGTTTAAAATTATTTCGTTGTCAATCTTAGGCTTACGTCAACATTGCTGACATTCGCCGGTGCTCGAGCTGTCATTTGTAGGGAGTGTTGCCGATGTGCCAAGAGCATGTTAGGACATTTGTAGTTTGATACATTGATAGTTTCGTAACTATCAACGCGCTGTAGGTTTTCTATAAATTACTTACTTAAAAGTTAAAATGTTATTGTCCGATATCATCAACATAAGCATGGAAATGTACAAGTTTGCATGACATGGTGCTGCCGATTAGATCAGTTAGAACTGTGTATCGGCATGGATTGGCATGACAGTTATTTGTTTGTGGTGTATATGGACGAACTGCAGGTTGAATCAAGCCTGCAGCGTCATGCTGATTGGACGACAGGCAGTATGGTGTATGGCTACTGTAAGCCTATCTAGTAGCGCCATCTAGTAGTTGTAATGCGCCATTATGATTGGCCTTTCCATTAGTTAGGAAGAGCAGTATATCCGTCTCTATCCCACGCGCTAAGCCGAAAGCCAGCGGAGAGAGACGACAGATACATTCGAACATTCAGGAAGAGTGCGTGCGAGTCGCCTTGATTTAAACAACGCCGCGATCAGTGCATCTTTATTATTCCTATAGCGCGAATAATAATCCCGCTAGTGAAACATTTGGAACAAAATATTTGAAAGACTAAAATACCAAAACCACTAATGTATTTCATATTTTCGGGCCACCTTAGTACCACCTTATACGACATTTGCGCGATACCCTTCTTACACTTGGCACCTTCTATCAGTAACATAATATTATTCTGCTCAGTAATTCAATTATTGTAGATATTATAAGCTCCTGCTTTCTCATATAGGCCTGGCCAAGACAATCCTGAGCTGAAAATCATGATAACTGAAATGATTTTTCGCTGAGCCTTTTTTTTTCAATCGTAGGCTGGCATTTCTGCTACACAATAAAATAATTGTTATTGATACTAGTAATCTGATTCTGAATGTTATTAGTATAATGTTCTTTTGTCATAGGAAATAAATGGGTTCTTTTATCTTCAGTGCATTATTTAGAAATGCTATATTTTAGTAATCATTTTATACTTTTCAAATAGATTCTTTGTACAGTCTTTCATTGTCTGATTCAACATTATAGTTCTTCTCTATAGGGGGCTTCTATATCTATAGCCCACTTTACTGAAAATATTAAAAATAAAAATTACAAATTTTATCTACCTATATTCAGACAAAATATAGACAAGTACCTATACATTTCTTAATTTGTAATTTAATAGATATGTAGATGCCAAATATAAAATTAGTAAACAATTAGAATTATCACTGTAACTATCTATATAATATTATTATGACACTAATTTTTAGGGTTCCGTCGTACTCAAGGAACCCTTAAAGTTTCGCTCTGTCCGTCCGTTGTCTGTCTGTTTGTCCGCTATTCTATCTTCTGTAATTATGAATATAAATTGATAATATTTAGTATAGTATAGGTTGTGCACAGATCTCAATTCTGACATCATAAAATAATAATATGTAATTTCAAATTTTAGGGGTGGCTGGGGATACATGTGAAGTGAGGATGAAAAATATTTTTTAATTCTACCGCATCGTGTGGGGTATTGTTGAATAGGACTTTTAAAATGATGGCAGGGTTTTATAGATTACTTTTTTACAAAGCTAACCATTTTCGAGTAATCGGCCTCCAAAGTGGTTTATAAGTTAGTCGCCCCCTGCCATTTCTAAACTATAAGAGATAGAAACTTGTAAGTTTCCATGCTAATAGATCATACTAAATACTCTTTTGGAAAATTATTTTAAACGAAATCGAACAGTAAAATTTGAAGTAATTTGAAAAAAAACCTATTACGCGTTGGTAGTTACGGAACCTCCCTGTTCCGTAACTATCAACGCGTTAGACATGTCTGACATGCACTTGGTTAGGTTATTTTTGGTTTCTACGACTATGTTTTGTCATTATAATTTTCATAACATTCCCTACGTAGTACGTAATTCCCTTTTTACGTAAGACTATAAAATATTAAATATTTTTTTGCTTCAAATACCACCTTTATGGCACGACTTTCTGCTTAAATTAAGCTCGCAGCGAAAGTTCAAAAGCTCCAATTTATACACAATTTGAATTTGTATTGAATGTTGATTTTATTTTGCCAAGAGTTTGCCGTAAACATGTTCTCATTATCCAAATGTTAGATCCTCATATATGATTTCGTAAATATTTGTATTTCAATACCCTACATCGGGCTCTGTTTTGAAAATAGGGGCCTCTAATTTCCTGATGAGGACACAAGCTCGACACTAGCGTCAAGAGTATCCACTGTGCACAGCAAGCAATAAAATCGACCGCGACACTTACCCCCGGTTTCTGAATGGCTAATCAACGCCAAAATCAACTAATCAGCGGTCAAATCTCTTGTCAAGTGTAAATTGAGTTGCAAAAAGCTTGATCAGTCGTTTGATTTGATCAACGTGTTAGTTAACAACACTAATGTCAAACGAATGGTCAAACAACATGTCAAGCGCAGTTTTCGGTTTCTGGAAAGCTATTTAAGGCTTGCATGTCCTTGTATGTGTCATGTCAATTTGATCAATGATTATTAAATTTTTTACTAATTAGCGTTTCAGAAACGACAATTGATTTAACAAGTCTATTAACTCAACAAAGTGTTAGTTCATCAACTATTTGATTAGCCTTTCAGAAACCGAGTGTAAGTGTCGCGATCGCGCGAAGCTAATAGTAATACTGTTTCTGTCGCAACCAAATTATACAAAGCACGCGTGTATTGCTTCGGATGTGGCGAGTGAAGTGTACTCGACCTGTTGCTGGCCATACAATCACAATGTGAAAAAAAGTTAATCGTGGTAAAATATTTCTTGTTGAGATGCGAAGTTTCTTGATGGAAAAAAAAGGTAAAGATCAATCTTGAATCACTATTTGAATTGCAGCGCGTATCATCCCGTTTAGGTGTCATACTGACGCTTAGGGTCACTGTAGTATCATTAGCGACGCCCCTGTTCAGAACTCAAGAGTGTCTTGTTGAAGTTGTTACAACTGGGTTTTCATAATTAATTGTTGTTTCGTACTACGAAGCAACCATACTTAGTATTAATAATAATAATCACCATGTGTGCTGAGGTTCTAAGCTGTCTAAGCTTTTACAAACGAGCTTTGGAAGCCGGTTGAAGATTATGAGGAGAGCAATGTTAAAGTTTTCGGTTGGATTGTGGCACTTTTAAGAAGGAAAAAGGAAAAATATTTAGCCACTTGTAGCAAGATAGTCTAAAGAAAAAGAAAACCCGTGCTGCACCTACTAACAGTAATATGTGCTATCCAACAAGTTGCCACTCGACCAGGTATAAGATGAAAATCGCTTAAAGGCACCGTTGAATCATGCGCACGCACACATACACATGTGTATATACGTAGTTCAACCATGTCTCCAGTCGTTGCGGTCACTTCATTTGTCTATATCTATACTAATACTATATGGAGGAAAGATTTTTTCGTTTGCTTACATCGAATAGGCTCCGAAACTACTGGACCGATTTTGATGTAACCCACTGACATAGAGTAGGCGACGAGTAAATGAAAAAGTAGCATATGTCGTTCACATATGCTACTTTTTCATTTGCGCGCACGAAGTCGCGGGAAACATCTAGTCTTTAGATATTTTGTTGAATCCTAGTGCAAAGGAATATCTTTAGAAACTGGTCGAGCAGGAACTTTGTCGATATTGTAATTTTTGACTTGAATAGAAAATAAAGTTATCTTTTTGGCCATGTTCAGATAACGAGCAGCAAACTTTTGTTTTAATGTTGTTGCCTATTGCGAAATACTTTGACTGATGAGAATCATTAAGTATGTAGGTACCTACCTACCTCTGCGTGTATTTAACGTTTGTATGTGTGAAAGAAGAGCTTAAAACTGTTTTCAATTATATTGAAACAATTATAATTTGTAATGAAAACTTAATTGTCGGCGATAGCGATCGTCTGGGCAAGCGTTGATTTGTAGTAATTTCGTGTAATTGCGCGGTGAGAACGCACCGTCTGAACAGATCCTTAACTCTGAGTAATTTACTCCAAACTAGGAAACCATTCTAGATTTCCCAGTGGAGAGAATTAGGTGACGAAATACAAGTCACGGCCGGGGCCATAGGGCATTAATTTTGGAGCCGTGTTATGACTCTCGTATGAGTGTGGACACAACTCTTCTATAAAACATTTTTATAGTATAATACATTTTAAGTAGAGGTCGCCCTCGGAGGTGATGAAGTATTTACTGTATTTACAATTAAAAATCAATTTTTAAAAATGTTGCCCGTCTATCTGTCTGTCTGTTTGTTCCGGCTAATCTCTCAAACGGCTGGATCGATTTTCACGGGACTGTCACTGGCAGATAGCTTATGTTATAAGCTTATGTTACAATAACTTAGAATTGTTAAAAGCTAAAATTAACTAAAATCTATTTAAAATATTTACAAACTATAAAAGTAGGTAAGTACTAAAAATAATAATAACTACTCCAGAACTTAAAATGCTACAAAACAAAGAAATCTCCCAGGTCGTCCCCACCAGGCAGAGTACCTAGAAGGCTCAAAGAGTTTCCTCGCTGGATTGCGATACTTATTCTCTGGGCCAGATAGGTGCCGGCTCTGGGGTTTCTGGGGTCAACTTAAAATGCTACAAAACAAAGAAATCTCCCAGGTCGTCCCCACCAGGCAGAGTACCTAGAAGGCTCAAAGAGTTCCCTCGCTGGATTGCGATACTTATTCTCTGGGCCAGGTAGGTGCCGGCTCTGGGGTCTCGGGTGGCCTCAATGACTTTTTTGGAGATTTCTCTGAAAAGTTTTTGCGCAGCCAGACCCCATGTACCTAGGGTTTCAACCCCAAACGGTTCAAATATGAGATCCCCACTAATGTTCTCATATTTGCGCCGCTTTAGGTTTTCCGCCTGATTGGCGGCCGCACCTGCAGAACTCGAAGTGCCCTGGACATGGGACGGAGCAAGTGTATCGACGCAAGTAGCGTCCCATACAAGAGCCCGTCCCACTCTCCAAGGGACTAGGGTTATACCATCTGGTCTCTTGCCATCGTCGCGCGCCAAACCAGAGGGTTCCAGCACAGCTGGCACTCCGGCGGTGACAAGAGCCCGACGGATGAGATCGTTCAGGCAGTGATGTCGGGAGATGCAGCCGGCGCTTCGTTGACAGGACAGCCCGTGGTGTCCGAGGATGTCCACGTTTGTACCACAAACACAGCTATGGGGGACGACGTGGGGGGTGGGACCTGCCAAGACGCAGGGAAGTGGCTAACCGGAAAGCTGTTCGATCCAGCAATGTCCCCGTATTGGGTGACGGTAATGCTTGAAGCAAAATATGCAAAAACGGATTAGGGTAAAGGCCATGTGACAGTAAATTTGGAGGAGGCGGTCTAAAGTTTCATTTAAATTTTGTAATTTGTTATCTATGAAGTCCGGGAGAGATTCGTCTAAAATAGGTGAGCCCAAAAGGAAGAGCGAATCCTTGTCAATGACAGACAGTTGTGGAGCTATTTCTTTAAAGCTGGATATAATCGCGTTTCTATCCCCACAACTGTCTGGCACAAGAAGTTCGCACTTACATAGGTTCAGCTGTAGACTTATTTTTTGGAACTCGCGGATCAGAGTGTGGAAGTTGGAGTCGCTTCCAAGGGTCTCATCTAAATACCAAACATTAATTTTTGAATTTCAAAGCTCAAACGAGGACCGGGTGTATAGCAAGGTTGAAGATTGCTGGACCTAGAGGGTCGCCCTGTTGGCAGCCCACTTCGGATGAGATGAGGTGGTCTTTGTAAATGAGTTTGGTGGGGTCGTTGTAACACTGGAGCATAAATGGTAAAATGGCAGGTGCTTTAGATTTAATTTGGGCCAACATGGCGCCTCGGTCAACTGAGATAACTTAGAATATATCGATCTTAGGTTTCCATCGTTTACGTCAGTTCTACGCAGACGAAGTTGCACCAGCTTGTAATTCATATACTTTTTAAGTTTGAACTTAGGAAGGGTTATTTTGCCTCGTAGATAGAAAAAATATTAAAAAGTAAAATTTGATACAGATTGACAAACGTCAACGTGTAACAAAATTGTGTCTATCAAACGCACTCTAGTGTACGATAATAATCTGAGGTAGTGTGTGTTGTTGTAATTTTTACTAATTTTTATGTATTTTTGCACACCTTCCTTCACATAAAATTTTATTTACAGGCCAAATTTCACACTCCTCCGGTTGCACAATTCTCGTAAAACTGTACTGAAAGTTTTTGCCTCACATAATAATACAATAATGTTAGTGCAGGGTCGGGGCATTCCCGCTAATAATAAATTCTTAGAACTGAGTGCTAAGTGTGAGTTTTTCTTTTCGCATTCGATCGTGAGCGCGTTTGGCGTTTACTAGGAATTTGTACAGCGCCACCTAGTTGTAAACGCGACAACTAGGTCAAATCACATACAAATTCCTAGCAAACGGCAAACGCGCTCACGATCATATGCGAAAAGAAAAACACACTTAGCAGTCTGTACCTACGTAAACAGTAATATTTCGAATCAAACCAAAAACTACAGATGTAGATTGTAGCTGTTGATAAACATTCGGCTACTTAGTAGATAAGACAGTAGACACGAAATCAAATAGCTAACCGGGTAGAAATTACCTGGAACATTGTTCCGGACTTTATAAACATTATTTCCGGCCCGCTGGATGCAATGCATCCGAAAGTATCTGGTGGTAAAAAGCGCAGGCCATCAGTTATTCATGCTGCGCTACCTCTTCTACAGGAAGATGAAATGTGGCGCTAGGTAAGGCAATAAAGGTTATATGGGTACATATATTTACAAAAATTGGATCTTCACAGATAAGAAAAAAATGTACTGATACTAATTATTAATCGTTTAAAGCTGTCAATTAAACTTAGAGCCTGTTCCACAATCTACTGATAGCTTGATAAGCGTTAGCTTATTTGCATGTTTTGTCTCTGTCGTTTGATATGAAATAAGCAGCGAAACATTTTCCGACTAAGCTATTGAAGATTGTGAAACAGGCCCTTGGGGTCAGCTCAGACCGCAACGCGGCGCGGCGCTGCGCGGAGATGCAATTTTAAAATATCCATTCAACATTGAACTTTATTCACTACACGAAAAGATAGATAATATGTCATTGTAACAATTCAGAATACATTGCATCACGTAGCGCTGCACCTCTCGGCGTAGAGCGGTGTATCGCGACGCAGCGATATATGCGCGCCGTCACACAGCTCGACGCCGCGAGACGCATCCTGAGGTCGCCGCCGATTGTTATCATATAGATACACGTTCGGCTGCATACGCGGCACCTCGCGGCGTACTGCTGTCAAATGTGCTTTGCGGCTATGCACCGCGCAAAGAACAGTCACTGGTTTCTTCAAGTATAGCGTCGCACCGCGCCGCGTTGCGGTCTGAGCTAACCTAAGGCTGGGACTATTACATTATAGTTGAAAATGGAACACATTTATGTCAAGTTGTCAGATTTGACGTTGACATTTGACTTAACGCTCGTGTGTTCGATTTTCAGCTCTATTGTGCGCAGAGTTCTATTTCCAGTGCTCTGAATTTTCCCCGGCCTGCCTTACGGATTCCGGACAATATAGTCCCAGCCTAAGGGTCAGCTCAGACCGCAACGTGACGCGGCGCTGCGCGGGGATACATTTTTAAAATATCCATTCAAAATTAAACTTTATTCGCTACACGAAAAGAATAGGAAGAGAAAAAGGTGACGGATGCCGGACAACACAATTCCAGCCTGAGTTACTTGTTTTTAACCGAAATAATTTGTCAGATCTAATAGGCCTGAGTATACATGAAATATCACTTTTAAGAAAAGAAAAATAATGGACAGAATTTTGCATCGAGGAATTTTCTCGCAGAGCCGAGAGAAAACACATTCAAATTCTTGTGCTTTCATCGCCTCACCGCATGTTTTGTAAGAATGTTAGCTGGCATTTAATTTAAATTTTAAACATAATATCATATTATACGAACGGTACAAGAAAATAAAATGAGGTAGGCAAAATGTATTACATTTTCGCGATGTGTGGAAATATAAAGTTATTTTCATCGGAAAACTGTTATTATCAATTTTAGCTGAATGTCTATTTAGTTGGCCAGGACTCGGGGGTATTAAAAATTCTTTGTAGCATACTGCAGTGAAATATCGTTGGCTAGATATAATGCGATTACTCAGCCAATCCCCGGAAATTGAAAGCTGGCAGCTATAGGTACAACCATGGAGTAATAAATAGTTTTATTGGTCCATGGTACAACTAATGGACATGTTTCCAAAAGAAATTGGTCGATTACATAAATGTGTTGAACAAGAACTATCAAATAGTTTTTCATTAAACAAAATGTCAAAGTTAAAAATAGTCCGTGTTCTTTATTTTATCTTAACCGTGATCGGAGTCTTGGGTTGTGTTTAATATTAGAACGGGCGGTTACATGCATTCTCTAGATCTTGTCAGTTCCTTTTGAACTCATCTTCTGATAAAAAATCTTGGATTACATATATTTTTATTCAATTTTTATTTAGCTATATAATTGGTATGATGATTCGTTAAATTGGACCGTTTTTTGATGTGTTACATTTTTCCTTTCGATTTCTTGTAATTTGTGGGAGTGATTTCGTGGAATGGGACATAAGTGTATAACAGGTAGTCACGGACGGTCTGTCTGCCTGTCCGCGCCTCTAGCTTCTGTAATTATGAAAATAATTAGATGAAATTTGGGATGTTAAAGACTGTGTATAGATCTCGGTTTTAGCATCATAAAACAAACCACTATACTATTGAATTAATTAAAAAAAAACTATTACGTGTTTATAGTTACGGAACCCTCCTTAGACGTGTCCTTGGTTAGGTTTTTAAATTTTGAGGTTGATTTCAGTCACTGCTTAATGGAAAAGTTTGCGTATTTTTTTATCATATTAGAAAATCGCACCTACTAAGCATTGTGTAGTTATTTTGAAATATTTTCATAAAATGCTGCACATCATATGCGGCTACTGTAAGGCTCGCTCGTTTTTTTCCTACCAATAAGCTATAGATACAAACCAATAAATGTAAATATTTCATGTACAAGTACAATTTATAAGAGATGACTAATTCGCGTAACTCTACTTTAACATTATCCAGAATTTTCTTGTACAAGTATCTAGGGGACGATTCCAAGAGTCATAAGATAAAATGGTAAATTTATTTCATAAGTTTTGGATTTAAGTGTTAAGTCTTTTGTTTCAGCTAATTTAAGACTTCTGTTTACCCCTTTTTTGTTTAAAGTCTCTCTTAATAAAGCTCGTAAGCTTAATTATTATTGTTACAGAGGTCGCCTAGCGGTCGAAATTCACCCTTAATTGATTATTTAAATTTATACCAATACCTACTGTAATTATAAAAACGCATGGTAGTGCACATATAAAGCACATAAACTTTAACTGTGTCAACTTTCATAAGCCCCCGTTCGCAAAATTAAAGCAGTACTTTTGCTTCTTTTGCTTTTTTGTGTTTTTGCTTCACGTATATGGTAATAGGCGGAAATACAGAAACACATTTTTGAAAATGCATCCTTTACTTATAACCGAAGGCAGGTCAAAGCTGAGCCCTGCACCATGACGTCACTGCGACCCGAGTGGATCTATTGTGACTCCTTCGCGTTATAGTGCCGTCCCCAGCCCTATTTCGTTATTATTAAAATAATAAAAAAAAAAATTCAAAAATTTGTATGTAAAATAAAATTATGCTGCTCATAAACTGAACGATATGGCTGGGGTTGGTAACAATATCTGTAAAATACATCTTATAAAACTTACTATTCACATAAATTAATAAACTTCGTGTTTACTGCTGACAAAAAAGTTAAGTCATATTTGAAAGTGTTTAGACAGATTTCAAACCACTTCCATGCTCATGAATCTCTATTTTAAAAAACTATATACGTGTGCGAGCTTTCTGCGATATTCAAACTTTAAATATTTTGAAACGAATGACACAAATACCAAAAGTCCTAATGTGATTGTTGTGTTTATATGTACTATATAAATCTATATGTACTATATAAATCTATATGTACTATATAATACATGAGACTTGACCGGGTTTTTTCGGATGTCCGTCATCTAATATTTACGCGATAACCGCCGATGTTCCTCGCCATTAGTGTAATTGTATGTTTGGACCTGAAATAATGGTCGGTTCCATTACGTGACCCTGCGACGTATGAAGTATGAACAGTCACTTGCGGTATACTTTTGAACCTTACTGCAACAGTAGTAAGGTCGAAAGGTGGTAAGCCGGGTCTGTCGGCAGCCGTACGTACGTATTCCGTACGCGTTACGGACGATTTATGTAGTGTTGGCCAATATTTATGTTTCACCAATTAAGTGTAATTTTCCAGGCCGTGGGACGAATGTGAATCGATGTTATCTAGTTATTTTATAAATTAACTATTGTCTTTGGCTTAGTTTTTGTGCCATTAGGTATTTTTCTTTTTACTTGTTATCGCATAGTAGCATTTTATACTGTTTTTTATTATATAATCTATAGAGTATGTTAATCATACTCTGTTATTATTATTTCATACGAGAGTATAGTAACATTTCTCACAAATTGAATGAGTAAGAACACTTTTTATAGGACGCAAGTTATAGTGTGAAACAAATCTTACCAAATAAAAATGAACTTTTTTAAATAGCTCCTGAATTGTCTGATGATGATGAATTATAGCTAAGAACACTCTCGATCATGTCAGCATTCAAACAAAAAAAACTAGATCAATATTGATTCATCCGTTTGGGAGCTGCGATGCCACGGACAGACACACATACAGACATACACGTCAAACTTATAACACCCTGTTTGCGTCGGGGGTTAAAAAGATATATAGGTCAGGTAACTATATTCATAGAAATTACTCCTATATCTATCCCGGTTTTATCCTAATAGAGCCAGCCCTGAAATTCGGCCGGGTCGGTGTCCTTTCTCATTACCCACACGCATGCTACCGGCTACGTGATTGATCAGTCAAACTTCGGCGGAGCGCCTGTACCTCTATGGGTACAAATAGAATATTTTTTTTATTTTTTTAATTAAATAAGGGGGCAAACGAGCAAACGGGTCACCTGATGGTAAGCAACTACCGTCGCCCATGGACACTCGCAACATCAGAAGAGCTGCAGGTGCGTTGCCGGCCTTTTAAGAGGGAATACGCTCTCTTCTTGAAGGTTTGCAGGTCGTATAGGTCCGGAAATACTGCTGGTGACAGTTCGTTCCAGAGTTTTACAGTGCGCGGCAGAAAGTTACGCGAAAAGCGCACGGTGGAAGACTGCCACTCATCAAGGTGATGAGGATGGTTCCGAACAATTCCTCAGAGCACTCCCCGTGATACAATCGATAGAGGATGCAGAGTGAAGCTACATCTCGGCGTAATTCCAAGGGGTCCAGGCTGTTTGAAACACTATGGCAGTCAACAATTCGAGCGGCCCTTCGTTGGATACGATCCAGAGGGAGCAGTTGGTATTTTGGCGCCCCTGCCCAGAGATGAGAACAATATTCCATATGAGGCCGAACCTGCGCCTTGTAGAGTTGTAGGCGTTGGTCCGGACTGAAGTACTGTCTCGCTCTGTTAAGAACACAAAGCTTCTTCGAGGCTAACTTGGCCTTACCCTCTAGATGATATCGGAACTGGACTTCGCTCCATATGTTGACGCCAAGTATCTCAATGCTAGGGGAGATGGTTAAAGATGTGCCCTCGAAACGAGGATGTACGACCATTGGAGACTTTTTAGTGGTGAACGCGCAGACTTGTGTCTTGGCGGGGTTGAATTAGACTAAGTTACGTCTACCCCATTCAGAGACTTTCTCCAATGAATTCTCTTTTCTAGACACAAGTTCGTTTCGACTCTCAATGACATTTAGCCGAGAAATATTGGGGGAGCCGGTATATACAGCATCACCTGTACTATCATCCGCATAGCAATGAATGCCGTTGGTCCGCAACATGTCATTCATGTGCAGTATGAATAGGGTAGACGATAGCACACAGCCCTGAGGGACACCAGCATCAACAGACTGAGTTTCCGAGCATTCGCCGTCAACTACGACCTTTATGCTTCTATCTGCTAAGAAACTAGTGACCCACTTACATAATTTCTCGGGTAGCCCGTATGATGGAAGCTTTGATAGCAGCGCTTTATGCCAAACCCGATCAAAGGCCTTCGCAATGTCCAAACTAACAGCCAATGCCTCTCCCTTCGACTCAATTGCCTGAGCCCAACGATGAGTTAGGTACGCCAAGAGATCACCAGCCGAGCGACCCTTACGGAACCCGTATTGTTTGTCGCTTAGTAATCCCTGGCCGTCCAAGTATCGAAGCAACTGGCTATTGATAATGGATTCCATTATCTTCGAGAAGAGAGAGGTTATAGCGATTGGTCTGTAGTTGGAAGGGTTTGAGCGATCACCTTTTTTGGGGATCGGGTGCACCAAGGCTGTCTTCCAAGAAGCCGGGACAATGCCAGAAGAGTAGGAGAACCGAAAAAGACGCGTCAAGACCGGAGCCAACTCTGGAGCACACTTTTTCAACACAATAGGAGGGATTCCGTCAGGCCCACTCGACTTTTGGATATCAAGGGAACGGAGGGCTTTTCGCACTGAGCGCTGATGAAACAGTATCCGACATGATGCTCGTGCATCGCGTTATGGTCGGTGGTTTCTGCCCCCCGTCATACAGGGTCGAGTTTGACGCAAAGAGCTTGCCCAGAAGATCGGCTTTGTCTTTTGCGTCCAACGATCCATTTCCTACGTGTAGGGATGGTAGGGTTGGCTTGCAGAAATTTCCTTTAATAGCCTTCGCCAGAGACCAGAATGCACAGGTTCCCGAGGGGAGGCGCTCAAGTCTCTTACCAATTCTATTGACGTGCCGTTTCTTTGCCCGAGTAATCTCTTTCTTGAGGGACCTAGAGGCAAGGTTGTATTCCTTTTTATATGTGCTGGTATTTTAATCCCGAGCAGATACTGTCTCACTGAATATCAAGTGTCGTGTCAATATTTTTATTTTTTATTAAAGGAAAATTTTCAGCTAGATTACATGCATATAGTTAGAACGTATCACAATTCACAAGCCATATAAAAGTTTTCACAAATAGCATTAAACAGGAAATATGATTAAAAAAGTGGTCATGAAGTTCTTTTTTTTATGTACTATCGGGGTATTTGATCCTTTAGCAAGTTCTCATAATTTTATCGTATCGAAATGAAATGACCTTTAATTTATGTGAATGTTGAAAATTTTAGGGGAATTTTTGCGAATACTTTTAATTTATTATACGAACAAATTGTGAGACTGCTCTGATTGCTAATAGATCAAATTCCCTGACAGTACAAGCTATGTTAGTCCAGTTACGGAGTACATATTATGACACCATATATATTTATTACGCCTACCAGAGAGCCTTCGGAGGGATTTCGGAAGATTAAGTGAGTTCCGTAACGTGTTTGTATATTGCAAATAGAGCCGTATAGAACGGTATCATATAAAATATATTAAATTGCCTCGTAAAATATAGCGTATATGATACAGTGTATATTAGTATATATAATATATATAATGTTATACCAGTAAGTGACTATAGCGATAACTTCACGTAGCATCTATCCGTAGAGGCATACTTTATTTGAATAATAATGTATACTGGTTGTCTTAATTATAAACTTGAAATAATAAACAACTATACCTCCACCTCCAATATTTCTCACCGTCTAAACCTTCCCTGAACTTCCACAATTATTTCAAGACCAAAATTAGCCAAATCGGTCCAGCCGTTCTCGAGTTTTAGGGAGACATTGGAATCACAATCTAAATTTATGTGTACGAGAAGAAGATTGATAAATTAAAAAGAAAAAAATGTTCATAACCAATACTATGGTTTCATTCAATTATAGTCAGTCAAATGTTTATGCCTTAAACACTAAACAGAATAAAAAGCTCAAGTAAAATATGTATTACTCTTAAGTACTGTACAGACTTAACTAAATGTACAACAATGCATGGATCAGCAGTATGTGTGAAAACATACTAAAAACCTAACCAAGAGCATGTCGGGACATGTCTGAGGAGGGTTCCGTAATTCCATAAGGGTGAAATAAAATTTTCCTTTATTATGTACTTCAAAAGTTATTGTCCGATTTCACTTAAAATACCTTTTCCTAAAGAGTATGTAGCAGAACCTATCAGCAATCGGCATGGAAAGTTTCAAGTTACTTATAGTTTAGAAAGCTAAGGGGGAAATGTAAATATCAATTTGTCAGCCACTCTGGAGGTCAATAACTTGCAAAAGCTTAAAATTATTAAAAAAAAAAACATGTATGAAACCTCGCCTTTATTTAAAAATATCTATTTGATGATATCACACACGATGAGGTAGAATGAAAAAAAATCATTCCCACTTCACCTGTATGGGGAGTCATCCTTAAAATCTTAAAATAAAAAATTGTGCAATCTATAATTATACCAAATTTCAACTATTTATATTCATAATTACCGAAGCTATCATAATAGGACGGATGGAGATACGGACGGACAGAGCGAACCTTGCAGTTACTACGGAACTCTAAAAACTGTATGTGAAGTCGTAAAAGGGGTATATACGAAGTTCACGGCTTCGTAAACATCCACGAGGTAGATTACAATACCGCCGCATTGGACGGGTTATGGTTCGCGGTATAATACTTAATACATTTTCTGAGTACGCCCTTTGAAAGCTTTGCAAAATATTTCAATACTTCGAACAACAAAATTCGAACATTTCCTTTCTTTGGGAACATTATGTTTACAAATTAACACTCTGCACAACAAAGGTTTGTAATTACCTCAGGACTTTGATGCATACTGAATGTGAAATAGTTTTTGCTATTTTTAGAGCTTTATAGTATGTAAGTGTTTTTTTTAATGTCCAAATCTTAGCTTTGTTTCAAAGTCGAGAAAACGAAAACAGCATATACTTACTGTATATAATTTGACAGCAGATAGGTAAAACTTTGCATGTATATGTGTATTTACCACGTCGACAAAGACCAAAGTACTAAAATAAAATCACGAATAAATTTTTTTTTAGATACCCTACGTGTAAAATGGGGATGATTTTTTTCTCGCGTCTATCCCATAGTGTGGACTGTGGGGTATTGTTAGATAGGTCTTTTAGAAACATAAGATATTTAGGGAGGTTGCTAAAACGATTTTTGTTTTAGATATCTGTCTGCGAGATATACAACTTAAAAGCGCATTTTCTTGTTAAAATAGAAATAATTAATTTCTATTAGTAAATTTGTCCCTCTAAAAGCTAAACGGCTGGATCGAAACATCTGAAAAAAATTACGGTGGTAGTCCATAGAATGGACTTTAAAGGAAAAAACTATAACAACTCACGTAACTTTGTTATTTCAGGATTTATAGAGACTTAACCCTCCCTATACCTACCAGGTGGGGTGTGACAAACCCCGGTCACACGGAAATCCTTGTAATTCTTTGAAAACTAAAGCAAGGTTTATAAAAATTTCAGTAGCTGGAGTCAAGATATTAATCACTACACTATTTAACAATAGTGGTTTAGGTCTCACGTCATTGTGGGACCGTGACGATGTCTGCACAGTTGAGTTGGGTGTTACATACCCCACATCGTAAAGGACGTTGTCTAAAATACTAGTAGATGTTTCATTGAAAAATATATTATTTATATATTGTTGTATTTATTTGGTTATTCCAAAGTAAGCATTTTTGATGGCATTATATTTACTTTCTTTATGATAAAGAATAATCGAGAGTAATTTTATTCATAATTTGTTGACATTTTCCGTTATAACCTCAGATTATAAAAATAATAGCTATTATTTATATAATCTGCGGTTATAACATTGATAAAGTATATTGTTAAACATATTATTCTGTTATTATAGCACCGTAACAGACAGTAAATGAATACCTATATTTTTTTAAATAAACATTCACCAAATATGCATTCTTTGCTGTTGGGGTGTGACAAACACCACATGGTAGAGCATGTAACTTTTATCAACCTGGTACATGGAGAGTTAACTTGTAAAATGCGCTCAGGTACTTGGAAAACTTCGTACAAAAATAACGATATAATAAGTAGGTAAACATGTAAAATATTGGTATAATGGTACGGAACCGTACGTGCGCGAGTCCGACTCGCACTTGGCCGGTTTTTACTCAAATGTGCTCCAGTGGGTATGCCATGCACAGTATGGGGCGACAGAGCTTCATTACTCGTTAATTTTAAACTCGGTGGTCTTAATATAGCATTCCTTAGTCCATACAAAACCACTTGTACAAATTACACTATGCTATGCATTTCTTGGACATTTTTCTTAATTTAAACTTTAGTTATGTAGGGTTCGATTAGTTCGATATTATTGCTTCTTAACTAAAGTTTAAATTTGCCGATTTGGTATCAAGTAACGATAATTAAAACTAATATCTATTATTAAATATAATTGTTATACATACTTCATTGGGATTTGGGAGCGATTATTGTTAATTCGGCAAACGTAAAAACTATTAAGTACATTTCAACTTTTTTCTGAAAATCGAGTAACTGTAAAGCCCTTTACAGATTGAACGGTACTTTTGCAGTGGAAAAAGAACCATTTTAATATCGGATGTTTGTGCTTATTAAGTAAACAGAGAATTTCCGTGTAAAGTCCTCTACGAGTTTGTTTTTTCTGTTGTTATAAAAGAAAACGGACGGCGTAGTTTTCCTATTGACCTATTTTCCGTCACTTTCCTACACTTAAACTATCAAAGAGGTTCATTGCATTCCGATCCTATCTGCTTCATTTGATTCGGATAGAAAAGGATTTTGAGAGTTATTTCGCAACCCTTGAAAATGAAATCAGAACTGTTGTTTTTGTAAGAATGATTGTTGGAATTGAAAACTGCTGTAACAATTATGTAATTATGCAAACTTGCAACAATTATGGTATGAAAATTACACATCAATTTCACAAAGTTACAATCTAATGCTAGGTATATTATATTATGTTACTTGAAATTGGAAATAGGAAAGTAGTACACACATTAAAACGTTTTCGTCAGTCACAGTAAAAGGGTTGTGTTAGTGAGCTGTCGTACAGAGGTATAATTGAAAATGTAGAAACACGATACCTGAGTTTTATCCTGAAATTTATATTGAAACTCTATGCTTTGGCAAAAATCGGGCGGTTCGACCGGAGATACCACAGCTTTATAGAAAACCGTCGTGAAATAACGCTTTAGTTGCCAAAATAAGGCGTAAGGGGCCCAATTGCTTTTTACCCGGCTACTGCGAAGCTAAAAGGAAGAGTCGGATTTTGGCAGTCTTTATGATATGTATGTATGTTTCTTTGTTACACAGTAGCGCCTTAACTACTGGTCTGATTTCAATAAATGAGGTGTCAATAGATTCGAAATAATAATACTATATAATTTATGTAATCGGGTTATAGTTTTTTACAAAAATTGTAGTTAATGCGTTTGCTCGTTTTCCCGGTATAACTCCACAAAAATCTTAAACAAATGTGTCTACTTTAATCGATTATGATGACTTTCGACATACTTAGCTAATGCATTAGTGGATTCCATTCAGGTATCATTCGTAAAGTTCAGCATTCGATAGATAATGCCCTTTGTTCTCGAGTGACATGCAAATGATATTAAACCGAAAGTAACAAAGTCGAGCGCATTGCACAACTAGAAACGATGAGCTGACAATATCGGCTATTATATCACCATGTAAGTATAAGCTATATCCCATACTTCACATACAGATAAATGAAATGTATACGTACCAGTTTCGTAAAGGTTTTGTTATACCTACTTATGTTATATAAGTAGGTACTGGGAGTACCTGCTTTGATCGGAGTTTTAGTAGAATGATAAAGTAATTAAAAATAAAATATCAATAAAAATAATCACAAAAATATTTGTCTGACCGGGATTCGCACCCGAGACACCAATTTGCCAACAACGCAAAAAGTCCAATGATAACCATGCCGCCAACCGGATTTGACATTTAGAAATCGAAATCACTCATGGCTTATTACTCGACGAAAGAAAAAAATATATAACTTGAAAATGCGCAGTTTCCTAGGCATAAGACCTAGCTAGATCGATTTTCCTCCCCTAAAACTTCCTACAAACTAAATTGCATTTGAAATACAGTAAAAGTAATACAATTTGCAGGCGTTTTCGAGATTCCGATTATATATACAGGATGGCCAAAAAGTCGTGGATCAAATGAAACAGGGAGATAAAGGAGGTAATTTTCAACAAAAAATCTTTCTCCAGCATGGCTATAACTTCATTGCACGAAAAGATCCCATGGACTTTTTTGTTTGGGGCTATTTTAAAGAAATAGTGTATCATGGAGAGAATAACACCGAACAAGAACTACGACAAAAGCTCGAGTTTGCTACGTTACAAATTCAAAATAACAGAGGTGCATTCCGCCGATTACGAGCAAATTTTATTAGGCGGTGCAGATTGTGCGTTATGGTCAGAGGAACTTTGAACATTTAATGTAAAAATTTGTATTTAATAAAAGTACTAAGGCACAATCGTTGTTTTTATTTAATAATGGCTTCTGAAATTACTATGTAATATGTATGAGAAAAAATCTAATTTTTCCTTTGAATTTATCATTTTATGAAATTTGCACCTTGATATGAAAAAAGATTACAAAACCAAAACTAAAGATCAAAAAGTAAAGTGTTGTACCTCATTTTAATCAGCATTAAACCGGCAAGTTTTTATAATACAGGGTCACCTTTCCGTAATACGTTTTTTTTTCAAATGGTGCTCTTAAAGTGAGAAGTAATTTTTTGAAACGCATCAAAATTTACGGAAAAACATTAATTGCTCGTTAAGTTTGATACCAAGAGCTGCAATACATTTTTTGTAGTCATAATACAACAGCTTTTTTTAAATTATTTTTAATCATTTTAACTTTTTACTGATTAAATTGTAAAAAAACTCGGTACTTTCATTGAAAAAACAAAAATAGTTCATATCTTTTCGTGCAATGAAGTTATAGCCATGCTGGAGAAAGATTTTTTGTTGGAAATTACCTCCTTTATCTCCCTGTTTCGTTTGATCCACGACTTTTTGGCCACCCTGTATACAAGATTTATTCGTTTAAATAATAAGATAGAAAAGTATTGAATATAATATAATAGTTACTTACCTACTTTGCTACATTAACAAACTTAGTATTTCCTTTTAATATTCTTGATTTTTAAGGCCTTATTTTCTAGGGCTTATCTTTGAAATAAAAAAGCTACCAATTTATTTCTCAAAATTATGTCACGACACCTCAATATGTAGATGGAGAGCTTCTAGGAAATTTACAGCAGGTGTTTGAGGCAAGCTGACACCTTGTCCTATACTTCTCCTATTGTACCCCAACACGTGACTGCTGGACTTGCTGATCAGAAGCGGGGCTAAGTCAATATATAAATATTTGAAAAGTGAACTTTTTAATCCCCAAAAAACATGTTTGAGGCAATTTGTATGGAGAGCCGGGGTGGTATCTTTAACTGTACCAAATTTCTGTCTGTCTGTCTGTCCGTGCTTTTAGCTTCTGTAATTATGCATATAAATGGATGAAATTTGGTACAGTTAAAGACTGTGTATAGGTCTCGGTTTTGGCATCATACAATTATAATAATTTTACATTTTAGGGGTGGCTCTACATACATGTGAAGTGGGGATGAAAAAATTTTTTTTCCATTGAGGATGGATGGATGTTTGTTACTCTTTCACGCAAAAACTACTGAACGGATTTTTATGATTTTTTTGTATGGTAATAGTTTAGACTCTAGATTAAAACATAGGCTACTTTTTATCCCGGAAAAGTACCTACAGTATTCCCGTGGGATACTTTATTTACGCGGGTGGAGCCGCGGGCAAAAGCTAGTTTTGACATAAACTCTAGATAAACTAAATTTAACTGGCGCCGAGTTTGCGAATCCCAAGAGATCCATCTAAATAGTGGACACTAGACAAACTATGAAAAATAACCATTTTCTGTAAAGTTTTTTAAAATTATTCTATACCTGCGCCATCTATCAGTAGCAATGTCAATAACGAGTTATGGAATCGATAAACAGACGACATTGGGCAGTTAATATAAACTTAGTTTATATTGTTACTTTTTTGTTCATAAAGGCAGTTTACACAAGTTATCGAACCAAAAGCGCTAATGAATAGATAAACTACCGACAAGTTCACTTTAGAAACCGGACTAGACTCTGATAATATTATTAATGTCATGTAATTTCACACGCCATATGTGAATAATATTATCATGATACAAACATTAAACGGACTTCTTTTAACTTACATTACATAGTACATACCATCCGCATGTAATATATACATAATGTAGTAGTTCTGTGAATGTAGTAATACTAATGAAGTAAAAAAAAACACTTTAAAATTTTAATTACCTTCTTGTGTATGAAGCTCTGAAGATTACAAACTACAAAGACGTATTGTATAAGGTAGGCACTGGGTATAATATTTGCAGATCATCAACCTGTTTTTGAAGTACAATTATTGACAGTTCTATAATAATTATCACCAGTGGCACTCTATCTCCAGTGAATAAAATAATATAATTATGATTTTTCAGAAAAATAGACCTCTCCTAATGAATGTCAAGTGGTCATTAAAATGTATCGCAATGCAGCCTCGGCACAATACTTAAATCAAGAACACGATCGATCACAGGTATACAATATACGAGTACATAGTGATCAACTCCCAAATAGGTGCACGACACACTAGCGACACAACTCATCGCTAATCGCAGGGAAGCTATGCGGCACAAACTATTTTTGATGTGATCTAGGTCTATATGATCCGGAATCCGGAAGGCTGGAGAAAATTCAGAGCGCTGAAAATAGAACTCTGCGATAATACAATAGAGTTGAATACGGAACGGAACACACGAGCGTTCAGTCAAATGTCAATGTCTTAAATTATAACTCGACACTCAAGTGTTTAATTTCCGCAGCTCTATTGTATAAGCGCAGTGTTACTATTTTCAACGCTCTGATTTTACTCCGACCTTCCGGATTCCGGGTCAATTAATCCCTTAGATAAAAGTAAAATTGACTTGAATGCCGTGACGGATTGACGAATTTTGGACCTTCGCGTGAATTTTGAAACCTTTTCGTTATGGGTATATGGCAGATTTGATGAATTTTGTGGCTGCGACTTTACGCAACGTTACGTGGTGTGAATTAAAAATCGCAATAAAACTCGCACTGCTGCTGTGACGCAGTGTCCCAGTGTGTTCATACCTTTACTTCTTAAAAACAAATTAGGAGACTTGACAAGAGATACGTTTTAGCACAGAATATAAAATATCGAGCCTCTCAGTACGCGTACACGAAGATGGCTTTCTTCTTAATAAAAGAAAAGTATTTTTATATTGAAATAAAAATATAGGTGCTAAAAATTTCTTCCAGCTAACCAACCCCATATTTATTAGATATTTTAGTACCGTAATTAGTTTCAACCGTCAGCTAATTTATAGCTGTAGTGAAGGCTGATTCTACTTCATAAGGAAGCCCTAGCATGTAGGTATAATAGGTAGAGATTTGGATGAGGGGCTTCAAAAGGTAAGTGGTAAGTGAAGCTGATAGGAATGGTTTTATAGAAACCCCCCGCCACTGCTAGTTACATTATAGTATGTAGTGAGAACATTTCAAAATATTGAGAAGTTACATATAAAATAATTTGCTAATAATGCTACAAAATAATTTTGACTAATAGGTACATGAGCCTCAAATCAATAAATGCTTCAAAATATAAAACAAAGGTAATTACATATTCAAATGACTCTCGATTTGCCGACTAGATATTATACCAACTAATAAACGTGAATATCATCTAAAGCTATAATATAATAATACTATATATTTTAGATATATAACATTTATTAAAGTCAGAAATACATTTACTAAAATTATATTAGCTTACTAGCTGTTGCCCGCAGCTCTGCCCGCGTAAATATAGTATCCCAAAGGAACACTCTACTTTTTCGGGATAAAAAGTAGTCTTTGTTTTAATCCAGAGTTTAAATTACTACCATATCAAATTTAATCGAAACCCGTTCAGCAGTTTTTGCGTGAAAAAGTAACGAACATCCATCCATCCATCCATCCATCCTCATAAACTTTCACATTTATAATATTAGTAGGATTTGTATGCTTACACAACTTGCAACATATGGCAGCAGTGGCAGCACCCATACCGAAACTGTAAGCGACTGTCAGTTAAGTTAAAGTTAATTGAATAGATTTAGATTTGTATATTAATCCAGTTTAAAATATAAAATCTTAGAATAAAAAAAAAATAGAACCTAATCTTTATTTTTTATCTTTATGTCTAATACAGATATTATTATAGCAATATTATAGCTCGAGCTACTCAGTCGGCATAAAGGGCTTAGGTAATGTTGTTGGTATTGAGAATTGACAGATTTATTGGCTCACAAACTTTCACTTTAATTTACAAACTTGATCCACTTGAAGTTAACAATCAAACAAAATAAACGGAGAAAGTAGTATCTCGGGTTAGATACGTTAAACATTACATAGACAAATGTAAAACAATATTATAAATAAATTTCAAATTAATTATTAAGACTAAGGTTGCTTAAGGGCTTTACCTACCTGATAATAATCTTACTTAAGAACTAAAGTAAGTAACTTTTAATCGTCCACAGTCCACAAGCCCAATGTCAAACACGATTTAAGTAATAACCTCTGACAAAAAGTTGGTACCAAAATACATTTTGGGGCTGAACATAATTTTGACGAGGACTGTCGAAATGGGTCCTTGCTGAGTTTATCTAACTGATTAAGAAAATAAGAAATGGACTTGAGCTACGAAAAATGCAAATTGTTTAATGACAAATAGGAAGGAAGTGAATGTGTGCCTAATGAAAGCATAAATTTAAAAGGTCAGCGAAGATATAACCTGCAATATTACAGACGTCGCGTAGCTATAATATAATATGTATATTATTATATTTTATAGCTAAGCATACCAGTAGCGTGGGGTTCCTATAACTCCACTCCTATCGGGTTCACTTAGGTACCACTTGCCTTTTGAAGATTCTCATCCAAATCCCTACATATTATCCAGGTTAGAACTTCCCTAAGAAGGAGAACTTCGCCACTGAAGCATACATAATATTACCACACAGCTTTAATATAATATATATCTAAAAATAATATATTCATAGCTGCGTGTGCGGTGCTTCGAATATTTGTATAGATAATATATTATGGTAATAATTTTAGGCTATAAAATATATAATAATATATTATAGCTACGTCTGTGACTGGCTTACTTAAGGACTTGAAATTAGCTACCCCAACCCTCTTCGTATCAGATCTTCCTCTAAATGAAGTGATTCGAAAGTTGATTCGATTTCCTTAATGAGGTTGTCACATTATTGTCTATCAATCAACAGAAGTATACTTGAAATTTTCCCTTAAATAACCTATAATGTTCACGTTCATAATTTGTGAAAAAGGATTATTTTGCTTTAGTAAATTTTCGTACAAATCACAAATGTAAACGAGGCTTTTTATTTACTGATTTTAAAAGTCGCCAAAAAGTGAAAATTAATGAAAAATACAAAATAAAAACTTGCCAAGTGAGCCAGCGAAAAACACCTGAATTTTTATAAAAAAATAGTAAATTACAATCTTACGTAACAAAGCTGGGACGCTCAAAAAGAATAATAAATCACAGGGTGACCTTAAAATTGCGTAACGAAAACGGGAGAATTACGGCCTGTCACATTTCCTCTGTAATAAACACAATAAACATAAAAGCATTAGCGCGTTTACTAACACATCCTTCTATGAAACATATTCATTGTCTATCCGTTTGTTTAATTTGTTTGATCAATATGGGCAGTACGTAAACACACTAGTGTGGTCTTTTCTTCTACATACCTAAGTTATTTTCGGAATCTCATGAGATGTTTAGGAACTTATAAGAAGTTTTAATATTCAGACACCAGAATCTCTAAGCTTACTTTGATGTCTTTGTATGAACATACTCGTAACACAAAAGTGCTATTTTGGTTACATAAACTTACGTTATTCTCAAACTTCTTTTGTATGAGATATTTGCCATTGTCCACCGAACAGGTAACGGGCGAATACTGAAACGCTAATTACATACGGTACCCTAAAGCAGATCGCTGATGCTGCGGCACGTGTCTGGTCAACGTGCCGGCTTCGAGGAATCATTCTGCTCCAGCATTTTACCGCGTTTTGCAATTTTAATGTAATAAATAATAATTGTATTGTTAATTCTATTCTGATCTAGCATCAATCACGGATATAATTTTGTAATTTAATTATAAGTTAGTTATTAAAGTTTTAAGATAAGTTTTTTTTTTGGGAGTCCGGGCTGCCGAATTCGTTATTCGCTTATGCTAGTATAACATTTACAATTAAAATAAAATAAAAATCCTTTTATTTATTACTAACTACAAAGAACATAAAAGTATTTAAGTTTAAAAATTACAATTACATGTGAAATAATTAACTTTATTTTATTTGATATAATGTAAGAACCCCTCATTCGAAGGTGAAGGCCTCCTCCAGAGATTTCCAGGTGTCTCTATCAGGAGCTGTACGTAGCCATTGTTTGCCAGCCACTCGAACAATATCGTCTACCCATCCCGTTAACGGACGACCTTTTTTCCTGGTGCCTGATGGCCCGCTCTATGATGTGTCCATCTGTCGTCTGTTTGTCTAGCCACATGACCCGCCCAATGCCATTTGAGCCTTTTAGAGTAGTTCAAAGCATCGGCTATTTTTGTTCTCTCTTATAATTATTCTCATTTGCATTTTTTTTACTTTTAGTAAGCTTCGCTCCATACTTCATTGACATGATCATGATCATGATGACATCTTATCTTCGACTTAATACGGTAAGTAAATGGCCATGGTTTGACTGGCGTAGTTTGACGTTGGAAGGATGCACGATTCCATTATTTTACGTTTAATCGACCGTTCACTCTTTATAATCTCTTTCAAGCTCCAATTTTTTTTCCAGGATAGTGAACTTCTTTTCTCCACTTCTTGTTCGTTTCTTTCTTTATGGAATCTTCATTTTGGATGTACACTAGGGTTTTGTTAGAGTTTGTCATGATACAAAGTTTTATTGCGGTTTATTTCGAGGCCTACGCGTAGACTTGCAGTATATAGAGCATTGACCATTGCTAGTAGTTGGTTTGTACTTTCAGAAAGCAAGACTATGTCGTCGGCAAATCTTAAATGGCTTATATATTTGTTGTTAATATTTAAGCCGAATCTTTCCCAATTGAGATTTCCTATTACTTCTTCCAAAACGGCAATAAAAATGGTAGGAGAGATGCCATCTCATTGGCGAACTCCTCTTTCAATAGTTATAGAACTTCCAGTAGACTCTAATTTAATTTTGCTTCTTCCATTTCTACATAGGTGTTGGAGAACCATCAGTATTCAGATTCGACATTTTGCGAATGCAGAGATCTCCATATTCATTCGTGGAATATTGTGTTAAATTCCTTTTGGTAGTCAATAAATAAAGATAGAGCGGGCTATTAAACTCTTGATATTTTTCCATAAGCATTTCTATAGAGTGAGATATATTATAATATGGTCCACTGTTGAGAATCCTCTTCTGAATCCCGCCTGCTCTTTGATTGGTTGGTAAGATCCAATATTATACTTAATTCTTTTCTCTATTTAGTAGTATTTACTATTATAAATGTGAAATTTTGTGAAGATGGATAGATGTTTGTACATCTTCACGCTAAAACTACGGAACGGTTTTCAATGAAATTTATTATTTTAGTAGTTGAAGCTCTGGATTAACACATAGGCTATGTTTTATCCCGGTAAAGTGTTCCCGTGGGATTCCCTGTATTTACGCGGGTGGAGCCGCGGGCAAAAGTTAGTCAAAATTAAGAGCTATCCTATTCACAGGCTGTCGCCGTCTCTGCTATCTGAAATGACAAGGACAACATGTGACTTGAGCGTCAATTAATTTAACTATAGTTTCAGTATTCGGTTCGGCCGTAAAAAGCTCCGCTTATATTTTATGCATTTTTCACCGTCCATGGAGTGTAGACTGTGGAGTACCTATATGTTAGTATTTATAGTATACATACGTTTTAAACTCGCGTACGTTTAAAGAATTTAATATCGCTGTATTTTAAGCTATTTATTTATTCATAGTCTGGGATAGATTTACCTCCAGAGCTACCCTGGGGTCAATGCCATGTCTGTATTGTCATTTCAGTACAAATCTATAGCTAAAAACAACAGCAAAGTTTGATACATATATAAACTTGTAAGTTTGCATGCTGATAGATCATGCTGAAAACTCTTTAGGAAAATTATTTTGAGCGAACTCGGACATTAACTTTTGAAGTAATTTGAAAAAACCTGTTACGCGTTGTCAGTTACGGAACCCTACTAAGACATGTTCTGAAGCTCCAATAAACACGTTTATTAGTTGTTAGATTATGGCGAAAAAGAAATCCCACCAAAAACATTTTCATGTAAAGTTATGCCTAGATAGATAGATATCTGTCTACTCGCACTGTCAAATAGTTATCAGATCTCGTGTAAACCAAGCTTTTGACTTTACACGCCTTAACTCTACAAGCCTTCTTCACAAACTCTACATCTTATCAAGTTTCGTGGCCTGGCCATTTCGTTATATTCGCTTGGGCGTAAGATTAAAAATTTACTGACTGCAGCTTTTCTATTATACTATTATTGTGGGAACGAAACGACCAACCCACATAACTAGACTAAGATGTAGAGTTAGTGAAGTCAGGCTTGTAGAGTTATAACTGTACAAGTTATACATCATATTAATCATTATTCTATTATATCGTTAATTAGCTAGATAATGATTGAATAATAATATTAAAATGCTCCATATCAGATGAAAACATAATCTCAAAATTCATAATTATCACTACCAACAAAATATATGTTGATCAATTAAAATTAAAGATATAAAAAATTATAATAAATAAATATTAAAAAAAATACACACACCGGCATATTTAGCGGAACATAAAATAAAGGTTTGATATCAGTATCATATTATAAGGTTGCTGGCTGGTTTATACGTCATTTAATTTAAAAAGAAATATTTTCAAATCAAGTAAACAACTGAACATCACATTTTATGCAATTGTTTTAATTTTATTCAAATACACCTTATCTGGAGCGAACTTCGAGTATTTCTTCCTTCTGAGTTTGATTTAAAATTTCATTGAAATACTGTTTTTTGTTAGATTTTTTTAATCGCGTATCTTTTTGGAGTTGAGGACTGAATTATGCCTGACTTAGCCCCAACGGAGATTGCCAGGGCACTCGAAATGCGAAGAAATGGTCAAACCTACAGAGTGATATCCAGAGATCTTCGTCGACCAGTTTCAACGATCCATCGCAGTATCTAACGGTTCAGGGAGACCGGTACTTATGTGAGAAGAGCAGGACAAGGCAGAAAAAGACGCACTTCGAGTAGGGATGATCGTTTCATTCGGCTTCGTGTACGTAGGAACCCCCGTTTGACGGCCGTCCAAGCCCGATATGAGTTAGAAGCAGTGCGGGGTGTAACCGTAAGTGAGCGTACGGTACGAAGAAGGTTCGAAGAAGCTGGTTTGGGTTCATTTGTGCCCGCCAAGGCTCCAAGGCTCAAGGTAAATCATCGTAGAAACAGGTTAACTTTTGCTCAGGAACATCGACTTTGGAACGCGGACCAATGGAGTAAGGTATTGTTTAGTGATGAGTGCAGAATTCTCTTAAATCAAATTGACGGCAGGCAAAGAATATACAGACGCAAAGGAGAACGATACATTCAGACAAATTTTGAAACTACAGTTGCACGGTGGTGGATCAATAATGGTTTGGGCGGGCATTTGTTTGGGAGCTCGCACAGACTTGGTAGTGATTGACAGAGGGAGTCTGACTGCAGACCGCTATATCAGAGAAGTTTTAGAAGAAAATGTCGTACCGTTTGCCCCATATATCGGTGACGATTTTGTTTTTATACAGGATAATGCTCGGCCGCATACCGTTCGGGTAACTCAAGCTTATCTTAATGATATGAATATCACTGTTATGGAGTGGCCGGCGAGATCACCGGATATGAACCCAATAGAGCACGTTTGGGACTTGCTGAAAAGAAAAGTTAAGTCCAGAATTCCAGCTCCTGCCAACGTGGGTTAACTGCGAATCGCCGTAGTTGAGGAATGGCGGAGACTATCCCAGGAGACCATCGATAACATCATTCTCAGTATGCCTAGACGGGTAGAAACTTTAATAATTGCACGTGGAGGAAAACCGCGATATTAATCACCATTTTTCTAATTTAATTAATTGTTATTTTAATATTAATTTTCACTTTTCCCGGTTACATGAAAAGTTCAAAAATGTACCATTTTTCACAAATAGACTTTACTCGCAAAATCTGTTCTTAATGTGATCTCATTTTAAGTAAAACAAATGAAACTTTAAATAACAAAAGAAGTGTAGTAAGTAGATTTTGAAATAAAACCATATTTTTTTAATTATGGACCTTTTATTTGTTTTCCGCTAAATATGCCGGTGTGTTTATATACCGACTTCCAAAGTAAAAGCAATGTCATTCTTAAAAATAACTTTAAAGTATGAAATAATTCTTATTGTCGAAATAGTTCTCCTTTTAAATTCTAGTAAAATTTAACTATTTCTCTACTCAATCTCTTAGTATTGAAATCGATACCTGGCACAAATTTCACATTTTGGTAGCTGTAAATGTTCAAAGAAATCGATATCAGTGTAAAAAACAATAAGAAATACCTATATAAATATAATATTATGATGTATGGTGTGATCATGGTGGTTATGATGATGATTATTTAATAGTGACATGTGTTTGCAGTTCTATAAACAATGCTGAAATTGTCAAACGTGTATCTTGGAAGACCGAGGAGTTATGTTCAGTCCTTTTGGATCCAGGGAATACCTTGGTACAACATTTCGCTTTTTTGTAGCTGTGAATGTTCAAAAAAATCGATACAAAATCGTTGTAAAAGACAATGAGAAATACCTATACTGGCATCCTCAACATGATATGTATGGTGTGTTGATGGTGGTGGTGATGATAATTATTTATAAATTACATAATATGGTTGCAGTTTTCAAATCCTGAAATTTCCGAACGTGTATTTTCAAAGACTGAAGAGTACCGTTCATGCGTTTGAACCCAAGGTATACCTTGACACAAAATTTCACTGTTTGGTAGCATATGTTCAAGTTACTTCAAAAAAAGTTAAAATCACTATAGGTGTTCCTAAAAATTTTGAGGACTTCTCTCGATTCCTCATGGATCCCATCATCAGGTCTTCCATTTGATGACAATGAAACCAACTTGGGAGTCAACCCTTTAACATAAAAAAAGAATTACGAAAATCGGTCCACAAACGGCGGAGTGTTTTTTAGAAGTCGGTTGAAAATAGGATTACTTGTTATCCAATAGTAATTCTTTTGAGACTTTAAAGATCACAGTTATATTTTTTTGATACAATTTAAAATTTAAATATAAGTTTAATAAATTTCTATCATATATACATATATTTGTACATATTTTATATTTTTAGCGACTGAATTAATTTTATCAGCTTAATAAAAATTTGCCTCAATAAAATTGAGAAAAATATACATAATATATAAATATAAAAATGAGTTCGTTTTCTTGTACCATAATTTCTAAGAGGATTGAAAATTTTCATCTATACTCAACAACGTAAACAAAATTTACTATTATATTATGTATAAAATCGGAAAATATACGTACAGCTAGAAATTCCAAATAAAAATTGATTCCTACTAAACAAAAATGCTAGAAAAATTGAAAAAAAAGAATATCATCGAAAATTAAAAATGCTTCAAAATTTCCATTCCATCACTATATAATAATAATTATATGCTGATGGAATTAACATTATTAAAAGTGAAATTAAAATAGATTTTTATAAAATAATCTCAAATAAAATATATTATGTCAAACATAATTCAAGAACAGCTGTGAAAATATTTAAAATAATTTAAATTTTACGTAAAAAAAATAAGTTTAAAAAGTAAAACGGCGTGCCATACAACATGTTGTTTTTTGTCATTATTATTCACTTCAATTAATTAATAATAATTTTGATGATTAATCATATATTTTTAAGTTTGATTAAAAGCGCCATCTACCGCGTATATTATGAACTATGTTACTCAAGTTGTCGTTCGTCACTTGGATTGGAAACTAATTGACGTAATATTGAAATTATTATTTCCCGACTATTCTATAGGAATTTTTTATATCAAATTATTAAAGATATTATTAACAAATTTTAGAATCAAATCATTAAAGGGACGTTCAACACTACTATTTAAGATGAAGTACATTAAAATATGTCGATAAAGATTAAAAATACTTATTGTGTTTTTTGTTGTTAATGAAGGGTTACATGGTTATATTATTACATTTTATTATTTATAGCACCTACATACATTTTCAGAAATCTAGCGTCAAAATTTGCGGAAGTCTTATACAAATTTTCATTCCCTAGTTTAAGGAGTTGGAGGATACAAGTTCCAATTTTGACATTTATTATGTTGGTTGTGTACTAGTCGTATTACGGGCTTATGTACTAAATTTCAGCTTTCATCCGGAAGTACCATTTAGTTTTGTTGATCATCAGGGGTTTTTAGATATCAATAAAATATAAAGAATTAAACCTATACAATCAAAACATTAGACGTTTAATAATTCTGCTACTGGGAACTTATTATCGTGTTTCATTTAACTGGTATAATACAAACCCAAGTTATAAGGGTTCAATAAATCGACTAAACGCTTCGAGAAAAGGTTGTCTGGTAGCGCCCTTGCCCTTCGCTTGGCTCGTCTTGGCGCAGGCACTACCGTGCCCCCAGATTCTTATTTTTGATGGACGCGAAAAAATATTGTGAAAACCTCGTGTTATGGGTTTGGGTAAATAGTTTCCATTGTTGAGTAAACTGACATCTGTTGTTGGTTCTGATTGAACAAAATTTGTTGACTGAGCTCTATATGTGTGAGTGTTTGTATTTCAACGATAAAATAAATATCTGGAATTCTTCGTTATACATCACCGTAGCGAAGTAGTTATATTAATATGGTTGTGTTCTAACAATATTATCATTTTTATTATCATAGTCAAATGACATAAATGTCTGCGTTAAAGTAATATGCATATAATATGTATATTATAATATTGTGTTTTTAGAATGTCAAGGTGACTGCCAAACCCACCGCAATTCTTTGAGATATAGGCTCAATGAGTTATTTTTAAATTGTTTTAGAAGTGAACCTTTTTTGACACGATTTTGGATTTAAGGACATCTGTGGGAGGCTACTTATACTTCTTACATAAGAACTTAACTTTCTAAGGTACGGCTCAATACACCGCTAGCGATTGCGCTAGGCGTACAAAATTTAATTTCTCTATTCTTTTTCTAAGTGATGATTTTTAGGCACGATGAGAGTATTTTTGGATTTTAAATGATAAATTAAGTTTAACTCTGTATACCTCATATCTTTTTATTTGTATTTGGTAACTAAAAACACACATTTAACATTTAATTTATAGGTTGATCATCAAGGCATATTGTGTTGTAGGAAATATTTTCTATCGGGAACCTTTATTGGTAAAAGCTAATGACTAATGAGTATTGAAATTGGATTTGAGAAAAGAATTAGAATCTATAATTATGACTAATTATTTACATTTTAAAGCTATACTTAATTATTACCTGAACTACTATCTCATTACTCATTCTCACGCCATCGATGTTTAAGGGTTCTTAAAACTTTTTATACAAAGTAAAGCTGGTAGGGCCCTATAAAACGCCCTGTTTAAGGCTGCTTTACGATAGCTTGTAGAGGAGCGACCTTTTGTTAAAACCATGTGAGTATCATAGTAAATGGCCTTTCAGTAAAAAGTATATTTTAGTTCGTTGTTTTACTTTTATTTTCATTTAGGGCTTTTTAGGGTTTACCCTATTACTGATACTTCGCTGTCTGTCTGTCCGTCTGACCGACCGTCTGTCTATCACCAGGCTGTATCTCCTTAACCGTGACGCCTAGACAGTTGAAATTACAGATTATGTGTTTCTGTTGCCGCTAAAACAACAAACAGGTACTAAAAAAATACAAATAGAAAAAAAAAATATTTTAGGGGTTAAATAATCATTTTTTCTATTTGTATTATACAACAAACATGTTTTTTTGCCATTTTGTACGGAACTCAACGTGCGCGAGTCCGACTCGCACTTTGCCGGTATTTTTGTTTGGGTTATTTTTTTATGTTGCCTCACATATAAAGATGCATAACACACAGCTTTTCTATGAATTACTTTTCTCTACTATACACAAGTAGAGTCAGCGAGAAAGGGTATAATGGTTAAAAATTACGATACGCGACATGGCGCCGCATTTTTAAGATACCTATTTAAAATTTAACTTTATTCATTACACAAGAAGATATACGTTTATTAATAGTAAAGTAATAGTTGCGTCGCGTATCACGGTGTGAACTGACTCTGAGGGTATGCATTTTACATAAACTAGGTGTGTTGTACTTGATACAATATTTTAAACCCTACAGAAAAAAAAACTTACCTACATAGGCAGCCAAGTGGTAGAGAATTATACTTAAAGATGTCGCAAATCACAATAGTGGGCTCTATCGTCGATGCTAATTTAGGTACCTGTAAAAAAGAAAAGGAAATATTACTTTACTTTGATTGAACCACGGAAAATTATTACTTTTATTATATCCAAAATTAAATTCAAATGTTATGTAAACATTGTTTTAATTGGTTCGTATCATGTTTACAATAGATTACCGTTATGGAAATAGTTTGTCTAAAATCTACATTATAACATAGAAAAACAGAAGGCCCAAATTTAGTTTATGATCATTTAATATAATATAATGTTATAATATAATTGTATTTACAAGGCAGGTAAATGCATCGTTGTAAGTAACAGTAGATTGAAATAGAAATATAATTATAAATAGAATTATAATTACTTTCTATACAAATATTTTACTCTTTCGCTAGACTCTAAAGTCTTGACCAGGAGTTCCCAACCAATGGGGCGCACCTCCCTAAGGGGGGAGACGCGAGGGATTAGATCATTAGATTATTTAGACTGTAGGGACAGTTAAAACACATATTAAACATAGGTATATCACAAATATTAATAATTAGACTACTTTCGACAAGTTACATTTTTTATTTACAACCATACAAAAAGAGATTTGAATGAAATAAACAAATACCGATATTTTTTTTACTTAAAATATCTTATTCATAATCCGTGGAAAAAAAAATGGGATACCCCGCTCTTGAGTCTAGTTTAATACTAACGTGGTATGTACGGTAAGTGGCAAAGGAAGCGAGAATGGTACTATATTTAAAGAACACACAACTAAAGTAAAAAATCGGTAGGTATGCCAACTATTGTGGTGTTTCTGCTGTATGTTAACGATATGTTTTTGCTATCATCACATCTAATCGAGCAGAACCGAAGTGCCGTTAGTAATGTTAAGCACCTACACAATTTTGTTTTTATATCCTGAATCGAACCGCAAATGTGAAGTCATCGCGGATGTTAAATCAAGACCTAAGGCTTGGCGCAGACTGGTGACTGCGACGCGACAACTTCACGCAACATGAGAGGCTTTTGACATTGGAAATCTTTTCGTTCGCACCAGTGTAGGATCCGATTTCACAAAAAAGTGCGATCCCTTTATATCTCCGAGAGTTGTGAAGATATGATATTCAAAAATAGCTCAAAAGATGCGTATTCGCGAGCGCTGTGTAAGGAGCAAAAATAATTATTCAAGAAAGTAAATAACCTAACCAAGAGCATGTCTAAGAAGGGTTCCGTAACTATAAACACGTCATAGGTTTTTTTCAAATTACATCAAAAGCTACTGTGTGATTTCGTTCAAAATAATTTTCCTATAGAGTATTTAGCATGATCTATCAGCATGGAAAATTGGAAGTTTCTAAGTGTCATAGTTTTGAAACGCGTTTCTAAGCCCCCCCTGGCGTTTCTAAACTATGACATTTAAAAACCAACTTACAAACCAGTTTGGAGGCCGATCTCTCAAAAATCAACCATTTTTGAGTGATCGGCCTCCAAATTGGTTGGACTCTTGGACAATTGGACACTTTGCAAAAAATTCATGTATGAAAACTTTCCTTTATTTTAAAGTACCTATTCAACGATACCCCACACGATGGGGTAGAATGAAAAAATATTTTTTTATTCCCACTTCACATGTATGGAGAGCCACCCAAAAAAAAATTTATTATAATTGTATTATGCCAAAACTGAGACCTATACACAGTCTTTAACTGTACCAAATTTTATCCATTTATATTCATAATTACAGAAGCAAGAAGCGCGGACAAACAGACAGACAGATGGACATAGTGAAACTATAAAGGTTCCTTATGTATTACAGAACCCTATAGCCGAAAAATGTTATGGCCGAAATAGAGAAAAAAAACCATTCTTTTCCGATTTTTCGATTTTGGCGCTCGATATTTTAGAAACGAAGAATGATATCAAAAGTTTGCGAAAAAATCCTCTGGACAATTTAGTCAGCTACAATTTGAGCCTAAAACAAAGACGATCGGGTTAAGGGATTTCCCTGTAGCCTTACTTTTTGAAATAAAAAAAATAATTATCATGGAACGTATATTTTTGTAACCCTTTCCTTATCCCGACTCTCTCGTCGCCCAGCGACAATATTTTCTTAAATTCCGTAGATTCATTTCCATTATGCTCGATAGTCGTGTGAGGGACGAATGTAAAAATGATTTTTTTGTACAGTAGAGGAACAGTTGTACCGTGGTTTGTACTTTGGCCGTTTCTAAGTATTTCTGAGCTTTTGAATTCTAATTTAGATTATTCGCTACTGCTCCGCCGACCTTCTCATAAGAGTCATATGACGTTGACCGCCATTAAGCCAGTCTTTTTTAACATCTTACCAGTTAACATCTTACCGATGTTATTTTTTTTCAGATGACTAAAGTATTATATACGAATAAAACTTTTGATATTTAAATAATAATTACATTAATAGAAGTTCTATGTGTTACATACATACTTTACATACATACTTAACATACATACTTTATATACATACTTTTCATATATACTTTACACACATACTTTACATACATACTTTTCATACATACTTTACACACATACTTTACATACATACTTAACATACATACTTTACATACATACTTTTCATACATACTTAACATACATTCTTTACACACATACTTTTCATACATACTTTTTATACATACTTTACTCACATACAATCCTTACACATATACTTTACATACATACTTTACACATATACTTTATATACATACTTTTCAGACATACTTTACTCACATACTTTACATACTACTTTTCATACATACTTTACACACATACTTTACATACATACTTAACATACATTCTTTACACACATACTTTTCATACATACTTTTTATACATACTTTACTCACATACTTTACATACATACTTTACACATATACTTTTCATACATACTTTACACACATACTTTACATACATACTTAACATACATACTTTACATACTTTACATACATACATTTCATACATACTTTACACACATACTTTACATACATACTTTACATACATTCTTTACACATATACTTTACATACATACTTTACACATATACTTTATATACATACTTTTCAGACATACTTTAATCACATACTTTACATACATTCTTTACATACACACTTTACATACTTTACATACATACTTGACATGCATACTAAAAACTACAAGGTATAAGACGTTCCCCTATATTCTATACATATACACGCCGCACACGTTAGCCGTTATTGTGTAGAGAGGGCGACCGGACGCAGTCACTTGTCGCCCGTTTACGCCGATCCTTAAAGTTCCACAAAACTCATATCCGGATTTTGACTGAATTAATTTCAACAGCCGCCACTAGCCCGCCATTTTGCGGTCAGTTGCTGAATTTCGTGTGAATAAATGAACTTGTTAATTATTTATTTAGGTAAAACGAGTCTCTTCTGGATTTAAGTTTTTATATTTAGATATTAAATGCCTTTTCCGTAAAAATATATTTTGTATTAATTTTCCGTTGGTTTTAAGGTTCCGTATCCAAAGGTTAAAAACGGGACTGTCTGCCTGTCACCAGGCTGTATCTCATATACCGCGATATCTAGAAAATCAGCTGAACTTTTCACGGATTATGTATTTCTGTGATTTGTTAACAACAAATACTAAAAACAGAATAAAATGCTATATAACAAATACGCTTGAAATATTTACATAATATTTTAAGCGTTTGTATTCACTTCAAAAATAACTAATTAAAACAAAATTAATATTTAGGGGGGCATAATCGTGATTTTTTTTTGCCGTTTTTTACTAATATTGTATAGAAAATAATACAGAACACTTCGTACGCGAGTCCGACTCGCACTCGGCCGGTTTTTATTTTTGTTCTCTCTGACGTACCTACTTTACTGTGTTAACCGTACGGTTGCTGTAAGCCGATAGCCACTTTACCAATTATGAACCGCACCTTATCGCCATGGTAATAAGATCAAAAAGATCTCCACCGGTTTCTGGGTGACCTATGTACTAACATTCCTAAGCTATTATGTATAGGATGTTATATATTATTATTATGGTTAGCTATAAAATATGTCTCGAGGCAGATTCGACGAAATGTTAAGTATATTTAGCTCCCATTATTATCATTAATAAGTACCTTGGTAACGGAGCTTTCCTCGGAGATCTAGTTAAAACATATATAACTTAAAAATGCACAGTTTCTTAGGGATAAAAGTGTGCATTTTTAAGTTATATATGTATGTTGACTAGAATATTTTGCCCGCGGCTTTGCTCACGTGAAATAAGTTTTTAAACGCTATCTTTATACTAAAAAACTTTCATCCCCTATTTGCCCTCTTAAGTGTTGAATTTTAGAAACAGCTGAAATCTTTACTCATTGTTTTTACCGTACTCATTTCATACGAAATTGAAAGCTTCATACAAACTTTTATACCCTATTTTACCCCTTTTGGGGTTGAATTTAAAAAAATCCTTCCTTAATATATAATAGGTATGAAACCTATGAAATTGCCGTTCTGCAGTACGAGGGCTGCACTAAAAGTATCGGGAATGGAATATTTCCACTGTTCCTGTCATATTAAAATCTTTTTAATTTAAAACTCCTTGGTTTTAAAAATCGAATACCGTTTATTTATTTAAAAATAGATTCTCGGTCTTGTCACAAGGTCTTGTCAAACTTGTTTAGTCGTTGAGAAAATGGAATTGACTCGAGAAAATTCTAGAGCGATGATTTATTATGACTTTCGAAGTGGTTTAACACAAAAACAGTGTGTTGACCGGATGATTTCTGCATTTGTTGATGAAGCCCCATCCAAAACCACAAATTATCGCTGGTTTGCTGAATTACAACGTGGACGTGTCAAGCTCAGTTATGATCCCCGTCAAAGTCGTCCAAAAAATGCAGTCACCCAAGAAAACGTTGATGCTTTGCGTAAGCTGATTGAGGAAGATCGACATGTGACATACCGCGAAATTCAGGCAACTTTAGACATTGGCATGAGTCAAATACAAATAATCTTGCATGAACAATTAGGTGTAAAAAAGTTGTTTTCCCGATGGATACCGCATTTGCTCTGTGAAGAGCAAAAAGCGGCTCGCGTTACTTGGTGCATCAGAACTCTCGAAAGATTCCACGCAGGATCCTCAAATGCTGTATACAACATCGTATCAGGTGACGAATCCTGGATATACGCGTACAAATCCGAAACAAAAAATCAGTCACGAGTTTGGGTGTTCGAAAATGAGTTAAAGCCAACAAAAATTGTTCGTTCACGGAGTGTTGCAAAAAGAATGATGGCCACGTTTGTCTCCAAAACCGGCCATGTTGCAACTATTCCTCTTGAGGGACAAAGAACGGTTAATGCAGAATGGTATGCTAACAGTTGTTTGCCACAGGTCGTTTCTGAACTCCGTAAAGAGAACTGCAACCGCCGCATCATCCTCCATCACGACAATGCGAGTTCTCACACCGCGCACAGAACAAAAGAGTTTTTAGAGCAAGAAATCATAGAATTATTAGACCATCCGCCGTACAGCCCCGACCTAAGCCCTAATGATTTCTATACTTTCCCTAAAATAAAGAATAAATTGCGTGGTCAGAGATTTTCATCACCTGAAGAAGCTGTGGACGCCTACAAAACGGCCGTTTTGGAGACCCCAACTTCCGAATGGAATGGTTGTTTCAATGATTGGTTCCATCGTATGGAAAAATGTGTCAAATTTCGCGGAGAATACTTCGTAAAGCAATAAATACATTTTTAAATAGTAATGTTGTCACTTCCTTGATTCCCGAAATTCTCAGTGTCGCCCTCGTAATGGCCATTTCAAATCAAAATAATTTTTGTTTGGCTAAGAATTCTAATTTCAAATTAATTTTATTTTAAAAACATAGAATTCTTTTTCCAAAAGTAGTCATTTGTTTATTGATTAGTGTTACATTTTCATCACATTTCAACCTTTTTCGTCATCATGGATACGTTAAAAATTCGAGTAATTATGGAATATGAGTACCGTCGTGGCAGCAACGCCGCACAAGCGGCACGCAACATCAACGACGTTTACGGAGCTAACACTACAAACCAATGCACCACCTGTTATTGGTTTGCTCGCTTCCGTTCTGGAAATTTCGACCTGAAAAATTAACCTCGCGGTCGTCCGAAGACTTTGGTCGACAATGACGAATTAAAGGCGATTGTGGAAGCTGATGATACACAATACACAATCTATGGCTGAATTAGCAGCAGCTTTCGACGTTAGCGTCAAAACAATATTGGTCCATTTGCGTCAAATTGGCAAGGTAAAAAAGCTTGACAAATGGGTGCCCCACGAACTCAATGATTGCCAGCGCGAAGTACGCGTCGAGACGTGCCTTGTACTGCTCAACAGACACACAAATGAAGGAATTTTGAACCGCATTGTTACCTGCGATGAAAAATGGATTCCCCTAAACGAAAACAATGCCCTAAACGAAAACTTACCCCTAGAAAAGTGATGGTCACTGTTTGGTGGTCTAGCGCCGGTGTGATTCATCACAGCTTCTTACCAAACGGGGTAAGCATTACTGCAGATGTGTACTGTGAAGAACTGAACACAATGATGGAGAAGCTGGCACATCTCCAACCAGCATTGGTCAATCGCTCGTCTCCGGTGCTCCTGCACGACAACGCGCGACCTCGTACTGCACAGCAGACGGTCTCCATGTTGCAAGAGCTGGGGTTGGAAGCTCTCCGTTATCCGCCCTACTCACCAGACCTTGCGCCTACAGAATATTACTTTTTTTTATAATAATTTGGATAATTTCTTGGCGGGAAAAATATTCAATACCCGAGAGGCAGTACAAATTGCCTTTGAAGAATTTGTTGCCTCCCGTCCAGCTGATATCTTTAAGAAGGGCATCAATAAACTGCCACTGCGTTGGCAAAGATGCATTGATTGCTTCGATTAATACAAATAAAAAATACATGAAAAAAATTCGTTTAAATTTTTTCATACAAAACGGCAATTTCATAGGTAAAGACCTAATATATGCCTATTTCATATGAGAAATACATGTGCAAAATTTTAAATTTCTAGTCTAATTATGGGTTTGTCCTGTCCTGTTGATACATCAGCCAATCAGCTTTGCCTTATATATCTATAGATAGATATCGTACTTAAAGGACACAGTTTATTTATCAATTATATTTCGGAAGGACTCAGGACTTATCTTCAGCAACACCAGACTTGCCTTTTGACATTTAACTTGTTTATTTTAATTTAAAACTCCAGTTGTTTTAATAACATTTATTTACAGGTTAACTGAAAATATCACAATCCATTTTGCAACATTTATAATCACGTTTACACTTAAAACACGAAACTTTGCTAAACTTTGAATCTTTAAGTAATAATAATAATAAAGAAATATAATGATTCTGACGAGCTATTTTAATAACTTTTAATAACAACTAGATGTTGCTTGGACCAACGTCCCAGTAATAATGATCTTCCTTCCGAGCACGCTGTATTCCCCTCTTCATAGGGTGGGGCGAATCCTCATTATCCCAACCTTGCGGGGGATGGGTTGTCAAGAGTGGTTCGATGAGTAACATTGCACGTGGGCATGAGAAACAACAGCAGGTGCATTAACACCTGCGCAGACATATGTGTAACTAAATGCTGTTTAATATATAACTTTTATTATTTGAACCAATTTATTATAATTATGACTAGCTGGTGCCCGCAACTTCGTTTGCATATATCTAACGGAAACGGAACCCTATTAATATTTCTTAAACGGAACCGTTAGACAAAGTAACATAAGTTACACCTTATTACATCAACTATTTGCTAGTGAAAGTCCCGTGAAAATCGGTTCAGCCGTTTCAGAGATTAGCCGGAACAAACAGACAGATGACAGGGACAGACAGACAGACAGACTAAAATTTCAAAAATTGAATATTTATTGTACCGTATATACTTTTTTACATACAATAAGTAAAAAATTGTAAATTTTAAATTACAAACAGACACTACCATTTTATTTATTTGTATAATACGAGGGCGGCACTGAAAATTTCGGGAATCAAGGAAGTGACACAACATTACTATTTAAAAATGTATTTATTGCTTTACGAAGTATTCTCAGCGAAATTTGACACATTTTTCCATACGATGGAACCAATAATTAAAACAACCATTCCATTCGGAAGTTGGGGTCTCCAAAACGGCCGTTTTGTAAGCGTCCACAGCTTCTTCAGGTGATGAAAATCTCTGACCACGCAATTTATTCTTTATTTTAGGGAAAGTATAGAAATCATTAGGGCTTAGGTCGGGGCTGTACGGCGGATGGTCTAATAATTCTATGATTTCTTGCTCTAAAAACTCTTTTGTTCTGTGCGCGGTGTGATGGTGTGAACTCGCATTGTCGTGATGGAGGATGATGCGGCGGTTGCAGTTCTCTTTACGGAGTTCAGAAACGACCTGTGGCAAACAAATGTTAGCATTCCATTCTGCATTAACCGTTCTTTGTCCCTCAAGAGGAATAGTCGCAATATGGCCGGTTTTGGAGACAAACGTGGCCATCATTCTTTTTGCAACACTCCGTGAACGAACAATTTTTGTTGGCTTTAACTCATTTTCGAACACCCAAACTCGTGACTGATTTTTTGTTCCGGGTTTGTACGCGTATATCCAGGATTCGTCACCTGATACGATGTTGTATACAGCATTTGAGGATCCTGCGTGGAATCTTTCGAGAGTTCTGATGCACCAAGTAACGCGAGCCGCTTTTTGCTCTTCACAGAGCAAATGCGGTATCCATCGGGAAAAAAACAACTTTTTTACACCTAATTGTTCATGCAAGATTATTTGTATTTGACTCATGCCAATGTCTAAAGTTGCCTGAATTTCGCGGTATGTCACATGTCGATCTTCCTCAATCAGCTTACGCACAGCATCAACGTTTTCTTGGGTGACTGCAGTTTTTGGACGACCTTGACGGGGATCATCACTGAGCTTGACACGTCCACGTTGAAATTCAGCAAACCAGCGATAAATTGTGGTTTTGGATGGGGCTTCATCAACAAATGCAGAAATCATCCGGTCAACACACTGTTTTTGTGTTAAACCACTTCGAAAGTCATAATAAATCATCGCTCTAGAATTTTCTCGAGTCAATTCCATTTTCTCAACGACTAAACAAGTTTGACAAGACCTTGTGACAAGACCGAGAATCTATTTTTAAATAAATAAACGGTATTCGATTTTTAAAACCAAGGAGTTTTAAATTAAAAAGATTTTAATATGACAGGAACAGTGGAAATATTCCATTCCCGATACTTTTAGTGCAGCCCTCGTATGTAATCATATTATATAGATTATGATAGTTTTTTTTAATTACCAGATTCAAAGGAGTATAATCTATACAAATAAATAAAATTGAAGTGTCGGTTTGTAATTTAAAATTAACAGCTTTTCACTAAATGCATAATATGAAAGTATATACGGTACCTACTTACAATAAAAAAATATTTCTTTTCTATTTGTTTGTTCCGGCTAATTAAAACGGCTGGACCGATTTTCACTGGCAGACAGCTGATGTTGTAAGGTATTACATAGGCTATTTTATCTTAGGGTTAGGTTTAAAAAATAGGGTTCCGTTTTCGTTAGTTCAACGCAAACAAAGTGGCGGGTGCTAGCTAGTATTATAATAATATACATAAAAACAACACTTGAAATTATTAAAATTAATAATTTTTCAAGAGGTTATTCATCATGACATCTGTAGCGTAATAAATGTAATATCGTAATACGTTTACGTTATCGATAGGTATAATATTTTTCCAGGAAGCTACTGAATATTGAGTAATTTGTGTTACGATCCTCATGGAAATGAATATTATATGTATTGGTGTAATTAATGTTAAATATAATACCCATCAACTTTACCTATTTGTGAAGATGTATGCACGTATGTAACATAAGTACGATCATTAAATGAATATCAAGATCTTGTTTCAAAATCATCTAATAAGTGTTGGAAAGCTTATTCTGAAGTTTTGTTTCTGCTCACTTTATATCGAACGACAGAGACAAAACATGCAAATATAAGTAGATTATGAAACAGACACATTCGATTGTGAAAATCGAACACACTCTTGACGCCCGTGTTGCTGTTTTTACTAACGCCGACGGAAAAACCCGCTTGTGGGGACGTGGACTTAGGCTCAATCCACACCGGCGCCGACTCCAAGCAACGCGACGCTTCATGTTTTACACCTGTAGCATAATATTCATCTTTTTTTTTCAAAATTAAGGTATAAAGTATTATGAAAATATGGCGACAAACGTAGACGCGCGTGACAAACCTAGACGCGCCAACGCGACTATAACATTTCCATAATACAAATTTTACCTTAATAGTGGGAAAATTTAGATGATTCCGGATTATTATGATATAGGTGAAAAACATGACGCGTCGCGTCGCTCCGACTCTGCGCCATGGTAAGCCTTAGTGTTTGAGGAAAAGCTTAAATTTAGACTTTAAACCTTCTGGTGTTGTATCTTTGTAACCCGGACAAATTACTCACGGACACCTGCGAGTAATCCATCCGGGATGTAATCACTCACTATCAGAAGATCCAATTGCTCGTTTGCCGTATTCCATAAAAAATCACAGGCAGCCAGTGTTTTTATAAAGTTGGGGTGTTACCCTTTTCATTTCCATTTTCCACCTGTACTTGGCCGTCTGCAGTAATCCTCTCATGTATTGTTTCGTCGCGACGCTATTCAGAGTGGAATGTACAGTTGTGAACGCCACTTTCGAACCTTACTGCCATGGGAATAAGGTCGATATGCAACACCGAGTTTGTCGGCGACTGTACGTGGAGATATGAGCGTATAACTTTAATTCCACCCCAATGTTGCTGTTTCTGAGGCTTTACGAGTTTGTCGCATTTGGATTGAATAAACTTTGTGCTGGATTGTTACAATCCACATTAAAACATTGGGAGTACGAGGTAAAATTATAGGTACGTAATATTACAAGTAAGCATTTTAATTGCTGTGTTAGGACTTAGCGTGTATTAGGTACCTATATACCTTAGCGTGTATTAGGTACCTATATACTTTAGCGTGTACCTGGGCTGATTGATAACTGGTCGAAACGACGAACTTAAAAAAATGATACGCAAAAAAGGAATATTACATTATATTCTGGCATCTTTTTGAAAATAGAAAGACAAATTTGAATTTAATCGAACTGATGGAATTTGTTTGAGAGGACGTAGAACTTTCTCTGTCGTAAATTTTCTTAACAATGGAAAGAAACGAAATTCGTGCGGTGATAAAGTTTTACGTTTTAAAAGAGAAAACAGCAACCCAGATTAAAACCAAGCTAGACAGTGTTTTAGGTAATTCTGCTCCTGCATTGAGTACAATTCACACCTGGGTAACTGATTTTAAACGTGGAAGACAGAGCTGCGAAGACGCCCACAGGTCTGGCCGTCCAAATGAAGCCACGAATCCGGACATGATCAAAAAATTCACAAAATTGTATTGAATGATCGGCGCTTAAAGTTGCGAGAAATAGCAGAGATGGTGAGCATTTCATCTGAACGCGTTTTTAATATTTTGCACCAACATTTGGGAATGAAAAAGCTTTGCGCGCGATGGGTCCCGCGTTTGCTCACTGTAGACCAAAAGCAACGTCGAGTGGACGATTCATCGGAGTGTTTGGCGCTGTTTAACCGAGATCCTAATGAGTTTTTGCGGCGTTATGTAACAGTCGATGAAACCTGGATACATCATTATACTCCCGAGACAAAAGAACAATCTAAGCAGTGGACTGAGAGCGGAAAACCTGCGCCGAAGAAAGCAAAAACGGTTTTGTCGGCCGGCAAAGTGATGGCGACTGTTTTTTGGGATGCTCGAGGGATTATTTTAGTGGATTATCTGCAAAAAGGAAAAACAATAAATGGAGAGTACTACGCAAGCTTGCTGCAAAAATTAAGTGAAGAAATCCAGAAGAAACGACCACATTTGGCCAAGAAAAAAATTTTGTTCCACCATGACAACGCACCTGCACACACGTCAATGGTTGCAGTCGCCAAACTCCATGAATTGCGGTTCGAATTGCTACCGCATCCACCCTTTTCCCCGGATCTGGCGCCGTGCGACTTCCACTTATTCCCAAACCTGAAAAAATGGTTAGGTGGCCAGAGATTTTCATCAAATGAAGAAGTCATTGTTGCCGTGGACGAGTATTTTGAGAGGTTGGAGAAAACATTTTATCAAACTGGTGTAACGGCATTAGAGAAGCGCTGGACTAAATGCATCGAGGTAGAAGGAAACTACGTTGAGAAATAAATTTATTTTAAATAGATTTTTGAAGTTTTTCTTTGTCGTTTCGGAAACTTATCAATCAGCCCTCGTATTAGGTACCTATTGTGAGTTTTAGATACCTATTTATATTTTTTGGTATCAGTACTAAATAGTACTGGAAGACACTGCTGTAAGTTATAAGACCCACTTTTCGTACAGTTCCTTTATTTAAGTTATTATTGTTGTGTGATAGATAGATACATATTCTTTATTTGCAGACATATCTATATATAGTAGGTTAAGCACCTATGGCAACAGTCAACAGATCTAACAAGATCTGTTAAACTAAGTTTAATAACTCACGGGCAAACTAAGTTATTCAACATACGCCATGGAAACATGTCGACTGTCAAAACTCACAAGTTAACATGTTTGGAAAACATAGTGGAAATTAATTTGACATCGTAATCCCCATATCAAAACTATAATCCGTGTAATATATTAACCAATGCCGGCAGCCGGCTCTAAGTATTTAGTTACATTAAGTGGATCTACTTCGAGCCAATATACCTTAGTAGTAAATAGTGAGAGTCGAAACGGTGTTTCAAATTTAAAATATATAGTATAACTATATTAAAAAAAAAAAACATGACCTGGTTACAAAAATTATATAGTCTATGGTACCCGGGATATTATTACGAATCTATTGACACCGAATGTATTAAAATCAGATCAGTACTCAATCTCAGTAATCTAGACTCAAAGATCAGTAATCTAGATTAGACGTTACGGTGGAAAAAACATACATACATAGACTGCTAAAATCATTACCCTTCGCCGTAGTCGGGTAAATAGCGGTTTTGTAAAGTTAATTTAGGTATAATATGGGATTTGGGGGTAGGTACTAGCTTTTGCGAGCGGCTCCGCCTGTGTAAATGCAGTTTCTCACGGGAAGACTGTACTTTTTCGGGATAAAAAAGCCTATGAGTTAATCCAGAGCATAAACTACTACTATATCAAATTTATCAAAATGCGTAAAGTAGTTTTTGCGTGAAAGAGTAACAAGCATCCATCGATCCTAACAAACTTTCAAATTTATAATTATAAGTAAGCTTATCACCTGATTGCCTGACAAGAATGATGTCGAACCTGCACCTGATCTCTCGCCAGTCGTGTCGGTTATCCGTTCCAGTGGGTTTCGAGAGCAAAGGAAGTGAGAATGCTCTTATGTACTGCGCACACACCTGGGCACTATAAAATAACTCCTGCGTAGCTGGCCTAGTTTCAATGAAACCGCATGGATAGCTATTATTATTACATTTTATGATAGTACTCGTTGCCTCGTAATTTCATTGATCAGCCACAGTCCACAGACGTCCTTCGACAAAATGGTGGATAATGTTTTGTTAATGAGTACATGATGAAGGCAAATAGATTATACAAAACAAATGTTGACTCAATTGATTAGTATTGTTATTAAGTTCATTCTGCTGAATTCCAGTAATTTAACAAATGCGACATTCGCTCACTGAGATACCCAAGTTGCCATCGCTAATAACGAAGAGGAAATTGACGACCTCCGTGGCTCAGTGGTTAGCGCGTTGGCGCTTAAGCCGGAGGTCGCGGGTTCGAACACCACCAGGGAAAAAAGTTTTCTGTGTTCCTGGGTCATGGATGTGTATTAAATATGTATATTATATAATAAAAATCTTAAATATAATGTATAGTATAAAAGTATTAAATTTATTTCCGTTGTCTGGTATCTACCCGTAACACAAGTTAATCGAGAACTTACCACGGGATCAGGCTGACGTGGTGTGAAGCGTCCATAAATATTACTATAATTATTTATGCATCGCTATGTCATTATGTCATTTGGCGATGCTTGTGTCAAATACCTACAATATGTTTTTGTGTTTTTTTTATTAGCGATGGTAACTTGGCTAAAGGCTCTGCACTGGTGGTGGCTGCACCAGCATGCGTAGTACTACCAGCAACTACCATATAGATGGTTTCTTTCTACGCAAGAATAGACAAAGGACAGATTGATAAAGGAATTCTGTCATTTTCTCCATATTACCTGTCAGGATGTCTAATCTTGTGAAAACAAAACACATTTCTATAGTGGTCATGCTAACCGTGCAGGTGTATCACCAGTGAAATGTATACTATGTTGATTGTCGCTCCGATAAGCTACAATAGCTGTGATCTACACGTCTCCGCTGCCGTCGCCACCAAATTGAAACACACGCAAAAAGTAGCTGGTAGCACCACCGCGGTTATTACTTGTAAGTGTCCGAGGGCTTGAACACGAAAGCTATTCAAAAGAAATACGAAGTGAGAAAAAACCTCTATTATAATTTGTCGAGATAAATGTATCTTTAATACGATAACGAGTGAATAATTTGCCTGCGCAAATATACGATTAATCGATTGGACAAGTTCGCTACAAGTTCGATGTTATCATTTGACAAATGATGATTAATGATCGTAGTTGTCGCAATCGTTCGGTCTGCTTGACGAATGTTTTAAAAGCTTCCTCAATTTCATCTGCGAACGTTTGTTTATTTCGTAAGGCTGGGACTATATGCTCCGGAATCCGGAACGCCGGTGAAAATTCAGAACACTGAAAATAGAACTCTGCGCTAATACAATAGAGTTTAAAATGGAAGTTTCAAGTGTGGAGCTGTCATATATGATTGAATGTTCGATTTTCAACTCTATTGTATTAGCGCAGAGTTGTATTTTGAAGCTCAATTTTCTACGGCCTTCCAGATTCTGGATCGTAATTATATAGTCCCTTGGGATAGATCAGGAAGTAGCGTACCTTTTTCTGGGTAAGTAACTTAAGACACACTTTTTGTAAGGCACTGGTCACTTTACCCCTATGCCTAATTGCCCCATCTAACAATAATCTTAATATAAACTTCTGTTGCCATAGTGTTTGTCACATAACTCCTCCGAAAAAGCTTGACCGATTACGAAACTTGGTAGGTTTGAGAATAGGTTGCAACTTGCAAGTGTGGCCCACTGCATTTTTTTTACTTTTTTAATTTTTTTTTACTATATTATGATTTGACATTAATAATACATATATAAAGCTTGATCTTTCTAGGAGCAATTCTCTAACAAACGCTGTGACACGAAACTCTTATAATATCTTTAAATAATTTTTTGACTTGTTTATTTTGAATATGGCATTAATAAATTAAATAAAACCCTCCATTTTCATCCTTCTAACATCAACACCCATTGTTTAATAGCGATATTAGTGCTTGTAGTCTGTAATAATCTTCAAACATCAGTGGTCTATTACTCGTTTAATCTAGGTAGGAGTAGTTGTAGGTGTAGGTAGTAGGTGTAGGTGTAGTTAGTAGGTGTATGTGGTGTATTAATTATGATTTTACAAAACGATTCGACATTTTTATCCATATTATCCAATTTGATCAAACGGCTTGAGCGTGTGTATCGGCTGTAACAGGTTAGCGGGAGAGCATTTCGTTTCGCAGCATCGTCCGTTCCCACTGACCGCGCGCTGCGGTTCGGCCTTTTACCATAAATAACCGCTCGCCATTAGGTTAGTATTAAGCACATAGGTCGTCTATTTTAAATAAAATAAATTACCTCTATTAAAACAGGTAACGTTCTTAAAGGTGTTATTAAAGTAGTCTTGTCTACTAAGTCTTATTTACGGCGTGAAATGTGTTAAGAATGGATACCTAAGTTGTTTAATAAGCATCGACTACACGTTATATTATATTATTTTATTATATAAGTTTATGTAAAATATGTAAGTCTTTGTAGGTAGGCATTCGCATTTAGGCGCGTATCGCAATTTTAGGAATGTTCATTGATTAATTTGGGCAAAGAAAAAAAATTACTTAAATGTTAATTGGCAATATTTCCGCCTACAATGTAAATAGTAAATACATGCACTGTACTAAATTTTATAAAAATCGGTCCAGTAGTTTCGGAGCCTATTCAATGCAAACAAACAAACAAATCTTTCCTCTTTATAATATTATATAGCATAGATATTATGTTTACACTAGACACTCAAACTACAATACAACACGTACAGCCAAACAACCATTCGCCCCATGGCTCGCCACGCACTTAGCAATTTTAAGTTCATAATACTATAGGTGTCGAATGTACTACTACCACAGGGGCGATACTCTCTACAAATGATTGCTCGAGCACCAGCGCATGTCAGCCATGTTGACGTAAGCCTAGGTATGTTGACGTAAGCCTAAGGCTGACACCGAAATAATTTCCATTATCGCGTCAGACAAATCTTTCTGTATCATATCATTATGAAATAATATTGTCTATTATGTCAAAACACGAAACAATCAGTGGTCAGACCCGTGAACGAAAGTCTAGTAAGAATAACTGTGTCATAATATTTTAAAGGCTTCTCGTTTATTTTTTATAACTTTCAAACTTAACCACATATTTTGTTACTTCTCAATTTTCAGCTATAGGATTATTATAATAAATAACTTCTCTACATAACAGATTAACCATACTGTCTAAAACATGAAATGGTAATAAATAGTGAGTACGCGTAATATGTATGAGGTAGGTATCTGTTTGTTTTATAGGTCTATGGACCCACACGTTTGTGTGCGTGTGTGTGTAGTTACGTACTGCGTCATTTAAAACAAATTGTCAATGCACACAAACACTTCATGAATCTGTTAGGAAGTTGACGCGCTACAATGTCATAGACCATTATTTCCCAAACATCGTTCCGCCATGGCCCGGTAATTTTCACACTGTCCCTTCGTGGTCCACTTAATACTTTTAAACATAATTGCAAAGGAATGTTACAAATTTATTAATACTGAAAATGTTTTATTAATACTACATATTTTGGTACCCCTACCCGCTCACGATTATTTAAGATGCGTCTATTAACAGTAGGTATCGTTTTCAAAACAAGGCAAGAATGTTGCGACCCAGTATATTATTTGTTGGCCCGGTACCGGGTCGCGACCCGGCAGTTGGGAAACACTGTCATAGACTTTTAATATCAAAATGCTGAAAAAGTTTTAAGTTATACGCTTCAAATTAAAATTTATTAAAGTTGAACGGTTTGATTCTTTTTTTTCGTTTAGTCGACAAATTTAAGGAAGATTTATGAAATTCATTTCCCTTTTATAAACCTATTTTGTAAAGAAGGTCGAAGGGATATTTGCAAATTTTCCTTTTACTGCGAAATGGACTGTAAAAATTATGTCTTCTATTTTATTTTATTGATTTTTATAACGTTAAAATATTTTAGCTTCTGATGAAACCTAAGCAAAGATTTAACAACTTTTAATTTCTGGAAGGGTAAAAAATAGTTTCAATTAAAATTTCTTAATTTCTTGGTAAATGCCTGTTTTCAAATATAGTACGTACTTAGATATAATTTATAGGAATTAATTATTAATATACTTACCTACTCGTAAAGGATACTTTATCACTTTTTTTATTTCATTCTCACTCTCATACTATTTACAACTAACTAACTGTGGTAACTGGAAACTGAAGAATGCGCGACTGATGTGAAATATTTTTTTAGAATAATCAATCCGATTCAAAAACGATATAACAAACTAGAATGTTCCGCGAAAGCTAATGAGGTCATTCATGGCTAATTAAATGTCGGTTCTCGTTTGATATTGACCTATAATCTCTCGTCAGATCTGTCTGTGTCAATATCATTAACGGGGCCCTACGCACACAATCTGGGCCCATTGTGCCCCGACAAGCGTCGAGGCCGGAGCTAGAATACTCGATTAGGTCGTCACTTTAGTGACAGGCCGTGTCCCGATCGGATTAAACCATAGATTAAAAGTCAGAGAGATCATGGCACCTGGGAAAACTATAGATTTAAATTCTTATAAAGTGTGCGTCGTATTGAGGTTAGCAGATAATTGGTTTAATTTTATCGACAAAACACTTTCTTTTGGGGGCGCAACTCGCAACCCCCCGAACTACAAGCAATTGAATATTCTTTGGTTTTTGTTACTACCTTACGTGACTAGGATTATATTATTATAATTATAGTAAACTATGAACAAATGTAATATAATGCGTTCATATATGAAGTGTTTCACAAGTAACTTACCAAAATTAAACGATCAAACCAATTGTTACAGAATTAAGTAAAAATAAATCAACGAATTTGAAGTAAAAAGCTTCTTTTAAAAAAAAACTTTATTGCATTAATTTTTTAAGTACCAACACAAGATAAACTGTCAAAATAAAATGCACTCACAGAAGAGTGAATGAATGAATGAATGAATATGCTTTATTGTGTTCACAAATGTACAGGTAAGATTAAAATTACAGTTGACAATTTTAGCATGAACACAAAGGCGGCTTTATCGCTAAAAAGCGATTTCTTCCAAGCAACCCTTGGCGCATGGAAATAAAAAGATAATGCAGTGCAATCACGGAACTAAGTATGACAAAAACTAGAACTAAACATAAAACCTTACATACTAATAATACTATACTCTATAGAAAATATCACAAACTTAATAAACATAAAATAAAGAAAATAACACTAAATGATACCTAATCTAAACTTACGTATTAATAACCTACTATATTATACTAATACATAAATAATTTTATATACATATACTAATATATATTCCTATTTCCTAATGATAGAACTTAAACTTTATGCATCTACATACTATTAACTTAGTACGAAATATTTAGTGGCTTAGATAGTATTGTTTGAGCAATGTTTTAAAATTATTAATACTTTTAGCTTGCCTGATATTGGCAGGTAAAGAGTTCCATAGTAGTATCGACCTGACAATAAAGGATTGACCAAAGAAATTTGTGTTATGTTTAGGGATTTGGAGAAGGAGATTGGCCGAGGACCGCAATAACTTAAATTCGGACGTTCGGAAGTCAAATCTGTCCTTTAGGTAAGAGGGTGCTCTTGGATCAAATAGAAAAGTGTACAGTAAGGGGAGAATACGCATATTACGCCGAAGACGTATGTTCAACCAAGAAAGCCTAGAACGGTACTCCGAAATATGGTCGAATTTACGCTGACTAAAAATGAAGCGAATTGCGACATTCTGGAGATGCTCAAGCTTATTTAACTGTTCTTCGGTAAGGTCAGTAAAACACGTATCCGCGTAATCTAATATGGACAAGAATAAAGACTCGGCTAGTAAAATTTTGGACTGTAGTGGAAGAACGTTCTTTAACCTTTTCACCGAGTGCCAAACCGCGTACACCTTGCTACTGATCATTGATATATGGTCGGACCAAGAAAGATGGTCATTCAAGAGAACACCTAGATCTCTTACCTTCCTACTGAACGGTACATGAGTACCACATACGAGCACCGGAGGTAGATTCACCCAATTAATCCTTGAGACTAATCCTTGGCTGCCAATAATAATGACCTGTGATTTGATTGGGTTAATCGAGAGGCCGTTACACCTACTCCACTCGCAAATTTTATTTAAGTCATTATTTAAATCCGTGATTTTACTAGGAAGATTCTCTAATGACGTCTGGGCGTAGATTTGAAGATCGTCTGCATACAAATGAAAGAGAGAAGAACTGAAAACCGTAATAATGGAGTTAATAAGCAAAGCGAATAGTAGAGGAGATAATACGCCACCCTGCGGAACAGCAGCCGTGTTAGTGGACCATGATGAAAACTCATCATTTACACGAACACACTGCTGGCGCCCCCCAAGGTAGCTTTGGAACCAACCAGTCACTGAGGGCGAGAAATTAGCGGCTCTAAGTCTACTTAAAAGAATATCATGATCTACGCTATTAAAGGCACAACTAAAGTCCAGTAGAGCCAAAATCGTAAGTGGCTTATTGTCCATAGCAAATCGGATATCGTCCGTGACCTTCACTAGTGCTGTAGTAGTGCTGTGGCCAGGTCTAAAACCAGACTGATAAGCGCTTAGGAGGCTGTTTTTATTGACGTAAGATGATAATTGTTGCTGTATCAATCTTTCCAGGACCTTAGCTAAAAATGGCAGTATCGAAATAGGCCGGAAATCAGCTACTGAGGTAGGCTTACTCTTTTTAGGTAAAGGAATGATTTGTGCTGATTTCCAGATAGACGGGAACACGCTATTTACCAAAGAAAAGTTAAAAATATGCATAAGGATTGGTGCAATCTCGTCTATAACTAGTGTGACCATCTTCCTACTAATGTTGTCATCACCAATTGCATTAGATGAAATTGCCATAATATTCTTTTTAATTTCGCCAACAGTGACTTGGTTAAAGAGGAAAGGAGGGTAATCAGGTGTTGGTAAGGTATTAAGATGCTGAATCAATTGTGATTTGGAATTGGGATCAAGTGGGCCATTACAGGAAGTAAATTGATTATTTAAAAGATTTTTGTCGAAGTTATTTATTGACGCAGAAGAATTAACGGTTTTGCCAACACCTAGGGAGTTAAGAAATTTCCAAATTTTAGAAGGGTCGCTGTTCTCGACAGAAGAGATTAATTTTGTGTAAAAAAAACTTAATTGTTGGTAACATTCTTTATAAAAATTAATGAAAAATCTTTAATAACAAAAATAATGTTTCATCGAATTACAACGTAACCATAACGTTTTTTGTATCTCAGTATGTTTCCCGATTTTTTAGCATATAATTATATTTCATAAATTGCTTCCCCCAAAAGGGGGGTATTTTGGCGATAAAAATAAAGACTCTAATCTGCTGTTACTGCTGACACACACTGTATAAGCGGCGCGGAATCGATTCGCAAATCGCAATAAACCATACGATTGATGTACATCATACGGATAAGGACAAAACCAACGACGATAACACAAAAATCACGAATTTGCTCTCTGAAAACATTCATATGAATTTATAACGACTGTTAAAACGATACTACGAAATACACTCGAAGTATTTTATTTAATGAAATAAAAAAGTAACTTTATTATGCTACGTGAAGTAACCGAGTGCTAAAATAAATCTTCAACTCTTAGATTTTTCTCGAAGGATTTTCAGGGAAAGAAGCGATTTATTGAACACGTAACGGCGCTCCACGAAGGTTATTTATATCGAAGCCTTGCATAACGTAGTGCTATAATTTAAAACAAATTAATATTATGGAAACGATGTCTGTATGACAATAAAATTACTGGGTACAGATTTTTCAATAGGACAATGTATTCTGTAACTAATATTTGTCTCAGGTACTTAATAATAGGGTTTTTAGGGTAGTACAAGGAGCTCCTATGGCCTATTGTTTGGCTCTGTCCGTCCGTCTGTCCTCCTTTTCGTTCTCTCTTGCTAACTTCGGTAATTATATATACATATATATGGCTGCCTGTGAAGTCGGGATAAATTTTTTTTTTTTTAGAAACCGCAATTTTCTATGCTGGTAGGTCCTGCTAGATACTTTTTGGGACAAATTATTTTGAGCGATATCGGATATTAATTTAAGAAGTAATTAGAAAAAAACATTTATAGGTTGCACGTTGATAGTTACGGAACTCTCCTTAGACATGTCCTGACATTCTCTTGGTAAGGTTATTAATGTTTAATTTCTTGGAAATGATTCATGCCCCATACTATTATTGTTATCAAAGGCACGATCTACGAAAGTCCAAAGCGAATAGATTAATTAATTAATACCACAATACGAACAATAACAATCAAATAAAATAATTGAACAATTCAGATAGAAAAATATTAAATGTGAAGAGTGGGCTTTCAAACAAATGTTTGTGCCAAAATCAACAGATGCGTAAAGCACGGTTATCCGAAATGTCAGACACTTTGCGGTTTACAACAATCACGTACCGCTATGCGATAAATTAAATCCTATTCAATCTATCAATAACAATAATCTGATATTTGATGGAAGGATTTGACATTGCAAAAACGTAAAATTATTGCACTGATCGCTATAAGTATCGCTAAGACGCTTATAAGTCTCCTGTTATTTTTGTCGTAGGTAATTTTTGGGCGCAAAAAACTGTCCAAAAGTTTTAAACTTTTTCGACCTTATAGATATTAATGTAGGTAAACCTTACTTAAAAACATAGATTAGATAAAATCTTAGGTTTTACTTACTTTATACAAACTAAAGGTGGTAGTAAAAAACTAGTTTAAGCCGGCAAGTTGTGGTGTACCGTCAAATTGACACACATGAGCGAGTGTACGTAGCGAGGAGCTATTTCAAGTTGTCTCTCTGTGGATATGTCTAATCTATTCACAAGCAGATGTGGAGCAACATATGATACAAGTCCGCTATTTGATGCTAATAGATGGGCCAATCCGTAGTAGGCTCACGGGATAACTGCCTTATCTTTCTCACACTGTGGAAAGCGAGAACAGGGAATGAAATATCAGCTTCGCTTCAACGTAAAATCAACGAATATGAGGCCAATATCGAACTTTTGAAATAGCTATTTCAAATCAAAGCTGCCTTGTTGAACTAAAGCTTCAAAATTGCCCTGAAAATGACAATACTGCGAATGGAAGCACTAGGAACTTATGTAATGTTTGGCAGACGAATTGATATTTGATACACACACGGCCGAATTTTCAAGCCCTTTTTAGGATTCTGTAATGACTACAAGGAACACTTATAGTTTCGCTCTGTCCATCCGTCCTCCCTTACTGATACCGGTAAAAATGAATATAAATAAATGAAATAATATAATGTGTAAATATATAATGTGTAAAAATGAAATAATAAAATACTTAAGGATTGTATATAGCCTTTTTTTTGCATCACAAAATAATTATAATTTTGTATTTTCGGGGTGGGGGCTCGGGACTTTTTTTTTCATTCTACCACATCATGTGGGGTGTCGTCGAATACGTCTTTTTTAAATAATGACGAAGTTTCATACTTGATTTTCCTCCTTCGATTTGACCTCCAAAGTGGTTTACAAGTTAATGAAACGTGTAACTTCTTGTGTAATTAATAAAGTTCAATTTTGATGATGTCGCAAATCATTTCGTTTCGGTGTGGATTGACCCTAAATTTAAAAGGCTCTAAAGTCACAGTGACAGCCTGTTATTCAATGTTAACTTCAAGTGGCTTTTAAGCGTTATTCGTTTATAAGAAATTTTTGCAAATTTTTCAAATGCTATTTTTTTAATTTGCATTTGATTTAATTCTTGCTTCTACTCAAGTAGGCCGAGAATTTAGGTGTTTGTATTAAGCTAACGGATCCAAATTATATTTATAAGGCGTACCTGTATTCCAATTTTATTGTGTAATTAGTTTATCCTTAGATTTTAGAGCCAAATATCGGGAACAATGAGAAATTATTCCAGCTCTCAATCCAAGTGTAGCCTAGTAAAGTTTGCACTACGATGAAGTCATGAATTTGAGTGAGCAAGTGGGCCAACAAATTGTTAGAAAATGTATTACTAGCATTGTTAGTAACAATGCAATTGTAATAAATTAATTATTTCGCTGTATATTAATTGGTAGCATTCTCTCTGTTTCAATGGAATTTGCTCTGATATAAGCTCCTCACGATTGTTACGTGCAATATAAATTGTACTTTATATTGTTGCTTTGATTCGGAGAATAAACCATTATCTCTTAGTAGGTTGCTTTAAATCAGGAATGCAATTTAAAAAAAAGTCGCGCATGATAAAGTTATCAAAGGTTCAATTAAAAATTGAATTGAATAAAAGAGTATTTGTATTATTTTTAGCCAGTCACGATTGGAAATATCTTCACACGTCACATTGTTTTAGTATGGGAAAGCCAATGCCGGCTCGATCGGATAAAGACTACGGGCTCACAGAAGCACGGCGTGAAATAGCGCTTGCGTTGTGTTTCGCAGTGACTGAGGTTTATAATACCGGCGGCAGCGGCAAGTGCGCAACATCAGAGGGTCAATTCTGCTAAATAAAACCTGCAATAATACAATTACAATCAAGTCGATACGCTAAAACTGCCAAACCGGTATTCTCGTGAACGTTAAACCAGCGCAAAACGCGTTCTGATTGGTCCAAACTTCACAAAATTAGTTTATGATAACAAGTCGCTTCACTTATAATACGATCAAATTAAAATGAAAGTCTACTTTAAATACGAGAATTGAGGTTCAGAGGAGTTGCAGTGTCCGGTCGCCTTCAGATCCGGTGTACCAAGTCAGATCGGTCTGGTCCATTTCATAAAAAAACACAGTACTAACGTTGTCAATGTTGTAGTTTATTTCTATCGGTTAGAATTTTGGCGTCCTTTAATTTACAGTTTCCTTTAATTTAAAACAGGCACAAGAACGTATCCTACAATATTATGAAATAATATATAGTTTTTGGAATATTTGATATGCATGCATTCAAAAATTTATCATAATGTAGCATTTAGTTTTCGCTCTGTCGACTGTCGCCTAATTCTAATTGAGTGTGCTAATTAGTGAGTGCTTATTGGGCCACAGACAATTATATTGCGATTCAGTGAGAGAGACTAATTATACATTATAGATGCATTCGGAATACAACTAGTTGTCTAACAGAGAAAACTAAATATTTCAGATAGAATTCATGCGAATTTCAAGTTAAATTATCCACTGTGGGTGTAAATAAAGTAGGAGTTAATTTTTTTTTTCATTTGTACTCGGAATATCTGTTTTATTTAAAGGAAAGAAAATGTTACAAATAGTCAGAGTAGCGAAGTATCCCTTGATTGCAATTTGCAAGTGTTAAAAAATGATGTCGAGTGCAAGTGAAGTCTACTAAGTACTAAGTATTATATTATAAAAGATTGTTTGTATGTATGTTTGTTTGTTTCTGTTGAATATTTTATTTTTATATTATATTATTTTATATTATTTTTGACATTGACTGATGTCATGAAGTAAAGCCTATTTAGTTAGTTTTATTTTAGATAAGTAAAAGGCTATTCTCAGTGTAGACTGTAGTATTTATGTTATACATATCTCATTTGTAATACGTATCTGTGATAAGCACCAATAAAGGAGAATATAAGAACTGCTGCTGTATTATTATCATCACCACTCAAGCGGAAGAAGGACTTACATATCAAGAGGTCGTAGCTTGCTACATGGTGTCAGAAGTAAATGAATTTAACGGTGGCGCGGCACAAATTCTTTACGTTGAAACAACGTGTGAACGAATCCTTGGAAAATTTTCTAATAGAATTAGAAAACGCAAGTCATGCCTGTGAGTTTGGTTCGCTACGCGATTCCCTTGTAAAGGACATTCTCATTGCTAATATGGCCACAAACTTCTCGCAATTTCGTCAAAAGCTCCTACAAGAGCAAGATCTATCCCTAGAAAGAGCCAAACTCCTCTGTAGAACACTCACGATGGCGCAGAAAAGTGAAGAATCAATCAATTCAGCAGATGGAAAAGAAGAAGCCTCAATATACAAGCTACACAAAAGTCGTCGGGCCAGATCTCCCCCATACCAGAAAAGAAAAAACTCAAGATCCCCATCACGCCAAGGTCACCTAAGTTCAGCTACACCTGGATCCCGAACAACGTCGTGTGTAAAGTGCAACACATCGCATGGTCGCCGCAACTGTCCAGCATGGAAACACAGATGCAGGTCATGTTTTAAATATGGACATTTTACTCATTTATGTTTTAAGAAAAATAGTGTCAGTACTGTTGTTTCTGGGGTAGGTAGCGTAAATCTCGATGATGAATCAAGCCCCAAAAGTGCTGAGGCTGAAAGATTTACAACAGGGGCATTGTTCAACATTAAAAACATAAAGTCACAAAATGTTAGTACAAATTTGATTAACACAGACAATTCCTGGCATTATTCTCTTAAAATAAACAACAAAAATGTAATGTAATCTGTATATGTGTATAATGTGTAATAAAATGTAATGTGTGCTCCAGTGTCAATTAGCGACACTGGAGCAGACATAAATGTAATGTCTTATCAAGTCTTTAAACAATTGAATCTTAAATTTGACAAACAGAGTAAAGAAATGTGTAAAAAATATAATATCTTCGCCTATAGTGGGCACAGAATTCCGATAACTTCAGTGTCAAACATTTATTGTTTAGTTGAAAACAAAACAAAACCGGAAAACATTACTTTTGTTGTAACAAAATTAAATTTTCCTACTGTGATTGGTTTACCCACTTGTATAAAGCTAAATTTAATAACAAAAAACTTTTCTTTAATAAATGAAAAAGTTGAAAATATTGAGCAAAATGTATATAATATGTATCAAAAAACTTGTGACAAAATTGTGACCAGATATAATGATGTATTTCAGGGTCTGGGCTGTCTCCCATACAAACCAGCATCGTGCTAAAAAAGGATGCTATTCCGTGCGTTGATCCCCCTAGAAAGGTACCTTTCGCGTTGGTTGAACCGTTAAAGAAAGAGCTTCAACTCATGGAAAACATGGGAGTCATACGGAAGGTGAACAAACCTACTCTCTGGGTGAGTAGTTTAGTTATAGCCATGAAAAAGAATAGTGGATTGAGAATTTGCTTAGATCCTAGAAATTTAAATAAAAATTTATTGAGATGTCATTATCCAATTAAAAACATAGATGAAGTCAGGTCTAAATTGTCCAAAGCCTCGTATTTTTCACATTTAGATGCGTTTTCTAGGTTTTATAACATAAAATTAATTAAAGAAAGTAGTGATCTATGTACATTTCAAACTCCCTTTGGCAGATACAAATTTTTAAGATTACCTTTTGGAATAAACACGGCTACAGAAATTTTCTATAAAACCATGATAGATCTTTTCGGAGACATTGAAGGTATAATAATTTGGTGTGATGACATTTTAATATACGGTGAAACAATTGAAATACACAATAAAAGGTTAGAGATGTTTTTGGAAAGGGCTAGGCAAGTTAATTTAAAATTAAATAAAGCCAAGTGCAAGTTTCTTCTAGAAGAAATAGCATATTTGGGCTATATTTTTAGCAAAGAAGGTGTAAAAATTAATCCAGAGAAAGTTAAAGCCATAAAAGATATGCCCATAGCTAAAAATATTAAAGATTTGCAGATATTTCTAGGCATGATTAATTTTTAAGCACCGTTTATAGAAAATCTAGCAGAGAAAACTAATACCTTAAGAAATTTGTTAAAAAAAGATATATTATGGTTATGGGATGAAAATTGTCAAAAGTGCTTTGATTTGTTAAAAGAAGTCATATCTAAAGCGCCTGTGTTAACTAATAATAATAGCAACTTACCTGTGACTTTGTCGGTAGATTCAAAGAATGCACTGGGAGCGGTCTTGATGCAAAACAAACGACCCATTGCATATAGTTCAAGAACACTAACGTCCTGACAACAAAACTATGCTCAGATTGCAAAGGAATTGTTTGCCATACAGTTTGGATGTAATAAATTTCACCAATATATTTATGGCAGTAAAAGAACTGTTCATACTGATCACAAACTTTTAATTTAACTTTTTAAAAAACCTCTTCATGAAGTACCTGCTAGACTACAAAGAATGATGTCATCGTTGCAGGGTTACGACCTAGAAGTGGTTTATGTACCTGGTAAATATATGTATATAGAAGATACTTTGTCAAGAGCCTCACTTAGTGATACATATATACCTCAGTATGAACAAGACTTACAGTATCATGTTAATTCAATATTTTCTAATCTCTCAGTGACTAAGACATATTTAAAATATATTTTATTAGAAAGTAAAAATGATGAATCTTCAAATCTGCTCAAGTCTTATATCCAGAATGGTTGGCCAAAGAGCAAAAACAAAGTAAACTGTCTGGTGAAACCATATTGGAACATTCAAAATGAAATACATATAATTAACGACTTAATATTTAAAGGTTATTTACCTTAGGCTTATTGTTTCAAAATCCTTGCAAAGACAGATTTTAGATAAAATACACTGTGGTCATTTAGGTATTAATAAAACACTCAACATCGCTAGAGAAACAGTTTATTGGCCAAATATAAACGCGGATATTAAAAACTTAATTGATCAATGTTCGGTGTGTGCCAAGTTCAGGCCAAACACACCCAATGAACAGTTGAAATGCCATGAGATATCTCATCTTCCGTGGGAGAAGGTAGGTATAGATTTATTATTTTTTGATGGAGAAAATTTCCTGGTTTGCATAGATTACTATTCCAAGTACATAGAGCTAGCTTCTTTGCATAAGAATTACAGTGTCGATAATGTTGTTAAAAATCTCAAATCCTTCTTTGCTCGACATGGAATACCAAAAGCATTGGTGTCTGACAATGGTCCACCATTTAACTCCTACAAATTCAAGTCTTTTCTTGTTGATTGGGATGTGGAACACATTATTACCAGTCCTTATTGGTCCAGGTCTAATGGCCAGGCTGAAAGCGGAGTTAAAATTGTCAAAAACATATTAAGAAAATGCAAGGAAGGTGGCTCGGATATATATTTGGCGCTATTACACTACCGCAACGCTGCTAAGGGAGATTTTCCCAGTCCGGTCGCATTATTAATGTCTAGGAACTTGCGAGTAAATTTACCAATTATAGACAGAAAACTTAAACCGACTTTCGACGATTCAAAAATGTCATAGACAAAGCAGAGACAAAATGTCTTTTTATTTTGACAGGAATGCGAAGTATACATCTTATGAGTTTCAGCCTGGAGCATTTACTTCAAAAAAAATCCTAAATCCTTTTGGTCGCCGGGAATAATTAAAGAGGATTAAATTAGGATGTGGTAGATCTTATTATGTTGTAGATTCAAATGGTGTTGTGTATAGGAGGAATAGGGGACACATTAGACCTAGAAAAAAGAATTTAAAAGAAACAAATCCTCCACTTTCTTTTTATGGCAACGGCAGCACTGACAATATGCCTCCCATGCAGGAGAGTATAGATCCCATGAGTTCAGCACAGCTCGGAAACGGTCCGTTCAAAATTGCATTATCGATGATAACTGTGTTCCTATGGAGAGTCTAGAAAATACCGGTTACGTAACCAGGTCTGGTAGAAGTGTGAGACGTCCTAAATTGTACATACATGAGAAATTTGAGTAGATAAGTAATGTATTTTTATTAGTTATGTACTTATAATATTAGTTTGCTTTTTCCTCGAAAAGGGAGATGTTGCATATTGACAAAAGTAAGTGTCAATGTCATTTTTGACATTGACAGATGTCATGAAGTAAAGCCTATTTAGTTTTATTTTAGATAAGTAAAAGGCTATTCTCTGTGTAGACTGTATTATTTATGTTATACATATCTCATTTGTAATACGTATCTGTGATAAGCACCAATAAAGGAGAATATAAGAATTGCTGCTGTATTATTATCATCACCACTCAAGCGGAAGAAGGACTTACATATCAAGAGGCCGTAGCTCGCTACAGTTTCCATCGAATAGGCTCCGAAACTACTAGACCGGTTTTGATGAAGTTTGGCACAGACATAGAGTAAATCACGGGAAAGGACATAGGCTACTTTTTATCGCAAACAATTTACGGTTCACGCAGGATTTTCTATTGCGCGCAAGAAGTTGCGGGTACCATCTGATCTATTAAATAAAAATGGATTACAATTCCAATGTTTTGCTGAAATTTGAGAACGCCTGGGGATTCGGCTCATTATGGTCTTGAAATGATTGTGGAAGTTCAAGGAAGGTTTAAACGGGGAGAAATGTTGGAAAAGGTATAGGTGTAGGTGTAGGTGTAGGTGTAGTTGTAGGTGTAGGTGTAGGTGTAGGTGTAGACGTAGGTGAAGGTTGTAGGTGTAGTTATTTATTTATTCCAATTCATAGTTAAGACAGAACAACATGTGTCGGGACAGCTAGGTAATAAAAACCTTAGCAAATTACAGACACGGCAAGTGTCTGTAACCTGCCATTTAATAACCGCAGACACCGTCTACTGTTTGAGACCGAAATTGGAGTTAAATCACAATGCAGTTGGACGCCGCAGAATTACCGACACAGGCCGACCTCGGGCACAGTCAGTAAAAAAACTCCATCAGAAGTTTCAGGTAGCATAAAGGTTGCACAGCTTTCTAAAGTAGCTTACTACATAAGAATTTTAAATCATAAATGTTTATAATTCATACGTCCATCTAGCAAATATTTTGTTTTTATAAATTTGACAGAAATAGAGGCTGTAATAACTCAAGTAATTTTTCCGCCGACACAGGAACATTTTATATTTTTATACCACTTGCACTGCGTCGCGCTTTGCGTTCGACTCCTCGTTTATCGCGGATAACAGGCAATAGGCATGTGCCTATTACATTGAATAGGCGAAAAAATTTTTTTAGGCTACATAGCCTAAAAAAAATTTCGCCTATTCAATGTAAGCCAACGTGATATAATGATTAATAATGAATCAATACATTTTTGTAAATCTTAAAAAATAACCAAAATACAAGCAATTGAAATTAGCAATAAGAAAGCGAGCGATATATCGGGCCTGTGACATCAAAAACCGCTACTGACACACATTTTCCATAATTAATATAATAATTTGTGAGAAAGAGACTGGCAATATTTTGTATTTTTAATCGCGTCAACCTAAATAATTATCGCTTCCAGACTTATGTATCTCTATTCAACAATTTTTTTATTTATTTTGTAAAAATGTGATATTCGACGCTAGGCAAGTCAATTTCTGTTGCTAACTGTACCTTTATATATGTGATATTACGTGTCTAAGGCTCTCAGGGGATCAGGCTCGCTTGTTATCATATTGTAATCCTCTTTGGCCATACACCCTTCCGTATTCCGAACGGATCAATATTTAATGCTTACATAATTTGATTATGACGAAGAATTTTAAACTTATATAACACTGCCGCGTACACTGCTTATAATAATTCACTATAATGATGACTTATAGTTAAGAACAAAACCTACACATTTGAGTAATTGTTCATTTAGATACGTTCCTCCAACCTTCTACCGGTCTGTTTTAATAATAACACAATATTAATTTCTAAAAGAAAATTAACAAAGGCAGAAGTGCTTCTTTATGTTTTAGGCAATAAATGTCTTGACTAGTAAATATTCCGCTTTTATTAAAACAAAGTTCAGCAAAAGATTGATTCGATCAGCTTCGAATTGGCTAACATAAGGAAATCCAGTTTCGGTTACAAAATTGCTTGATACACTGCTTATTAGAATACCAACCAATAATACCAACCATAATAAAACCAAGAGCATATTACGACATGTCTAAGGAGGGTAAGGAAGGTTATTTTATTTCTGTTATTATTATTAAAGGAGGGTTCTGTAGCTATCAACTATCTCAGTCAGTAGCAAAGCAGTTATTGTCCGATTTCGCTCAAAATAATTTTCTTGAAGAGTTTTTAGCATGTTCTATCAGCATGGAAAGTTGAGATATCTGCATATAAAAACAGCATGAGTTTTTATACTTTATAATTTAGAAATGAAAGGTCCAACTTAATAATATACAACGTCACTTTGGAGGCTCATTACTCGAAAATGGACTTTCTACACTTAAATTGTTAAATAATTATTATTTTATGATGCCAAACCCGTACAGGTACAGTTGTACCAAATTTTATGCATTTATATTCATAATTACAAGATAGAAGGGCGGTCGCACAGACAGACGACAGACGGACGGACAGAGCGAAACTACTAGGGTTCCATGAGTGCTACGAAACCCTTACTAGCAAATTAAAATAAACGGAGTATATAAGTAGATAATATGTAATAGCAGTTCTTAAACTCGAGTCTGGAACTAAAAGAATAACGCTTTTGTTAGCTTCGGAAGTTACGGCTCCATAAATGAAACAGCTAGCAGATAAGTGGAGTTATAGTTTTACTTTGAGAACGCTAAAATAAGTTATAATTATCTAGAAAGAAGGAAAACCAATTAAAAAATTCTTTGCTATCCTGTAAACTTAACCGTAATAACCGTTGGTAGTTGACCCAATATAAAATCGATAATACTATTTTTGGTCTCATCTTTATATTTACATATTATAAAATGAAGTGCCTTCCTTTCCTGTTCGCTTTGGTCCACTTGCGCAGATATAGGTTAAAGTAAACCCTGGGTTAAAATATTATGCCTTCTGTTTCATAAATACGAACAACGAGAGGGATAACGTGATAATTAATCCAGGGTTAACTTTAACCCAGATCTGCGCGTGTTAGCCTTAGAATTTAGAACTTTTAAACTATTCAACAGATTTTAACGCAGTTTACAGTAATATATTAAGTGATTCAAGAGCATAAACAATCCAGAGCCTCAACTAACACCATTCCAAATTTCATCAGAATCTGTTCAGTAGTTTTTGCGTGAAAGAGTAACAAACATCCATCCATCCATACATCCAGTCTCACAAACTTTTACGTTTATAATAGTAGTAGGATTTTTAATATGAATATACAACTAAATATTCAGTTAATATTTCAAGCGCCTACTTGTTGCCGTTATTAATATCGAGCAAACTGCAATAAATTCAAGTTTGTTGTATGGGATATATTTATTATTTTATTATATTTTCAGTATTTATTGTTATAGCGTCAACAGTAATACGTAATCTGTCAATATTTCAACTGTCTAGCTACCACGGTTCCCGAGTTACAGACAGTTGGATTGACAGCGAAGTCTCAGTAGACAGTAGTAGGATCCCGTTTTTTTACACTTTGGCCACGGAGACCTACATAACTAAAACAATTAATGATAAAAAACTCAACAATTCTGTGAAGTTATCTCCAAACTAGAACTCGGTAGATTGTAGTAACGGCCGGTACCTACCTACAGCTACACACTAAATAGTTATCGTCTCATCAAGTCACTTAGCAACTTGTCGGCCAACTACACGCAAACGAGTTTACTAAGTTTGTGAATTAATTATTATTAGAATTAGTCAAGACACATTTATATGAAGGTAATGTTTGACATTCTTGGTAAGCCTATTGGTATTTGGTACGAGTTGTTTGTAGACTCATACATAATAACTTATTTACATTTAATCATTATATTTATGAATACTGCGTGCAAGCGACTGTGTACTATCAGGGAATCTAATTCATAAGCAGGTTGACCGGCGCCATAATTTGTTCGCATTATAATAATATTATGATATCAAACTGACATATTGACAATTGTATTGTGATTGCATGTCGTCATTATAATACAACTAAATTATAAGAACACTCTGTCGACGATGAGAAAGACTCATTTACTCTTCATGCCCTAGGCCAGGGGTTCCTAAGCTTAAGGGGTTTTTGAAATAACAGAACACCAAATAAATACCTTTCGTGGAACCCCATAATATCAGCTGAGCCTCAATTATCGTAATTAACTTACAGTTTCAATGTACTTTTATTGAATAATAAAAATAATCGCCTTGATATCATAAACTGATTTTTGGAGTTCGGCCGTAAAGAATCGTCATTCACCGATTTACACGAAGACAGCTCGCGGCTGTGTGTGCGTGGCTGGGTGAATGAGGAGGCGGGCGGGGCGTGAGTTTGTTCCAGCCAGGACTTTCATTCACGGGGCTGGACGCTGGTCGTTTCGTGCTTTGACATAATTGACAGTATAATTTTTAAATATCTGTGATAGATTTGTCTGACGCCACGTATAAAATTATTTCGGTGTCAACCTTAGGCTTACGTCAACATTACTGACATTCGCCGGTGCTCGAGCTGTCGTTTGTAGAGAGTGTCGCCCCTGTGGTTCGGGCCAATCAAAACGGGTTGAATGTTGGTTTTACGTTTATGAGAATACCATTTTGCAGTTTTAACATATCTGGACTGGATTGGAACTGTATTAAGCAGCAGAATCGACCTTCTGGGGATTGTTCCCGAGTTGGGCTGGATTCTTGATAACTATATGTACCTATTTAATGAAATCTTCTCATCGCAATTTCGCGCTATTTCAAGATTATTATTTGAATATTTGTAGCCGTGGATTATTTTTAAAAGCTTATAATAATAAATTTTGGCGGAACCCTGATGACTATTCCACGGTACCCCTAGGTCCACAGAACCCAGTTTAGGAATCCCTGCCCCAGGCAAATTATAATATTATAAAGCGTTGTGCACTTGTGCTCTTAAATTTATCTATTACCACTTTTAAACAAGCACCTTTTGAGAGTTTCGACATCTTTTAAGAACGAGAATAGGATGTTCGGATTGTATGGACTAATTAGTAATTACCATCGAAAATATTTTTATATTCGCTCCAATAATTTGATTAATGGTGCTCATAAATTGTTATTAAGGGGATTTTTTAATTAATGGTATCAGTCGCTTGTTGTTCCCTGAACGTCTTGTTTGAAAATGTTTTGAACGCTCTGGTCCAAACAATTTGGACAAAAGAGTGGGGAAAATCGAAGGGCAAAGAGAACATAAAATTAAGCTTCAAAAAATAACATATCATGGTTTGAACCAATAGTTTGATGCTGCTCCTTTATTAAAATTTTTAAAGCGTGTGTGGCGGGCATCACATGAATTAGTTTTTAAAATTTAATTTAAGAGCTTATTGTTATTAAGAATGTAGACTCCTAATAAGAAAATTAGGTAAATAGTAAAGAATTTAATTCATTATAAATATACATAATTGGAAAAAATTAATAAATTAATTTCGTGTAGGTACAGGGTTAACGAACTCTCTCACGATCTTCAAAATTGTAGAAACACCAATCCAAAGCTAAAATCCAAAGCTAAATGTTATGTGAATGGCTATTATTAATCAAAACAACAAAAAACTTGAGAAATATTATTCATTTTTGTACAATTAGAGGTCAAAAGGACAGGTTCTTCTAAAAACGATATTACTCAAAAACGATGCTGCAATTGACAACTACTAAGGTATTCGTAACGTTATCGAATGTCAATTGTATAGACACTGTCATAATATTGATATAGTTTTCTTACGATAACGTTACGATTACGTACTTGTCATTGTTCGAAGCTAACTTGTTTAATAAACTGTGTTTTGGTATTAACTATTATTGAGAGATTAGCCTGAGGAGGATATAGATTTACTATTATGTCGAATTTCCCACAGGATCAGAAGCTAGTAACTACCTAGATTAAATTATATCACCACAAAAGCTTCCTCTGGGCTCCTTCAACTGAATGTTTCAGTAATTTTTTATTTATTTTTATTTTATTTGGAATAACTGCAGTCATCATTTTTACAAAAATACCGCCAATAAATAAAGGCCGATAACAGATATCCACAACATAACACAATTTGGGTACTTGACTTGGGTTATTTTTTTTTATTACGTAAATGGGTAAGTTTTAAAAATTGCTATGGCAATAAAAGAAACCAATTCGGAGTTTGGTGTCACATACGTAACATCTAAGTTTCAATTAGGTACAGCAATAAATAGCTATAGAGTTAAATTCAGTACGTTAAGTGAGGACAGTGGCGCCACGCGCGCGGTGACGGGGGTGGCGGCGTCATTTTTAACTCCCGACACAAAAAGCGGAGTATTATAATTAGGTAATTTTATTGCGTTCCGAGATTTTCATTGATTACGATTATTGTCGATGACATTAGGTTATATTTCGTCACTTATATACATTATAGGCATCATGCAGGACAATTCTATAAGTGCTATTTAATAGCCTATATGGAAATAAAATACTTTTGAGTTTGAGTTCAAGCATAAGAATTAAAAACCGTGTTCATGACACAGCCGCACACTATTTTTTAACCGACTTCAAAAAAAGGAACCGGTTATTCGATGGACTGTATACATTCATTCATATATATATATATTTGTATGTTCGTCGATTACTCCACCGTCTGACAACCGATTTTCAAAATTATTTTTTTGCTGTAAAGGGTAAATTTTATTTTTATAACTCATTGTATTACTGAGTAGTGAATTGGCAATTTTGGTTGAATTGAGCTTTATAATAATGATTAGAGCTGAGTCAACAACACAAGCCTAAAAAGCACTTTGATAATCGACGCAGGATATAGTCTTACCGCTAACGTCACGTCAGAAGGTCAATATTATTTTAATTGAGTAACTTCGGCCGTTCTTAAATCTCAGCGTCATCGTGGCAACACGATTAAAAATATTAACATGACATTAACTCGTAGAATAGTGTGAACTAGACGTTATTCACAGATCATTTTTAGAGATCAATTTCTATTGTTAAATAGTTTCAATGGCATGATATGAATGAACACTAGGTACCTACTAGAATCTAGATTTAATATATACTAAGAGATTTTGGGTATTATCAAGGTTACGCAGGTAAGTTAGAGTACTCTACATCTATACTAGAATTAAAAAGAGAAAATATTTGTTTTATAGTTTGTATGTTTGTTTGTTTGCATTGAATAGGCTCCGTAACTACTGCACTAATTTTGATTAAATTTGGCACAGATATAGAGTAGACCACGGGAAAGGGCATATCCTAATTTTTGTAGCGGTAAAATGTACAGTTTCCTCAGGATTACCTTCTTGTTTAAAAATAAGTTCAGTATTTTAGTAAAAACACCGTGGGAAGTCTAAGAACGCATACGAAGAATAAAGAATATATTATGATAGGTTAATTTAGGCCCCCCGCTACGTAGGGAGCTATTAACAGAACTCTCTATTCATAGTGACCTGAAATTCAGAAAATATAGACACATAACGTAAGGAAATATATTGAAAACATTGGACGAATTCACCTGCGGCCAGGTGAGGACATCTTTATAGGACCTAACGCAACTTAAGCGAGTTATAATAGCTCTGCGTTCTCTACACAGAGTTTATTTCCATAACAGAAATACTGAGGACTCTTGAGTATTGTAGTGTTATGTAATGGAAGGTAAGTTGTTGAGGGAAAAATAAAATTTGCATGAGGGATTATTACTGGTCTGTTATATTTAGGTAGGTAAAATAATTTAGCATCCAGGCCTTTTGTACAAGTGTAACGATATTTGATACCCAATTGTGGTGGTGGATTATACGCTTGTGCCTGCTACATCACACATCGCAATTGTAGAACAATATTTACACTTTTGAAACTTTTATTAATAATTTTATATTTAAAGATTTGCCTTCATCTGGGCTTTTGAAACTCCATACTTTTATATGAATTTTCACCAGAACTTACTTATCATGCGAAAAAGTATTGTAGAATATCTAACTAAAAATTTGAACTCGGTACCAGTTAACTTGAACGTGTGTTCTATTTTAAATATTGTTTTATTAGGATGTTGTTCGGGCTGGTACTGACATAAAAATTATGAAGATTGAGTAGAGAAATAGTTAAAACTTCAGCCAAATTTAAATGGGGAATTATTTAGAAAATAAGTTTTATTTCATATTTTTATGTGCATTTTTACTTTGGTCGGCTTAATTTTTTGTTTAAAAATAATAATAATTAAGTAACGAAAACTTACCTTCCTACTATTCTTTATTATATTATGGTATAAAAAAAACTTACCAATTTCAATGAAATATGTACCAAACGAGGTCACCACAAGTCACTATTTTAAACTATAAACTCACTGTCAATCACAAATCCATGGAGTTCGAAACGGATGTCGAACGAAAACTCGAAGCGCGTCCGCTCATACACTGTGTTGTTGTCGAACTGTTTCGCTCGCCGCTCGCGCGAGCTTGTTGCTCGAGCGAACTTACAAGTTTAAGGGCGGCTACAGACGGACGACAGTGGAGCTTTTTTTGTAGATTTGACAACTTTTTCACATAGGAAGATTATTTTATTCTTTTATCATTAAAATTAGTTTCGATGATTACATTAATTTGTGCCATATGGTTTTATTCGCTTCGAGAAAAATTTGTAAAATTCAGTATGTTACGGGCAATTGTCTTACCCGACAAGCACAGTAATTAAGTTGGATATAAAAAAACTTTTAAAACTTAATAATTATAATTTAACAATAGGTACCTCGCAAAATACACTTAAAGTGGCATTTACATTATATTATCTTATACTTTAGTGGCATTTACGATACAATCTTGTATGTATATATAATCGTAATCTCGAAAACGGCTGGAAGTATTTACATGAAAATTAGTATGCAGGGAGTTATGGGAGAAAAATCGATCTAGCTAGGTTTTATCACTGGGATACTGCGCATTTTTAAGTTATATATATATTTGTTTTCTTACGTCGTGCAAATATATATCAATAATTTCGACTCAAATGATGTCAGTCCGATCAGTAGTTTGGGTAATTTTTTGCATTGTTCGAAAATTCGGAATGTGATTCTTTTTTTTTATTTTATTTACTGGAGCTCCGAGCAAAGCTTGGTTACCCAGGTAGGTAGTTAGGTGCTCATTGTGTACGTGTGTAACCAAACACAGCTGTAATTCGAAAGCAGCAGGAAACGATGGATAGGAATTAACCTAGCAGGAAAGAAGGAAGACATATAGTTTGTATCGAATGTAAATTTAACTATAAATTGTAACTAAGTGATAGGATAACTACTTTAGTGAAGTTGTAAGCGATTCGAGGAGACTAATTAACTTAACTGCTAGCACAATTAAGCGTTAGTCGAAAGTCGAAGCGATAACTCCTTTAAGCGAACTATTAAATACCATAAACTGAAACGAACGCTCGATATTACGATCCTAGGAAATTAGCGCTCACAACTTTTTGTGGAAATTGTGAATTAATCTTCAATAAATGTTAAATATTAAAAATTTGATATTTAAGCTTTGAGTAATAACGATTATGAATAACTTATCGTAATTTTCCTATATTTTAACAATTATGATACAGATTTTTCTATAGCGTCTACCACAGAGTAAGTGCCGACCCTATCGATGAAAAAATTATTGTATTTTAGATAAGCCACCGGTACCATCCAGTGTACCACTTTTTAACCTTATTACTCAGCAATATTGTTCAAAAGTGGTACACCGGAATAGTCGGCGACTGTACAGTGAATAAATGAATTATGAATGACTCGGATAACACAATTCGCCCTGTAATCAAAATTCGCCAATATAAGAAACTAGCTTTTGCGCGTGACTTCGTCCGCGTGGATCCCCATTGCACCCCCATATAAGTATATTTACGAAAAATCCTGTTTGATGGACTTCTACTTCATAATAACTATCTATTTGCATTGCAAAAATCAACGTAATCCGACCAGCTGTTGATATTTAACCATACAAACTTTGGACCCCCATTTCACCCCTTTAAAGAACGAATTAAATATGTACTTAACTACTTACTCAATAATTATTATTTATTAGCTCGGATAGTAAATTTCATGGAAATCGGGACAGATTTGTTTTTTTTTCATACAAACTTTTTCATACCTTTATTTTTCACCCTCAGGGGGTGATTCCAACAAACACGTATTTAATTAAATGAGCATGAATCTCAATTTTCATTGAAATCAGTGTAGAATTAAAGATTTTCCATAAAAACTTTTAACCCCTATTTCACCCCTTTAAGTGTGGAATTTTCAAAATTCCTTCTTAGTGCACGACTACATTGTAAATTAAGACTGCTGTCCGTTTCTACGATTAGCGGTTACGGCTGTGCGAGCGTCTATACGTCAACGTCAGTCAGCGGGGCCATCTGCTTTTGTATGGGTCATATAATTTTTTAATTTGAACCTAAGGGGCCTTTTTGACTCTGAGATATAAAAAAATGTAAATGTAGTGACAGATTGACAAACTTCAACGTGTAACAAAATTGTATCTATCAAACGCACGGTAGTGTGTGTTAATAATCTGAGGTGTGTGTGTTGATATTTTTATTAATTTTAAGTATTTATAAGAATTATTAAAACAATATTAGCTTTCTGCACGTCATCCGCCACATAAAATTTAAGTATGCCAAATATCATGCTCCTCTCATGTACTAAAAGTTTTTGCTTCACGTATTCTGTTATGTTTATACATAATCCTACTACTATTAGAAATATGAAAGTTTGTGAGGATGTATGGATGGATGGATGGATGGGTGTTTGTTACTCTTTCACGCAAAAACTACTGAACGGATTTTGATGAAATTTGGTATGGTAGCTTAAGCTCTGGATAAAAACATAGGCTACTTTTTATCCCGAAAAAGTTCCGCGGGCGGGGCCGCGGGCATAAGCTGGTGTAATACGATAAAGTAAGCGCGAAGAGTGGTAGCGCGACATATCCTTGTTTGTATTTGTGTAGGCCAGTCAACAAACATTAGTCAACAATACATACATACTAAATAATAAGATGATGTACTATAGTGCTCCTGTATTTTTAAAAATCTTTTTAAAAATTGTTCTAAAAATAGTTAAAAAAATTTAGTTATATGAAAGTATGCGAAAAGGCTGTAATTCTACATTTTAACACTTCACTTCACAACACACTTTAAATTAATTTTAAATGTTTGGTCGCTACAGCTACATAATACATCTACGAGGTATACTGTATAAACTAGTGTAAATCGTAATTTTTGTGGCAGTTAAATAAAAACCAAGAACATAGATTCAACTTCTGAATTTTTCATACTAAATAGATTTTTGTAACATTTGTAAACATCAAATTTCGATCAACACATAAGTAACTACAAATAAAATTTATAATAAAATTTATAATAAAATTGTGTTTTTTTTTTCTCATTAATTCGACACCGAACGACAACAGCATCCTGAGGATTGTGGGAGTAAATCTGTACCTCAATTCTCGTATTTAAAGTAGACTTTCATTTTACTTTGATTGTATTATAAGTGAAGCGACTTGTTATCATAAACTGATTTTATGAAGTTTCAACCAATCAGATCGCGTTTGATGCTGGTTTTAATGTTCACGAGAATACTGGTTTGGTAGTTTTAGCGTATCGGGACATGATTGTAATTGTATTATTGCAGGTTTTATTTAACAGAATTGACCCTCTGCATGCACCTATACTGAGGAACTACATGAGGACAATGAACGAATTTTAGAGCTGCAAGCTACTCGAAGTGAAGAAGTTAACTACAGTTTATATGCTATCGAATTAGTTACCATTGTTTCCCACCAGGGGCGTTGTTTCGATGTCGATTGTCATACAAGTTGAAGTAGTAAACTTCACGGCGAGCAGGGACAAAAACTCGCACTCAGTACACGGTACCTCCTCTAGATTTCGTTCGCCTGTAGTTCCAATTTAGGTGCATGATATAATTAATAATATTAGGAATAGATATTTATTTTTAGTTTTAGGCTATATGATCCGGAATCCGGAAGGCCGGAGAAAATTCCGAGCGCTAATATGTAGTAGAGCTGAAAATCAAACACACAAGTGTGGAGTCAAATTTGAATGTCATATATGACAGCTCAACACTCGACACTTCGATTAACAACTCTATCGTATTAGCGCAGTGTTCGCGCATTTTCAATGCTCTGAATTTTCCCCGGCCTTCCAGATTCCGGATCATAATTATAGTTCTAGCCTTAAGTGTTTTAATTTTGTATTACCAACCCTTAAGTTTTAATTATGTAATACTAACACATGGACGACAGTAGTCTGAAATAAAGAAATTTGTATTTGTATATTTTGTTCATTGTTGTATTTGTAAAATGATACTAAGCTTTTTTAACCAAAGTAGTATCTAGAACTTAGGAAATAATGAACAGCGATCTCTTCGTGCAATTTTGTACACTCAAAAGTAATTTATTTTGTTCCACATCCAAAATGCGACATGTGAGTAATTACTATTTAATTGCTACGAATAATACATCAAACGGCCAGCTTTTAAAGTATTCTTGGAAATAACAAACGATTATAATAATTACTAGCTGGCCTACATCACATCGTAGGTAGTGGTAGCCATTCAAATGTTGTCTATTAGGGCTCACTGGTCGGCCTCCGTGGTCCAGTGGTTTAGAGCTCTCGACTCGGAGGTCGTGGGTTCGATTCCCGCGTTGGAACAACAAAAAATGTTGTTTAAGGTTTGGACAATGCATGCTGATCACCTGATTGTCTGACAAGAAAGATGATCCATACGTCGGCATGTAAAAAGTCGGACCTGCGCCTGATCTCTCGCCAGTCGTGTCGGTCATCTGACCCACTGGGTTTCGAGAGAAAAGGAAGAGAGACTGCTCTTGTGTACTGCGCACACACTTGGGCACTATAAAATAACTCCTGTATAGCTGACCTGGTTTAAATGAAACCGGCCACCGATACTGAAAATCGGTGTGGGGAGCTCACTAAAACTACTGAGAGAGGGCTCTAAAAGCCCATTCGGAGAACACATTTTGAGACCCTTTTGTTAAAATAATATTCGCACAAATGATTTCAAAACTAAGGATGGGATATGACGTACATTTGACAGAACAAATCTTCATAAAAGAAAAAGTTACGCCATCTTGATTTTACCATACCTCAAATGTCAGCCATCTTAATTTTACCATAACATAAATGTCCCCAAATGGCCCCAAAATCCCTAAAAGTGGGGCCATTTAAGTGGGGACACTTTTTGCCTCGACATCTCTCGTCTATAATATATACGTCTATAATTAGAACAAAACATTTAATATTTTGAGTAAAATTACATACTGCACTCTGCCTAGTACGTTTTTTCTGTAAAAGTAAATTTTATTTTTGTGATTAAATATTATACGAGTAGGTATTAAAGGATGAAGGTGACATCTGGAAACCCCATTATACGCATTCTTCTATAAAATCTGTATCACTTTTATCGGGTTTAATAACTTTCGTCACGGTTCTCGTTTCAGATATACACTTATCTATACTAATATTATAAAGAGGAAAGATTTGTTTGTTTGTATGTTTGTTTGTTTTGTTGCATGGAATAGGCTCCGAAACTACTGGACCGATTTGGATTAAATTCACACATATGCTACTTTTTATTGCGGGAAAATGTACGGTTTCCGCAGAATTTTCTTTACTACAGAATTCTAAACATTATGAATGTTTTCTGTTTAAATGACAGCTCTATTCTTCTTTATACATGATTAAAAATTTTAAATATAGGTTTAGTATCCTTGTAAAACATATTCCTCTATCCTCACTAGAAAGTTCCTCTCTTTTCTGTTTGGTAGATAACTTGTGAAAAGTGGCTCTTAGAAGTATTTCCGCAGTGAGGTGCATGCCAAGAGCTGTAACTATATAGCCATTAGGTTACTTTAAAGTCCTTGCATGTTTGCCAAGTTTCCACTTCGTCTTTTTTGTTTATGCATATTAATATTTGTATGGATATTTATCTCGTCCAAAAGGTCAAACCAGGAGCCTGTGACGAAAGCTATCAATCAAGCTTTTGAGATTAGTATTTTGTAGCTTAGGTACGGCTCTACAGGTTATGGAACTGTAGATTACATGTCAACTTTCTGAGTTCGTCATATTATTGTTGCGGCCAAGTTGAATTCCACAGAACTGGCGAGCAGCACCGTGTGTGCTGTGTTGTGTTACACGAACCATTTGAAGCCACTTTTGACCCCCTCTTGACTCAAAGACGTTATCATATTGTTGCTTAATAAATTTCGGGACTGACCATTGAACTTGGCGCCCATTTAGATCCTACTTCCTTTGTCGTTGAAGTCAACAACCAAGACATATAGGTAGGTAGTAATACCATAATATTCAACTTGGCTGTAGTTTCACATTTTTGATGGGAAAAAATGAAAAAGGTTGCGAGGATGCAAGTTACTTATACTCTAAGGGTAAATTTACACCGAAACGTAACGATACGTGACATGGCGCTGCATTTTTAAGATAGCTATTCAAATTATGGCACGATGGAAACCACACCCACTCTTAATTAAATTACATCCTGAGCAACTTCTTGGCATATCAGCGAGTGGTATTTTTTGTGGAATTGTACTCACAGAAGGTTGCAGCCAATGTTTTGTCGCCTAAAGTCCTAAAATGAGTATTCTAACATTTCAACGATCAAACAAACGTCTGGTTTCCAAAGACCTGTAGAATGTACCGAACTACGGCATGATCGTTTCATTGGGAGTCAATCCTTACCGAAATCGCAGTTTTTCCCAATGAAGTAACTTATAACTTATTTTTTACTTTTCTGTTATTTTGTGTATGATTGTACTATGCATATTTTAATTAATATATAAATTTAATATATTCAAAATTTATTCATCCAAAAAAGGAATGTTTTCTACTGCGGTTCGAATCGACCCATTCAAAAACAGTGCTAGGGCGATTCACACCGTGGTTTGAATCCTTGCGGTGCGAAACGACTAACGACCCCTTTTTGGGTATACGCGTTGACGTTAGACCGAGTAGGATTCAATGTAGAAGTGCAGAAAGATCTTTTGGAACGAAGTTTCTTATGTGGCGATGCGGAGGGGTAAACGGGAAAAGGAGCCGGGAAACGTTCGTAACGTAAGATTTTTATGAATAGTCTTTATTATTTTCTTTATACCTCGAATAGAACTTAAACTTCGTTCCTATCCGGTGTCCCAGGACACCACACGTTTCTTCATGTTCTGTCTATTGGGAATTGGGTTCTGTTCGTAATAATTCTATGTATTCTGTATTTTTTCATTCGAGTATTCCCTAAAGAATCCGTCCTTAAAGTGTCCTCACTGCTCGAAAATCGACTGTCTGCCAATTGTAGTCATCTATACGTCTTGTGTTTTCATGTATAACTTTTTCTCAAGGTTTTTCATAATGTTAAATCAAGTAAACGAGTGTGTTATATTTTAAATAATACATTAAGTACATTGAAAATCTGCTACAACGACATTGAAAGGTCTAGGTAAAGGTAAAGGCCGATAGGAATATGGTTGAAATAGCCAGTCATTCACACAGTCATTAAAACCAAAAATAAATGTTCACTACGCCATGGCAGAATTCATATTTCCGTCGTAATAACCAGTTCATAAAGGATGTAATTCAAAAGGTTACGGTATGCACATTTTTATACGAAGCCTTCATTTCGTCGTGATGTTACAGATCATGACGAGTTACTGAAAAATAAGTTCAAATACACCTAAATTTTGGCACAAAGTAATTATTATAATCATTTAAGCAGCTGTTTCCCTTAGTATTAGTTATTGAGGTCAAACTAACAGGTCGTACGGACGCAAAAAGACGGAATTAGACGAGATGGAATAATTAATACGAGAGGTATTTGCGTCTGTCGGAGCCTCGGAGGGAATAATGAAATACTTCAGTGTGTAGAGAGTTATTTGTTTTATGTAATTTTTCCCCGTGTTAATTAATGCACCTATATATTATGCCAGTTTGTTAATTTTAAAAAGTTGTTTAATTTTACTTAGATACTCTTACACTAGCTAAAACCTAAGTAGAATCGTACCTCGTAAGTTTTTACCAGGCACGAAATAAATATTTTGAAGTAGGTTTCTTAACACGAAAGAGGTAAAGCCGGCCAAGTGCGAGTCGGACTCGCACACGACGGGTTCCATTAAGCCAATATTTTACATGTTCACTTAATATTTCGTTATTTTTGTACGAAGTTTTCCATGTAAGTGCATTTTACAAGTTAGGTCTCTATAACTCCTGAACTGAGTTATTCTTATAAGCTGTTATAGGTTTCCTTCAAAGTTCATCATATGGACTACCATCATGAATTATTTTAGATTTTAAGAGCCAGCCGTTTTCAGAGGAGGGAGGGGAGACACCCTATTTTAACACTATGGGATAGACCCGAGAAAAAAACATCATCCCCACTTTACCTATAGGTACTCCAAAACAATTTATTGTTTAGTTATTAATAATTTTTGACGTGGTAAATACACTTTTTTTCCCCATTCAAAGTTTCATCATTTTAGCACTAACCGTTTAGAAGGTAAGCCGAAGACGGATGGACGGACATGACGAAACTAAAAATAAAGGTTCCGAAACGTTAACTACGAAACCCTAAAAATGACTTTAACTGCAATTATTCGTATAGGTGCAAACTGTAAAGCCTAAAAAACTAGATACCCACTTGCTGTTATTTGTGAATGTTGTTTCGGTTTTAGCTGGGTTTCAGACCATTGTTTTATAAAAGCTGTTTTATCCTATCCGTTAGCTTCGATCTCCCATTTTTACATAAACAATGGAAGGATAGCTGCTGAATAAACAAACTACTTCTATCCCGACAATACTTTAGGGGAAAAGCTAGGCCGTTTTTTCCACAAAGCTCAAAGGTACCACACCACATCTGAGAAAATAGATTATTTTCCTTGAATTACAACCTAATAGAGCTTATAAAGGGACTACTCAGGTCTATATTGCCCCAGGCTCTCACTAGTCACAAGTCATCCTTTGTGCATTTTACAATTAGATATACCTAAGCATATACACCTAACTATACCTACGCACAAAAAGAAACCAACAGGAACCGTACATTTTAATGCAAAAAAAAGTAGTCTATGCGTTAATCCGAAGTCTAAACTACTACCATACCAAATTTCGTCATAATCCGTTCAGTAGTTACAGCGTGAAAGAGTAACAAACATCCACACATCCATTCACACATCAAACAAACTTTCGTGTTTTGAAACGAAGTTCCTTATGGGGCGATGCGGAGGGGTACCCTAGCCGGGAAAAAACGTCCGTAACGTACGATTTTTATGTATAGTCTTTATTATTTTCTTTATACCTCGAACAGAAATTAAAATTAATATTTTTATAATAAGGAACTTCGTTCCTATCCGGTGTCCCACGACACCACACGGCTTTTTTAAATAATATTAGTATTAGGTATAGACTATAGGCTGGAGTAGTTCCGAGTAGCTATAATAATTTTGCTTTATAAATATAATGAACATCGTAATTAAATAAAAAGAATAAGTATGTTTTTATTTTTTATTGCATCCTCAAATTGTGCCCCAAGTCTTTCTCAGGGGTTCATAACTCAAAAGTAGATTAGTGACGTCTCACTTTAGTGGTCGATTATTACCGAGATGATATTATTATTTATTGTTCATTGAAAATATTATGAAGAGGAAAGATTTGTTTGTTTGTTTGCATTGAATAGGCTTCGAAACTACTGGACCGATTCTGATTAAATTTGGCACAGATATAGAGTAGACCACATAGAGTACTTTATATCGCGTTTAAATGGACGGTTTTCGCGAAATTCCTTTTTGCGCGCTCGAATTCGTGAGCAAAATCTAGTATTGTATATAGTATATCAGGTTCTTCAACATCAATTTTATATATTTCGGGCATATAATCTACTGCGTATGTTAAAACGTTTAGTTACAAAAATAATTTAAAAAATTATAACTATACTGAATAAAATTACATTGCGCTCTCTCAGGCGTTGAGGTCATTAACCTGTCAGACACAGCTGATTTAAAAGGGAAGCAAAAACTTTGCCTAAATAACATCAGATGTGTGAGGTCAATGAACTTAACAGCGTCGCGCCGTAAAGAGCGTACTGTAATTTTATTTAGTTTTTTTCAAAAATTTCATTTATTTTTCTGTCTAAACGTCTTGACATAAGCGGTAGATTATATGCCCAAAATATCCGTAATTGATTTTGCAACACTATATATAAGTATTAAGTAGGTACACGGCGCGGCGCGGCGCCACAGTTTCGTTAAGACGGTTCGGGCGTGGCGCTTTTATGACGCTGTTAATTAAGGAGTGAGTCTTGTTGTTCCATTCTTGTTAGTTAATTCTTACTGCTGTTGATTGATTGATGAATTGGGGAGCTATACGGCAGCGGTATGATAGTTTCACATAATCTATTATTAGGTTCGACGTGTACATCCTCAAGCAACAATACTGATGGTATCTAGAAAATCCAAAGTAGAAATTTATTTTTGTTATAAAAACATCGTTGCACACAATAAAAAAACATTTAAGGAAAATTTGAATACGGTATATAAGATCTGTGGGGCTCTTTTAAGGCTCCCACAGACGAGAGGCCGATCGTTTCAGTTAGAAGTGACGTCAGTTCGTCGTCAAGAAATATCGCATCAGTTCGTCGTCAGGAAATATCGCATCAGTTCGTTCTGGTTTGCCGCGAGCTACGGTCGTGTTTATTAATTGCAAACTCACTACGCTTGTACACGATACACGCCCGCACGGCCGCGGCTCTGGCGAGAACTGAAGCGATTTGTCACACATGGTCCGTTCAGTCCAGAATTAATTTGCCTTATAAACTTAGTTATTTCACAAAGTTTTACTACTAAATTAAATATTTTATTTCCTCCTTGGTAGTAATTTAGTTGTTAGTAGTGTTTTAGTAGGAAAGAGCCAGACAGTAACAAGAATATTTAAAAAAAGAATATTTTACACCTTATCATAATAATAATACATCGTAGCATTCGCCCGTTAGTTTCTTAAAAATAACAGTTTAATTACTTATATAAGTACGTAATATTTCCTAGTAAATTTTAATTTAACGATTAAATTTATAATATAATTCAATAAATAATAAAATTTTAATGTAACAATCCCTAAATTGCAGTGGTTTCCTGGGGGCTTTAGGCATTCCTAAGTTGAGTAGCTTTTTTGATAGTTTTCAGTATTCTTTTAGTAGTTTTTAGTCGAAATCGACGCGAGTTTAGTATTTTAGTAAGAACAGAGCTGGCAATACTGGAACGAATCGTTTCAGTCTATCCGGCCGACTGATGCGATCTCGAAATTGCACACTGACAATACGATTTTGCATTCGCCCTTGAGTGGCAGCTCGACATGTCTAACCGCAAAAATACATATAATTGAACCCAAATCCTTTATCAAATAATAGATCAAATATTTCTCGCGACTTCGAACGTGCAAAAAAAAATCCTGCGGGAACCTTACATTTTCACGCTTTAAAAAGTAGACTCTGTGTAACGTTTCCCGTGGTCTACTCTATATATATACCAAATTTTATCAAAATCGGTCCAGTAGTTTCGGAGCCTATTCGATGCAAACAAACAAAGAAACAAACCTTTCCCTTTTATTATAGAAGTATGGATGTTACAATACAATTGAGACCCGGATCTTACTATGTTCGACGAATTTAGGGGTTTTCCCGATTCTGCTGACATTTTATTTTTAAGTCACTTTTTTTTTTTGTAAATTGTGTGTGTCCGGTAGTAGGCATCACGTAGGGACAATTACGTAAATGTTATTATTAACATATATATGAAAAACAAAACTTGTTGAATTATTGAACTTATAAAAATAAAAACACTTAGTGTGTTTCTTTCTAAGAAATGAGAATGCTGTGTTCTTGGAAAGTAAAAATTAAGGTACCAATTACGATAGCGCGAAAAGCCGGCTTCAAAGTGAGAGAGGATAATTTGTTAAGTAAACAAATATTATATCCAGCCATTTACACGATTTTATTTTGTTTGACAAAAAAACTTATATTTTATAATATTGTGTCTGTAGTCAACACAGTTAAACACAAGTTGTAACTTGTGTTTGACTGTGTTGTGATTAGCACCTCTCTGCAACTTGTTAGAGCCTTTTAAAAACCAACCCAAGATTGAGATAATATTTTACAATGGCAAGATATTAAAGCTGTACATGTGAAAATCAAACATAATAAAAAAATTGACAGCGTAATACCTTCAAACGATTAATTGGACGATATTACGACGCGAAATCCTCAAGTCGTAAATTTATTAATTTATAAAGAATTTTACAGGGGAATACGAATGAAAGTCAAACATATATTCCTGATATTTGAATGTAGAACACCGGAATGATAATGTGTACTTATTTTGCGATATAATTGGATTTGAAAGGGACATTAATAAGAGCTTGAGATAATTTTAGATGTGTTCATCCAGTTTGAGAATTACCGAGCTTATTACCTATTGCCTGTTTATAAAACTCCTGTATTTCATTTTCTTTAACCAAGCTCATTTACAAAATAAGTTTCGTGATTAGTTGTTTAAGTTTCTGTTTTCTTTTGAATTTACAAATATGAAACATGTGGTTAATGTCATTACTGTTTTATTTTTATAGTAACTTGTAGAGAGGTGGAAATTAAGTTATTAAAATAGTTACGATATCTTTAGTTTTGTTATAAGGCAACATGATAATCTCGTTCAACGCCCGGAGGCTGACAGCGGTGGGATCGATGTAATTACATTTAAAGTCTTTAAAAATATTGTCACTAAGATAAAGACTGGTATTTTGTGTGAAGTGCTTTCAAGGACGTATAGGCGTAAAGGCAAAATTATTGCTTTAAGCGCTTCCTGTAAATACTAATAATAAGTATAGCAGATGATGATCAGTTATTATCAATTGACGACGAAAATAGTGATCTTACAAAAACATCGATAAGAAAATTTCTCTAGTTTAATGTTTTGATACATGTTTTTAAGTAAAATGAGTAGAATAAAAAAGTGTGTGTGTCAGCTCCGACGCACTACTGGAGTCAGTAAAATTTGGTGTGCAATATGCAAAGCCACCGACGTATCTTCGGCTAACATTGTGTGACACCGTACCGTGTGATCGTGTGACATCGTGAATTCGATTTTACTCATAGATTTTCATACCCCGGGCTTATATATGAAAATCGTTTCTGGAGTAAACTCCAAAAAAAAGTGTTTTAAGATACTTTTTTCAAGATTGTGGCGCCAGCGACCAAGTTACGAGGTGACAAAGTTGAAATTCGAAAAGAGCACATCAAAATCTATAAATTAACAATTTTCAAAACTCCCGCAAACCTTTACAGGTAAAACTACCCCAATTAATGGGGTAGTAATAGATTTAGGTTTTTATCTTTTTAACAACAAAAGGTGTAGTAATAAATAAGTAACAGAGGATCTCCGCTGTTATACTCGTACAGCATTATTGATTGAGCGCATCAAAAAAAATCTGGGTGAAGCCAGTGAAGCAAATACAAAATCAAAAGCAAATACAATTTCATTTTAGTGCAACAGATAGCTTCGTACCGCTTACACGTCACGAACTCGTAGCGCACGTCGTAGTAAATACGTCAAAAATGGCGTCTTGTGTTTTTAAACACTGTAAAGTTGACCCTAAAAACGAAAAAAGTAATGAATATAATTTCACAGGTAATCAGTTATTATTTTGTAACTTGAGTTACATTATAACTTTGCGGTTGCGCTCGGAACACAAAATAACAACATCAGGCAGTCAGTCAGTGTTGCAAGTTTTAGGAGAATATATTTCCCTACATTTGGGCAACCTACTTGTTGATGTGTTTCTGTTGCCGCTTTAACAACAGATACATACTAAAAACAGAGTAAAATGAATATTTAAGTGGGGTTCCTATACAATAAACACGCTTTTTTGCCGTTTTGTACGGAACCACTTGTGCGCTAGTCTGACTCGCATTTGGCCGGTATTATTACAGTTTTTTTTTTAAATAATATTTTGATTTCACTCTAAAAGATAATTTAAGAACATTTTGGTACGGTGAATGAATAAGAATGATAATGAAATGAATATAAAAAAGGAATGCGATGAACGTTTGATTAGAGTTAGACCATCACTTTGAACCCCGCGCGTATGAAGTGTCCCTTCTACTAAGTTGTCTATCCGTTTCCCTCGTATTCACTTATCTAGGGGGTCGCCTGCGGGGCTCCACTCCGCTGGATATATCAAGACTATAATGGACGCTGTAACAAGAGGAGACAGTTGCCGCTAGTTGCCCTACGTTGACGTAGTAATCATAAAAATGTTGCCACAGACAACAAGAACAAACTTAATATTTATTTTAATATCGTGAATACTGGATAGTAATGAATGTTGTTGTGTAGAAATTGTTCTGTATACTAGTTGTTTTCTGTGGCTTCGGCTGCGTGGAATAAAAACTTTTTATTTCATAATATTTCTGCCGGCAAATCATTGGGATTTATTCTTCGAAACGGAAAAGTCTTTAAGAGACCTCAGACTCTCATATTCCTATTCAATTCTTTAGTTAGAAGAAAACTCGAGTTCTGTAGTTCAGTGTGGTCTCCTGCCTACAAGATTCATACTGAAAGAATTGAAAATCTACAAAAACGTTTCTCAAAAAGTATGTGCTATAAAAATATCCTTGAACCTAACAAATCTTATCTGGAAAAAATTTTGCATGGAGCAATAGACTTGGTAGATTTACTGTCAAAGATATCTTTCAGAATACCCCACCGTATGCCGCGTTATCCAGTCCCCTTTGTTTTCAAAATACACATGCCGCACGAATCTTCGTAATCATTCTCCCTTTTCCGGAACTATAAGCTTGTATAATAGTATTTCAGGTCAGGTTGATGTATATGCCTTACAATAATAAAAAAGGTTGTTTTAGGAAAATTCAATCACGTTCCAGATAACTTTATTTAAATTATTATGATTTTATTAACAATTTAAATTCAAATCTAATTTTATCTATGATTATTTTAATGTAATTTTTAATATATATAATTTTAATATATATATATATATATATATATATATATAAAATAATTGGCTTTTAATGTAATTTTTAATAAATAAGTATCTTTATCTTGTATTGTACTTTAGCTATAAGCAATGCAATTTTATGAAATGCCTATTATTATATACTAGCTGTTGCTCGCGGCTCCGCCCGCGTAAGTATAGTATCCCTCGGGAACACTACTTATTCGGGATAAAAAGTAGCCTATGTTTTAATCCAGAGTCTAAACTACTACCATACCGAATTTCATCGAAATCCGTTCAGTAGTTTTTGCGTGAAAGCGTAACAAACATCCACGCATTCACATTTATAATATTAAGTAAGGATAGTCCAATGCATGTTGAGGCCAAATGTAATTAGTTATTGTATCTAGCTGTAAATTTGAATGTATCTTATTACTCTACGTTATTTTTGATGCAAAACTGTTTTTGGTCCATAAATAAATAAATAAAGTAATGAATAAAGTTCAATTTTGAAGAGATATCTTAAAAATCCAGCGCCGTGTCGCGATCATTTCGTTTCGGTGTCAATTGACTCCAAGAAGTGAACGAATAAAGTAATTGAACCAGTTGATATAATGCGATTCGGTATCATAAATTCCAGACATGCTTTAATATGTTCCAATGTGCCAATAGACTAAACCTGGGTTAGTTTTACACTCTATTTAACGTCTGTGTAACGATTGGAAAAGTTTAATGTATTAAAGTTGGCGGTCCTGCGGCAGTATTAGGTACCTGCCCGTAGTCCCGCGGGAGATCTGCACACTTCAATGGACTATTGTGTGCACTGAACCGAGCGGGTGATTTTGTGTGTATGCACGTGACTTTCTCCTCGTAGGTAGTTAAAATTAATTGATAAAATATAATTAAAACCGATGTTAGTTTAATGAAATCTTTTTAATATTTCATGATGTTACTAACAGGGTGCCTAGCAGGAAAAATTGACAGCTACGTAAACGTAACGTTATCGAAATTAAGACAGCGCCCATACAATTGACATTCCATAACGTTACGTTTACGCAGCAGCCAATTGTTCCTGCTTGGCCCCCAGAAAAGTATCGTAGTTTTGTTTTATAATTAAGACTAGCTTTTGCCCGCGGCTCCGCCCGCGTTACTACAATATCACACGGGAATGCTGGTCTTTCTCAAGAGTAAATGTTGCCTATGTGTTAATCCGGAGCCCAAACTACTACCATACCAAATTTAATTAAAATCCGTTACGTAGTTTTTACGTCAAAGAGTAACAAACATCCATCCATCCATTCATACTCACAAACCTCACATATATAATTGTAGTAGGATTCAAATAATCTATACTATATGTTTCCGCTACTTTTTTCATAGTTTCTAGTACTTACCTATTTGACTTATACGAAATTTTCTACGTGGCGTAAAATTGACTTGAATAGCCTTGTAAAACTGACATGACTATAATTACACATTTAAATATTTCTTTGTTTATCTATTTATTCAGAGTGAGGAAGGGGGTCGGACCCCTCGGCAGGAGGGACCACGGTCTCTCCAGACCTAAAAATAGCTTATCCGTAGTTATTCCCAAAAACCGGTTCCTACATCACCCGCAGGGGGCTGATGTAGGAAGGGGTCAATCCTCCTCCTCCTCATCGTCTCGTCTCCCCACCAAAACGACTAGCCAAATGGCAGTCACCAGACCGACTAAGCTAAGACGGCCAAAAGCCATAATGCGTAGTGTAAAAAATATACCCATTCGAAAAAAAAAATCTAATTATTTGTTGTTTTTATGTAAATTGTAATGTTTTTGCGTATTAATCGTTAATACCTCATAGACATGTTTTTGACATGGGACATTTTTCATCATTATCTTATACTTTATCCGATACAATCCTATATATATATAGTTTTCTCGAAAACGGCAGCAAGTATTACCATGAAATTAAGTATGCAGGGAGTTTTGGGGGAGAAAAATCGATCTAGCTAGGTATTATCCTTGCGAAACTGCGCATTTTTAAGCTTTATATGTTTTTTCTTTCGTCGTGCAACTATATATGAACTTTTTTACTCTATTATGTCAGTCCGATTGGCAATTTGGTAGGTTATAATTTTTGCTTTATTCGAAAATTCGTAATGTGGTGGGTTCCCAGTCAGATAAATATTATTGTGATTCTCTTTATTTCAAAAAAATCTAAACTCCGAGCAAAGCTCGGTTACCCACGGACCTACTTATATTAATACATGAAGCAAAAACTTCAGCACAGCAACTGTGCAACCGAAGGAGTATGAAATTTGCCGGGTAAATTAAATTTATGTAGAGGAAGGTGTGCAGAAAGCTAATATTATTTTATATAATGCTGAGAAACACATATTTATTTTTAAATAATAACACACACTACCTCAGATTATTAACACACACTACCGTGAGTTTGATAAATACAATTATGTTACACGTGTGTGTTAACATTTCTCTGTATATACAATTTAGTCAGTTACTCAAACTTGTTTATATTTGACAAAATGTCCGCAACTTCGTTAGCGCAGAAAACTTATATCGCGCGGGAACCGTACATTTTGCCACGATAAAAGTAGTCTTATATGTACATATAAACCTTCCTCTTGAATCGCTCTATCCATTTCTGAATACTGAATTAAATTCGTTGAGTAGTTTTAAAAAAAAGTAAGTTAAGCGGAAGCGACATAATTTTATACTATGTTAAATTATGAGAAACGTCCAGAGTTTAAAGTAACTAGAACCTAAAGAAATAACATTGAAATAATCTACCTCCGGCAGGTGAGGTATACCCCGTTTACCACATTCCTTCACCGGATAAGGAGGCCGAATCTCAATTACTGAACTGTTGCTGTCTGTAAATCACATCCTTTACGATTGATTCGCAATTTCCAGAGAATTGAGAAAGATTTTACGGTGAATTCGCAGATAATTAGAATTTTATAGAACTGATGTAAAGTTTGATACACACTTACAAGTATAATTATAATTTCATTAATATATATTCATTATTACAGGACTCATAAGGGCGGACAGACGGACGAACAGAGCGAAACTATGAGGGTTCCTTGTAGTACTACGGAACCCAAAAAATGCAGCCTACCCTAGGAAAACGTAAAAACCTCTTAATAGCATATTGTTTTCTAAATTTAACAAGTAAAATTAAACATTGTCAAGCGTGTACAATGACACGCAAAACAAAGAGTTTTAAGTAAATAAGTTTCACTTTAAAAGCTTTAAGAGAAGATCAATAACTCGATTATCTGCGTCATCGATGTTAATGACATGAATGTCCCGTAGGGTTGCCATCAGCAAGGACTTTTAAAATATGATTTATTGTCAGCTTTTTTTTTCAAAGTTTATACATTCAAAATTGAGTCTTGTCACTTTAATGACTACATACCTGGGCTGATTGATAACTGGTCGAAACGACGAACTTAAAAAAATGATACGCAAAAAAGGAATATTGCATTATATTCTGGCATCTTTTTGAAAATAGAACGCCAAATTTGAATTTAATCGAACTGATGGAATTTGTTTGAGAGGACGTAAAACTTTCTCTGTCGTAAATTTTCTTAACAATGGAAAGAAACGAAATTCGTGCGGTGATAAAGTTTTACGTTTTAAAAGAGAAAACAGCAACCCAGATTAAAACCAAGCTAGACAGTGTTTTAGGTAATTCTGCTCCTGCATTGAGTACAATTCACACCTGGGTAACTGATTTTAAACGTGGAAGACAGAGCTGCGAAGACGCCCACAGGTCTGGCCGTCCAAATGAAGTCACGATCAAAAAAATTCACAAAATTGTATTGAATGATCGGCGCTTAAAGTTGCGAGAGATAGCAGAGATGGTGAGCATTTCATCTGAACGCGTTTTTAATATTTTGCACCAACATTTGGGAATGAAAAAGCTTTGCGCGCGATGGGTGCCGCGTTTGCTCACTGTAGACCAAAAGCAACGTCGAGTGGACGATTCATCGGAGTGTTTGGCGCTGTTTAACCGAGATCCTAATGAGTTTTTGCGGCGTTATGTAACAGTCGATGAAACCTGGATACATCATTATACTCCCGAGACAAAAGAACAATCTAAGCAGTGGACTGAGAGCGGAAAACCTGCGCCGAAGAAAGCAAAAACGGTTTTGTCGGCCGGCAAAGTGATGGCGACTGTTTTTTGGGATGCTCGAGGGATTAGTTTAGTGGATTATCTGCAAAAAGGAAAAACAATAAATGGAGAGTACTACGCAAGCTTGCTGCAAAAATTAAGTGAAGAAATCCAGAAGAAACGACCACATTTGGCCAAGAAAAAAATTTTGTTCCACCATGACAACGCACCTGCATACACGTCGCCAAACTCCATGAATTGCGGTTCGAATTGCTACCGCATCCACCCTATTCCCCGGATCTGGCCCCGTGCGACTTCCACTTATTCCCAAACCTGAAGAAATGGTTAGGTGGCCAGAGATTTTCATCAAATGAAGAAGTCATTGTTGCCGTGGACGAGTATTTTGAGGGGTCGGAGAAAACATTTTATCAAACTGGTGTAACGGCATTGGAGAAGCGCTGGACTAAATACATCGAGGTAGAAGGAAACTACGGTGAGAAATAACTTTATTTTAAATAGATTTTTGAAGTTTTTCTTTGTCGTTTCGGAAACTTATCAATCAGCCCTCGTAGATACCTCGACTCGTATTATATTCCAGTGTTTTTTGACTGAATATAATATTGTATAGCTTCATTCTGGTAGGATTTATTAAGTGAAAATTATATCTCTTCTGATTTTTTATATTTAACCAGTCACATTTTGTTTTTTGTAAGGGATTAAATTGAACACCGACTAACTACCGAATACAGAGTATGTAACCCTAATTTACAGTCGACAAACGTAACACAATATCTATAAAGAGCAGTCCGTGGTATTCGAAGCATGAGTGATGGTCGTTAGAGTCTGATGACTGAGAGCGCACCCAAACACGAGGGCTCGTTAAAACAACGTCAAATTTGTTGACGTGCACCCACTAATTTGTTGACTGAATTGTTGGCAGAGGTACTACAATTCCGGGAATCACTGTCACCGATATTCGATACGATTTTAAAACGTAAACACTTATGACAGGGACTGTAAATAAAAGTGCGGAGGCTTTGACTAAAATGATCAATATCAAAAAAAGTAAAATGAATTATCAATCTTTTTCGTTAAACAGAGCAGGAACATTTTCGAGAATAGATTACTAATGCTAGGTTTCTGAGGGTTTTTGCTCGGTACTTTATCTATTCTATAGCCCTATTGAATAGATAAACTGCCGACAAAAACCCCAGAAACCGGGCATTAGACTACTGTAACAGTGAGGTTCTTTGATGTAGAAATAAGGTCTGATCATAATATGGTTATTTATTATAGAATTACAAACGAAAAAATCCTTTATGACAAATCTATATTTGGTAATATTTTTTTAAGAAAATGATTCACATCTGACGCGTTTTGATCCTAACATTTTTGCCGATTAGCGCCCGTCCCACGTACAGTTCTGACCGCGCCGTTCCAGCCCGCGCTCCAAACCGAACATGTAAATGCGCGGGGCCGACAGTCCGATCTGGCATTTCGATTACAGTCGTCGACACGACAACGCATTTTTTAGTTTCCATCGCGCGCTATCACGTATTTTGACGTTTTATATAGAACGCCGGCAGTTCAAACCGAGACGCATTTTTAGTCGTAACTCGTAATTAGCGCGACAGTTCGATCCGCAGTCCAAGCCGCATAGATCCTTTAGTGGCTTTGAATGCAGTCCGATCCGCGGTTGGAACTTTACGTGTGCATAGGGCGCTATAAGTTTAGAATTTAGATGCTAGAGATTTGGCCAACCAATAACAAGTTAGTTTGGACAATCCACAAGACTATCTACTTTTATAAGGTTCCGTACCCAAAGGGTAAAAACGGGACCCTTTTACTGAGACTTTCCTGTCTGTCCGTTCGTCCGCCTGTCTGTCACCAGGCTGTATCTCATGAACCGTGAAATTTTTTAACATTGCAAAATCATTTGGTTCATACGAGGAATTTAACTCCAATAAGCCGCTGTTCAATCGTTTGCTACTAATTAATTAATTAAATTAACGAGATGCGACGATTCTCTAATTGCATTGTCGCTGTGAGAGGCAGAAAATATTTTCTTAATTAAACAATATTTTATTAATCTGGGCCAATGTAAAGCTGCTCACGCTTGGATTCCTTTGTTAAATTTAATTTTCTGGTGTATGTCTCTTAAAAAGATGCTTTCATAGAAAAGGAGATAATATACGTAAGTGCATTAAAAGATATATATTTTTTATTTTTGGCTGTCTGTCCGTCTGTCTGTCTGTCTGTTCCGGCTAGTCTCTGAAACGGCTACACCGATTTTGACGGGACTTTCACTGGCGTATATCTGAGTTGTAAGGAGTAAATAAGGATACTTTTTATCATCATCATCATTACAATTAAAAATGTTATCGCCTAAGCTTGATGACTTGATATTTATACACATATGATATATATTATTATATATATCATATGTGTATAAATATCTTCTCAGTTAGGTATATAATTTTATCTAATATCTATTGACTCACATTGGCTCAATATAACTGTTTCTGACTGTTGCAATGCAAGCAGGTAGGTACATTAAAAAGTAACTAATACTTTCTTCCTTCTCTTGGTGCCTCTGTATTTGTGGAATAGTAATTCGACAAATATGCCTCCCTATTTGTCGACGATACGCGTAGGGACGTGCTCGACGAGTCTAAGTTAGACCAAGTTTAGAATTAACTTTCTTTTTTAAACTTTCCCAGTGAGAACCAGCAATACAATAGGAAACCAGTAGGAATCGGAACAATTGTAGTGAAACAAAACAAGCTAATTTAGGAGTTGTACGGAACTGTTCAGTAGTATAACCAGTCATTGACTCAGCTGCGCGTGCTCACGATCAATAAATCAAGAAAGCTGATGGAAAATAAATAACCGCCACGTGCCAGGATCGAACCCACACCCTCACGTGTTATCGCCTATCGGAGTAAACACCATAAATAAATGTTTCTGAATATTTCACACGTGTTACGGTCACAAGTTAGATTCGATGTTGTAATTGAAATGTTTCAGTAATAATTTCAAAATTATGTCCTTATTGCCTCGTGTGACTCATTGGCAGATATTTCTTGTACACCTATCTCCTGCTAGGCTAGGTGAACAGAAAAATTTAAAACCGAACCAATAATTTCATACCTCCTAAGGGTCAGTTCATACCGCGACTATACACGACGTTGAATTTTTAAGATAGCTACTTAAAATTTATCTTTATTCACCACACTAAAAGTTGCACGTTCCATATGACGTCAGTCATACACTGCACATGCGCAATGCAGCGCGGTGCAACATGAATTTCGGTCACTAACAATGAAACTTGTATCTTCTTATGTAATTAATAAAGTTCAATTTTGAAAAGCTATCTCCAAAAATGCAGCGCCGCGTCGCGTTTCGTTTCGTTTCAGCGTGAATTGACCCTAAGGTAACAAACCATATAATAGATATTAATAACACGTATCACACCTAAAGCTGGGTCAAAGAAACTGGATATTACTGATGTTATTTTTAGATCCTATCGCTGCGAATCCTATATATCACAAATGGATGTGAAAATACGGGGCTGGGAGCATTACAATGGATATGTGAATTCATATGATTTATCAGTCGCTTCAAACTTGGAGAAGCATACAAATGTTTCTATGTAGCAAGTGTTAGAAATCAATATAATAAGTACCTAGGTAACCAGAGCCTTGCTCGGAGCTCTAGTAGATAATAAAAATCATAAAAATATTTTGATTTTTTTTATCTACTAGAACTCACCATATTCCGAATTTCCGAACAATGCAAAAACTATATACGCATACCAAACTGCCAATCGGACTGACATAATAGAGTCGAAATTATTGATAAATTATATTGTGGCAAGATCAATGAATAATATTATATAATTTAAAATTGCGCAGTGTCCGGGGATAAGACCTAGCTAAATTGATTTTTCTCCACCAAAACTCCCTGCATACTAAATTTTATGGTAATACTGTAGATTTAATTTAATTTAATGTAAATTTAATTTAGTAAATTTTATGGTAGTACTGTAGTAGCCGTTTCTGAGAAACCGATTATAGTATATATACAAGATTGTCTCGTTTAAAGTAATAATAAATAGCTCCCCACACCGATTTCGGTGACGGTGGCCGATGTCATTGAAACCAGGCCAGCAACGCAGGAGTTATTTTATAGTGCCCAAGTATGTGTGCAGTACACAAGTAACACAAGGTCCGACTTTTTACATGCCCATCCGACGCATGGATCATATTTCTTGTCAGACAATCAGGTGATCTGTCTGCATTGTCCTAACCAAACTTGGAAACAACATTTTTTGTTATTCCAACGCGGGTATCGAACCCTCCGAGTAGAGAGCCAAGCCTAATCCACTGGAACAAGAAGGCTGTTGTATAGAAATCAATATAATAATATGGGAGCTCTTACCTTCACAATAATATTGGTTGGTTTGTTTAGCAACAGGTGGTCTGACTTAAGGTTCGTTATATATGTTACATACGGTGTTAAACAATTATTTACTGCAACAATAATGGATATTTTCAAAGAACCTATGGAAACGTAAGTGGACGATGTAACATCCAAATACTTTTTTATGACCTAACATAAAAAAATATTTAAAACGTCAAAAAGATATACAGCTTTGGAGCAAAGGTAATTATAAAAACATATTGCTAAAGAACGCCAGCTATTTAATTAGGCAGTTAGAACTTAGAGTTTTACATAAAACATCACGTACTCGTATTTAATGGGAAATAAATAAGCGTATAAGAATGTTCGGATGTTGGCTGTGACACCGTGATCATTAATTTATTTGCTTCCTTAAATTCCATACATAATTCACCACCTTGAGGCTTTGAGACGATGTTTTTTATCTTCGCGTCAACTTAATCTTCGCCAAGTATGATTTAGGGACTTATAAATAGAATGCCTTGAGTCACTTCTTTTATTTTGGTTAGTCACCAATAAAAATTACAGTGAATTCGTGGCGTCAGGATGATGACGGACTCTGTGAGGTAAACGTTAAGAATTACATTGGACTTATAATGCGAGTAATGTAACACAGGCTCTTCTTCTCCGCTGCCTATATAGTTGAAAGTAAGAAGTGCGCACGTCTGTGAAACAAGAAAACCCAGAACTTACTCTACATCGAAGCAAGTTATTACAGAATGTCCATGTCATTGTTGCCTTAATAAGGGGCTGAACATGGTGACGACAACAAATAAATATTATTCGGCTATCGTAATGGATCCATAATCAGTCATTAGAATTAATTTCTATAATGACCGCCCGTGGCTTTGTCATATAAACAGTTTTATCGCTAAGCTTCGCCCGCGGCCTTCGATACAGTCATAACTTACTGATGTCTTACGTGTCGAAGGAAAATTAGACATGGGGAAATATATCGCAGCGACGAAATATGATTTAAGGTTATAGCATTTATAACGCTTTGCGTCATTCAATACCGCAATCATTCGTTACGCCGCTGAAACCATGACAAGTTAATATCGACCTTACGTTGACAGTAACGATAACTAAGGGTCAGTTCCCATCGCGACGATACGCGACGCTACATTCTTAAGATACCTGTTCAAAAGATACACGTTTCATTGCAAGAGTTTAAATGTCAATCAAAGTCCAAGTTGCAATGAAATATGTATCTTTTAGTTATTTAAATAAAGTCCAATTTTTAATATCTTTGCTTAAAAATGCAGCGCTGCATCACGTTGCATATCGTCGCGGTTATATGACCCTTAAGTACTCAATCGACAAAAGCGGCCTGCGGCGTTCCAAACCGCGAAAGGATATGTGCGGTTTGGACTGCGGACACAGAATACATAATAGTACAAGCACAGAAGACTCACTACGAAGAGTCATAACTCTTGCTACGATACGATTAAGTTCAATTTAGATCGCGCAGCGCTTGATTGCCTACGGCTATAGAATTTTTACCTAGAAGTTGCGTCTCTTTCTATCGCGTAACTCTTATCTTTTCTGACTAAATCGGGATTGTTTCCTTTCAATATTACGCCAAGATGTTTAACCACGCCACCTTACTAGGTACTTTTGTCAACAAATGACTTTTCAAATCGATATATGATTCAATCCAATCCACAAAATAATGCAACGTACAAATCTCGCTCATACGTCACTCACTGCTCGCGTGTGAGTCCCTACTGATTGGCCCGCTCGAGTGGGCCGCCGCACGTACTTACATTTTCGATACCTACACTGGGAGCAGGACAGGCCTGCTGCGGATGAAACTATCGTGCTAATTACGATAAAAAATGCGTCACGATTTGGACTGCCGGCCGGCGTCTTACATAATACGTCGAAATACGTCATAGCGCGCGCTACTTGCATAACAGTCAATGTGTTACAGGTAACACATTGACTGTTATGTCAACTGTGTGTCACTAACCAGTGATATAAAAAAATGAATCGCGCGGTGAAAAACCGCTGTGCGGGCAGGCTCTTAGTGGAGTCTAATAATAACAGGATCTGTTTTTTTTTGTCCATTGGACCATACAATCAGAGCCTTTAGCCAAGTTGCCATCGTTAATAGGGTAGCAGTTACATGTAAAATATTTAGTTTAATTTATATACTACCTACTTCGTAAATGTAAAAAAATATAAAATTTTATGTGTAGTTTTTTATTTTGATGCATTTTAAAGTTACATAAAAGTTGGAATATTTTATTACATAATTCGTGTAAAAAACCTACTTAATTAGTTTACATAAATGAAATACAAAAACATTCATTGTTGTAACAATAATTTCAGAGAAATTAGCAAATAATATGTTCCTGCGACCTTATAATATTTCAAACGACTGCAAGAACGCGTGACGTCAGACTTTTGTATGGAACGTTTTCACGAGACTCGCGAAATTCTGTATTACAATTCACTGAAGCAGAAGCAGAAGTTACTTATATTTTAGAGTAGTAATAATTTATGAAAAAACTATCATCAACTCTATCACAAAGACGAAGTTCGAAAACAAAAATTTATGTTCGAAAAAAAAGACTTCGTCGTCGTAATCGGACTATAATGTTGGCGATTCATTTTGTTGTTTTAGTATAACATTAGCCAAATACCCATGCATTCCTATTTGGACCATTTTGAATATCATATGCAGGTATATCATATAAAGCATGATTAATCCGGAAAATGGTAAGTTACGACAGTAAAAGTGATTGTTAACCAACACCCCGTAGGTAAGTCCTAAGTAAACTAAATACTCTCTTGTTGTGTGGAAATAAAGCCTATGGGCAAAATCAATAGGTGAAGTTTGTTTAACCCTCAGACCTTAACCCTTACGTCGAGTACGTCGTGTTAAGCCGGTCTTAGTGCAGGATGGTTTGTCGCCTACGGTCCGCTACAAACTAACAAATATTCGTTTTGATGTAGGTACATACTTCTTGCTAGAAGTATGTACCTTGTCTTAAATGTTTATCGTATCATCATCATTATCATAATCATAATCTAAAAAAAACATCTAACGATCACTATTAGTATCGCTGTGATGGAATACATCATATTTTGCGTCCGATTAAAAAACAAAAATGTGGATTTGCGGTACTTAGCCTATACCAGGGATGGCGACCTTTATGTATTATTAATGTGCCATTTTTGTAAAGAAATGTTAAATGAGGTCATAGACGTGCCATGAAATTTTTCATTTAATTTTTCTTTGTAATTTAGAGACGCATTTCAAGATTAAATATTAATTACGCAGTGACGGATTATTAACTATCAAAAAATGTTGTTTATTTTACGGGTTAAAATATAACCACTCTTTAAATCCTATCTGAAAGGGTGTATGCTTTGGAAAAATACATAAAAATCAATAGCCTAAAACCGAATGTCGATACTTATTAATTGAATATGATAGCGCGACCGAGCGAGATTTTTTTTTCTGTTTTACCTGTTTAAACTTTAAACCCCAAAAGACTGCGTTATTAGAAAAATACAATTATTTAATATATCAATAGTCTTAAACTAAATATTAATGTTCTTTAAGTCAAAAACGAGTGAGCGGAGCGAGCGACCAAAAATGTTTCCTATTTTTCAGTTGAAATCTGTTGAAACTAAAATACTGAAAAACTGTGAAGTTCGGAAAAACAACCGGCTTAAACAGAACATCGGTAGGCTATATAATATAATATGTTGTTTATATTAAATGCGGGCGAGCGAAGCGAGCGAGCAAAATTTTTCCCCTTTTAAGAGATTAAATCTGCTTATACTTTATACCTTAAAAGACTGTGAAAATAGAATCATTTTGTAATGTTATTACAAAATGAATGTCCATTATGTTAGGTTTTCCATATTATACGAGAAGGACATAGTCTAATTTAGAACTCGCCGGAACCCAGATAAACCCTGTGAGGTTTTCGCGGTATGGCAATCCTGTATTTTAATTGTTTTATTTTTAAGTTTATTGAATAAATGATTAAAAAAAATTAAACATCGATATCACTTTTTAATAAGATGTTCAAAGTATTTTCATTGTAGTCAGTGGTCTATTAAAATTAATAATGTCTTCAGCGTAGACATAATAATAAGATAGAGTTCTGGATCAGTAAACGCAAGTCATGCGCTTTGATGATGTAATAATCTAACAACATTTGTCATAACACAGACCGAGTGATTGTGGTGTAATTGTAAGATAGAACCATCAATTTCCAAATAATAATAGAGAAAATAAACCTAATATTAGATATTTAAATTTCTTACATGTGACGGGCAAGTTTTAATTTAAATAGAATTACAAAAAATAATGGTATTGATTTGTTCTTTACAAGCGCACTTTCACTGAAAACTAAACCGTGTTGTGGACCGACCTTAAGGAGAACCGAATTGTGACAGATTATTTATGTTAAGGTGAACCAGCAATTGATTTAAGATTATTTTCTCTCTCTCTCTAAATTTTTACAGAAACTCGGTAGTATAGATATAGGTATATAATTGGCTGGGTCGGACTAATTCCCAGCCTTGAAAAGAGGCATCACCTTGCTGTGCTACATTAGGTCACCCGACATTCTGAAAACAATTATTGAAAACTAAGGCTAGGTCCCTACCTAGCAATGACAATGATGTCAATTATTGATTTTATACTTTTTATAGACTTACCCCAGAGATCGGTAGTACTTTTAATATTGACTAATTTGAAGGTGTATAAAAATATCTCTGGAGTCAATTTCTTTAAAATTAAAACTGACATCACATTCCTTGATATTTTCTCTGAGTATTTTTTCAGCAACTGCACGCGGTAAACAACACTCGCATTGTTATTACCAAACCAGTTATGGTCGAGCACAACTTGTACCAGGCTAATTATTATTTTACGCCGGACACTTCTTCTTTATTGATATATAAATACGCTAATTTATCTACGCCCAATGCGTTTATTTTTATAAGAGGGAAACCAATGTCCTTTCCTTATAATTATAATTTACATAGATTTATCAAAGAGAAAATGGGATATAAACGATTTTGTTGCAGAAAATGGCAAACGGACGCCCCTGGCTAATGAGAGGAACGGGCTTTTCGTCTCCAGAGAAATGTTGTTGGTTTTTCATTACGATAAAATAAATAAAAGACTTGAAAGTCTTGGATTCCAGCGGGCTTAGTCAAGGTGACTTCTTCGTAATCGTTCTCACATTGTACTTTGTCTAAGGCCCCTGCCCCCTGTACTGTAGTCCGTACCTTGTAGTTTTAGTATTTTCATCCAAGTGTCTGTCTTTTCTATGTACAGTGCTCCGTTTGATTGGAGAATGAAGATATATTTTATTGTTACATAAAAAGTAAAAAAAAAAAGACATCAGTTAATCAATGTCTATTTCAAATTAACTGATAAGTGTCAGGTAGCTATTTGCATGTTTTGTTTCCGTCGATGAGTATTAAGTAAACAGCGACAGAACATCCGAATAAGCTATTCAAAACTTATTAGGCGATTGTGAAACAAGGCCCTATACGTACGTAACAAGTTATTCATAGAGTTTGTTTGATATTACGTGAAATAAAAACCAGAAGCCAGAGATATGCAGCCATAAACGAGACACAGTGAAAAGAAAAAAACCTTTCCACTCTTAAGAGTCTTATTTTGTCATCTTTGAACCTTGGGAACAACAGTTAGAATGTACTTTCATAAACACAAGTGTGACATAATTAATGCACGTCAAATTATTATTATATATATTGGTATGATTATTTTTAATCGGATAGGTAATCATTCTTTTTATTTTAAAATTTGGATATGTGAGGATCATAACATAATATTAGCAAATCCGTTTTTTGATTCAGAATCAGGGGGCTTAGTCAAGGTGACTTCTTTAATTACAATTAGGAAATTCGAAATAAAAAATGTATTCAGGTCACTAACGTACGTTATGTCAATACCAAATATTATGTCAATACCATTAGATTTTTATTTTCTAACTTCGTCATCGTAATTAGCGAAAGCATCTTGGCTAAGCCCCCAGCTTCTCTACATGTAGACTTATAGACAAGTGAATTTGAGTTTTAATCACTGTTCTGACAACTCCAATACGTAATAAGTAGCTGGAGATGAAATAACTACAATTTTTATAAAAAACTATAATCCGATTACGTAAATTCTATGTATTCTGTGGCTCAGTGGTTCGACGCGTTGGTGCTCAAGCCGGGGGTCGCGGGTTCGAATCCCGGCGAAGGAACAAAAAGTTTTTCTGTGTTCCTGGGTCATGGATGTGTATTAAATATTTATATTATATAATAAAAATCTTAAATATATGCATAGTATAAAAGTATTAAATATACTTCCCGTTTTCTGGTACCTGTAACACAAGTTCTTCGGATAATTAGCACGGGGGCCAGATTGACGTGGTGTGAAGCGTCCATAGATAGATATTATTATTGACACCTAATTTATTAAAATCGGATCAGTACTTTAGGCGCTACGGTGGAACAAACACACAGACTGCGAAAATCATTACCCTTACTTTTGGCTTCGCCGTAGTCGGGTAAAAATAGACACGACTCTTACTACGTCATTATGTAATCATATTTATAAAGCCTATAATAAAAAACAAGTGAGTAAAGAATATTTTATTACACTTGACAACTTGACTGTACTTCGAGTATAATTTGTTATATCTATGAAGATTTATGCAAACACTTAAGTTATAAGATAAGAAAATTAAAATTCCAAACTGTTAGAGTATTCTCACCAACGCTAAGTAGTTGTCGTATGATAACTTTGTGTTATTTATTATACGAAATAATCGTTAACATAAAGAATGACGTGTTTTCCAACTTTTTACAAATCAAGAGAAATTAATAATCGATGACGCTATTAATAATGCATATCTGAAATTAATTATGTCAATTAATTAGATAGTTTTTAACTTATCAAGGGAAGAATTTTTGTACAGCAGTCATAGAGAATTTTTAATAATAGGATTATAAGTAATACTTTTGATAACGCTGTTCTAGTGCTGTTCTAGTTGTAACCCAAAATACGATTAACTTCAAGTGCTTTTGGCTCCCTAGAAATGAAATCGTGGAAACTAGGTATATAAAAAAGTTATAAATTACTAAATGTTGTCCGCGACTTCGGACGCGCAAAAGGAATCTCGCGGTAGCCCTGCATTTTGCTGCAACAAAAAGTAGCCTGTAAATCTAGAGTCTAAACTACTACCATACCAAATTTAATCAATATCCGTTTCGTAAACGAGAGTAACATACTTCCATACATACAAACTTCCATGGTTATAATATTAGTAAGGAGAAAGGAAGTGTAGTAGTACTCACGTGAAGATACGTAGTTTAACCAGGTCTCCACTCTATAGTCGTTGCGGTCACATCCTTTGTGTGGCGTCCTAGTGCAAAGGAAAATGTCGAGAAACTGGTCGAGCGGGAACTTTGCCGATTTTCTCTATAGTAAATATTTAAAAATCCGAAAAGTTGTCAATGGTTAGACCCGTCCATCAACGAAATATATTAACGATAACATATTAAAATAATACCATAGTTATTGTTCGCTTGTTACTTCTCCCAAAACGATAATGGGCATGAAATAGATATAACCTTTTGTTACTTTGTTTTCTCCTTTGTGTAAGTAAAACCATTTGGGAAAGTTAAAAGGTTTATAAAAAGCAAATGTTTCCCGCGTATTAATAATTATTCTTTTATAGGAAAATGCGTTTAAAAGGTACGCTTATTTTTTATTAAAGCCATTAATGTAAAGTAGTAAGTAGTAAAATGACATGGTTATTCAGGACAAAATCAGGAAGTACGGTTACCGGGAAGAATTATGTTGAATGCTCAATAATATGAGTATCACTATCACTACATAGTATAAAACAAAGTCGCTTTTTCTGTCTGTCACTATGTATGCTTTGATCTTTAAAACTACGCAACGGATTTTGATGCAGGTTTTTTTAATAGATAGAGTAATTCAATAGCAAGGTTTATATGTATATAACATGCATAATATAGTAGAGAAACACTGATAATTTTAGAGGTTACTAATGTCGTAAATAAACACATTTTTTTGCGCTTACATTGCAAACGCTGGCTGAACCCTACGAGATAAACCAAAATCATGTACTACAGTATTGTACACCTTTGTAGACCAAAAAAAAGTCCGCGATGGTATATGTCTATCTCTTATGGTTAACACACATAACCGTTTTTATCCTTTACTTTTTACGAGAAAAAATGGCTTATTTACGAAGTGATTTTAAGCAATACACCATTAATCCTTATCCAATTAAGTACCTTAAATACATTGTACATATAATATATATCACTATGTGGGCCATAGTGATCTATATTAAAGCATGAATGTAATTTAAATGAATATTTTCGAATATATTATAGATTTAAAATGCGGTTGGACCAGCCCTTATCAAATTAAATACGTTACTTACTTGAAACATTTTATACACATTATAGTAGACCTTTAAACAATACAGTTTTAATTAATATCTTATATTAAGAAGATATCGTAAAATTTATATTCAAGCGCGAAAAATATATCAATCGGTCTCGCACGTCGAGTCGAGGTGAGATGGTCCCGTTTTTACCCAGTGGGTACAAAAGCCTAAAAAACATTTTCAATTTGTATTGAATTTGTATTGTATACAGAATATAGTATATTGCAGTGAGTAGAGCTATTTGCTGAAGAAGTTTTTGACGTGATAATGTCTTATAATTCGATGTAGCCGGCTGCACGCTCGAAAAAACATGACTCATGCGTTACCGGCGTTACCTCGCTAAACATGACTCATGCGTTTCCGGCGTTACCTAGCTAAACATGACTCATGCGGCGTTACCTAGCTCTGTTCCATTTCTTATGACGTCGTTTCTTATGACGTCGTTTAGTAGGTGTAGATGTAGGTGTATGTGTAACTGCAGGTACAGGTGTAGGTGTTAATGTAGTTGTAGGTGTGGGTTGTAGTTGTAGGTGTAGGTTGTAGTTGTAGTCGTGTAGATTTAGGTGTAGGTTGTAGGTATAAGTGCAGTTATTTAATTTTTCCATTTTATAGTTAAAGGCGAGAGGACTATCGTTTCAGTTAGAACTGACGTCAGTTCGACCATTAGATTAATAACACCTAGATAATCTTCAAACAAACGCATCGTACAAAGTGAAGCAAGCAGCAGATAGTTGTAGGCGTAAGCATTACGTACCGACACGCACACAAACAAAACTTTAAAGTTGTGAAGTGTGTACAGTTTTAAGAGACAATTGTTGCTCTTAAAATTGGAATTATTGTATTTGTTGTTCGTAATATCGTGAGACGTAAAAATATAACTTATATTTCATTTAAACCATCCAATCGCGATTTGTGAACATTATTTATATTAAACTGGTATTAAGGTATATATTAAGGACTTTCTTTATACTGGCAATAATTTAAATTGATAATTTAAATTATTGCCAGTATAAAGTAAAAGTATAATTAAAAAAAAACAGAAAATATTAAAAAACTTTGTCATACTTGCAAATTTTGAAATAAATTTATTATTACTAGTAACACTTCACAATAAGGCAGCAAGATGGCGACATAATATGATTTTATTTTATTATGTTTTAAATATTTGGCTTAATACAAGTCAAATTGTTCGGACATAACATTTCATACTTAAATTATATGAAATGTTATGTCCGAAACTTTTTTAATTATTTTCCGATGCATTATGACACCCAATAACGACACAAACTGTCATAATGTTTTTAAAAGTCGGAGATGTATGCATTAGCGCTTGACCTTGACAACTGACGGGTCGTTCGGGTTCGAACAAACTGAGCCGATGATTTGCTTCACTTTTCATGCGCGTACCCTGTTTCTAGGCGTTTTAATCTAAGGTTCGGCCTGAACGGATTCGAGCACATACACGGAAAATTGCCGCGAGCTTAGGTCGTGTTTTTAGGGTTCCGTAATACTTAAGGAACCCTTATAATTTAGATCTGCTCATCACTGTCTGTCTGTATGTCTGTCTGTCCGCAGCTCTCCTAGCTTCTGTAATAATTTCATGACTATAACTTTTGAAGTAATTCAAAGAAAACCTATTGCGCGTTGATAGTTACGAAACCCTCCTTAGACTTTGCTGTACGTCCGTTAACCTTGTGATAATACCGTGATAGCTCGACAGTTGAAATTTTCCCAAATTATGTAGGTATTATTTCTATTGCCGTTATAACAACAAATTCTAAAAACAGAATAAAATAAAAATTTGAGGCTCACATACAACAAACGTGATTTTTTCCGTTTTGTACGGGACCCCTCTTGCTGCCTCGCACTTGACCGGTTTTATTTTACACTCGAATTTTATTACCGTTCAGTCCAATTTTATTACTATTCAATCCAGCCGTTCAGGTCAGAATTAATGTTGCCAATTTAGATGTTTTATAAAGTTTTACTACTAAAATATTTAGTATTTTATTCCCTTTTTAGAGTTTATTTGTTAGTAGTGGTTTTGTAGAAAATAGCTAGATGGTAATAATCATATGCAAAATGGCCTGCTACTATGTGCTATTATGACACCTTAACATAATAGCACATAGTAGCACGCGTCCGTAAGTCGCTTAAAACTATCGATTTAATTTCTATACACGTAATATTTCCTATATCTTTTTTTAATTTAACGGTAAAATTATCATATTTTTAATTTAATATTTAACACTGTAAACACAAAAAACCACTGCAATTTGTAAACACAAAAGCTTAGTAGCTTTTTATAGTTATATGTACTCTTTTAGTAGTTTTTAGTAGAAATCGACGCGAGTTTAGTAGTTTCACAAAAACATAGTTGGTAACACTGGAACGAATTGCTTCAGTCCATACGGCCGACTGGTGCGATCTCGAAATTGCACACAGAGGATACGATTTTGCATCCGTTCAGGCCGAACTGAAGGGAAACCGGACCGTGTATGCCGCCCCTGGGCCCCTTAATAAAGAACAACGTGCTTCGGGACAGATAGTAATAATATAAAGAGTCACATAAAAAAAAGATCTGTTCCTAAGCTCCAATTTCCAACCTATACGTACTTTTCAAAAAGAGACAGAACGATACGAAAAATTTGGCTCTCGGTTAGACAATCGCGTCACGTCATTATTTCTGTTCTACTTACATTTAGTTCCAGTGTCAGCATTTTTGCGCCCATGGTGGGCGAGTGCGACAGCATCATGCGTTTGCGAGTGGGACAGCATCGTGTGTGCGACTGCGACACCATCGTGCGTGTATGAGTTCGACAACATCGTATTGTGTGTGTGCAACTGCGATTGCATCGTGCGTGTGCAACTGCGATTGCATCGTGCGTGTGCAACTGCGATTGCATCGTGCGTGTGCGACTGCGATAGCTACGTGCATGTGCGACTGTGACAGTCGTGCGTGTGCCGCTTCGACACATCGTGCGTGTGCAACTGCGATTGCATCGTGCCTATGCGACTGCGACAGCTACGTACATGTGCGACAGCATGCGCTGACACTGGAGAGCAAATGCGAATTTAAAAAAATAATCTCGTGAATTAGGCTTCAAATCCTTCGGCAGCCTATCCGCCACGTAACATTTGAACAAAAGGGCAATTTAATATTTAGTGAATAAAGTCTTATTCTGAAATTAATCGTTTTTGTTGTTGAGTGTTAAACTTAGGCCTTTTCATCCGTTATTAAATGATTTATACAGTATTCTCCGAGCGAAGTAACCACTCTTGAAATACTGTAGTGCCTGGGACAGTTGGTTATTAAATGTCGTATGGTTGCCCAAGCACATACGGCATTCTCACAATACAGTCAGCCTAGTCCAGAGGAATGACTGGTCAACACGTCTGGGGCCAACCATGTGCGGGTTTCCTCACGATGTTTTTCCTTCACCGTTAGAGCGTCGGTATAATGTACTTGAGATCTGAAAAGTCTCATTGGTACACGCCACAACCTGGGAATCGAACCGGCACTCTCTGGAGTGCGAATCAAACGGTCTACCCACTAAGCCACGGAGCTCTTGTTGAGTGTTAGGGAGGTACTATATTCTGATCTAAGTTTCCTATAATATTCCGGAAAGATGATTGTAAGATTCGACACTAAATTTTCCTCAAAATTAATTAGCAAATTTTGAGGAAAATTTTGTATATATACTAAATTTTCCTCAAAATTTGCTAATTAGTATATATACTATTTTTGATTTTTTTTTTAATTGAAACTGATCACTATCTATGTGACTGTAAAGTTACAGAAAATTTCCCTTGGGGTAAGTTAATACAGGTATGACCTTTATTGGACACCATGTCCTCACATTTCAATTGACTGCAAGAGACTTTTGTAATTATGTAAAAGTGTAATATGTATTGTGAGGAGAAATAAACATTATTATTATTAAATTGATTCCATAAGTCTATCCAATATACTTTTTAAGTATGATTGTATTAATTTTACAATCTCATCTGGCATCATGGAGGCATCATGGAGGCATCAGTCGTGCTCCGCAATCCTCATGTCTAAGGGTGATGACCACCACATTCCATTGTCTTTGTCTTCACGATGTTTTTCCATTTTTCCTGGCTTTGATGTTGAGTCTTGTAATTATGGATGTATTAGTCTTGAATGCCGTCCACGGGACGCGGAGCATTCTTCTCCAACACCACATTTCAAAGGCATCGATTCTTTTGCGATCCGCGGTCTGCAAGGTCCATTTTGTCTCCGCTCCTTAGAGAAATAGGTAAAAGACAATCTACTTACCTCAGATTATAAAACAATATGTAGTAACTCTCAGATTAATTATTGTTTTATAACCAGATGGCTGCGACACAAGATGTTACAATTTCAAATCCTTTATAAATGTAATGAAAGTTTTAACATTCTTAATAATATTAATTATAAACATACTCGATAGATAATATATTTTGTTAATGAACTTGTAATGAGAGGAATTTCCTTGTATAGTGCGACAAAGGGATAGAACTTTGTTTATCGGAAACCAGATAATGATAATAATGTTTTATAACCAGATGGCTGCGACACAAGATGTTACAATTTCAAATCCTTTATAAATGTAATGAAAGTTTTAACATTCTTAATAATATTAATTATAAACATACTCGATAGATAATATATTTTGTTAATGAACTTGTAATGAGAGGAATTTCCTTGTATAGTGCGACAAAGGGATAGAACTTTGTTTATCGGAAACCAGTTTTTAATTAGACCCTTATGTCCATACTCATCACATCAAATGAGTTGTAAACATTCTGGATTCTTCTCAGGGAGGTCGTAATGAGAAAGATTTTAATTAATAAAAGGCTGTATAATCTACTGATATGGTGTATTATAAAGGTTACTATGAGTTTTTAACCGACTTCCAAAAAAGGAGGCGGTTATGCGTTCGGCTCTATATATGTATATTTGTATGTTGAACGATTACTCCGCCGTCTGTGGACCGATTTTCAAAACAATTTTATATTGGGTATATAGGGTATGATTCCAAATTGGTTCTTTTGACATCAAAAGTGGTGACCTGATAATGGGATCCATAAGGAATCGAGGGAACTCCTCGAAATTTATATGGATACATATTATGATGATTTTGACTTTTTCTGAAGAAGTCCAAGCATATGCTACCAAAAAGTAAGATTTTGCTCTAAGATATATCCTGAATCCAAAGGCACTGAACAGAACTCCTGATTATTTATACATGTTTGGAGACTTCGGCGTTGTTTAAAGAAATGCAAGCATATGCCACTTTGTCAATTAGAGTAAACATCATCATCACTACCATCATCACACCATACATCATCACATTATAATGATACAAAAGGTATCTCTTAGTATTCTCATAGTATTTTACACCGACTCGGATATCTTTGAACATTAATCTGCCGTTTATGGATCTATTTGCAAAATTCTTTTGTTGTTGTAAAGGGTATAATTCGATATTGGTCCTTTAGTCACTAAAGTGGAAACCTGATGATGGGATCCATGAGGAATCGAGGGAACTCCGCGAAATTTATATGGACTCATATAGTGATTTTGACTTTTTTTGAAGTAACAAAAAATATGCTACCTACGAATAAGATTGTGCACCAAGGTATACCCTGGATCCAAAAGCACTGAATAGAACTCCTCAGTCTTTAAAGATACGCGTTTGGAAATTTCGGCATTGCTTAAAGAACTGCCAGCAAATGTCACTAAGTAACTTACAGTAATTATCATCATCATCTTATTTACAATACCTAATGGAAGCTTGGTGCGTATTCAATTATACATTCGATCGTTTATTTTAAACGTTCTTAAAATGTGTTAATAATAATTTAACAAATATCACTAAAAAGGGAAAAATAATTATTTTTAAACAAGATATTAAATCGACTTCCAAAGAAAAAATACACAAATAAATCCCATTTCAAATTCGGGTAACTAACTGTTTCTCTACCCAATCTTCTTAATTTTTAAGTCGGTAGGGGAATTATTTAGAAAATAAGATTTATTTCATACTTTTTTGTGTATTTTTAGTTGATTATGTTGTTTTTATAATAGTTGTGTTAGTTACAATAAATGATTTTATTCACATAACAGTCGCCAGTTATATCTCAGCCTGGCCACAACACAAACGTGTCTTGAAATTCCGATTGTGACGTGTAATGAAATATGATGAATACTTATCCGCACTACTTTGTTCCAATATTCAGGGTGCCATATTCAGTACGTGTGTGTGAGCTCCACGGGAGTGTACGGAAAGACGTACGTTCTGTCTGATTAATCTTAACATTCAGCTTCCGGAATCAGGAACTGGAAATCAGGAAATTCGGGATCTGAAAAATTCAGCACGTGTGTGATTTGCTTGTTTTGTATGGAAATCTGGCCACTGAATATAACATCCTCAAATGATTCTTAAAGGATGTCAAATTAAGTAAGTGTATACCCAGGATGGTTTCATACTTATTAAGGATCAACTACAAATTTTATTACTCATTTAAATGAAGAGACAGACAAATACCGACTGCATAATTATAATACCTTAAACTTTAAATGAGACGATCTTGTATACATATATATATAATCGGTATCTCGACAACGGCTACAAGTATTGCCATGAAATTTAGTATGCACGGAGTTTCGGGGGAGAATAATCGACCTAGCTAGGTATTATCCCTTATAAACTGCGCAGTTTTAAGCAAAAATAATTATGTTTTTTTATTTCGTCGTGCAACAATATTTCTACTCTCTTACGTCAGTCTGATTGGCAGCTTTGTATGCGTACCTACGTATAATTTTTGCATTTTTTGGAAATTTTGAATGTGGTGGGTACGAGTCCCAGTAAGATAAATATTTTTGTGATTCTTATTATTTCCTTTTCTTTTATTTTTTTTAAATTATTTTATCGTTCTAAAACACCGAGCAAAGCTCGATCTCCCGGGTACTTATTTTTATGATCGTATGTAGCAGTTATTTGTCGCAGTCACACTCCTTATTTAAATAAGCTATAACGATTTTATCAAAGTGATAAATACGAGAAGATATCATTTTCGTATCGTGATTTTACATTAACATGTAGAATTTACTATAATGTCTGAAGCCATTATTGCCAGTACAATAATGGCTTTAAGCAGAGGTTGCATCTCCTTTGTAAGCTTACGTCAAAAGTTCTGAGGTAGACCTGCTTTTGACACTTAACCCAAGCTCAAATAAGATGCTTTATTAAAATTCCGGAGTAGCCATGCACTAAGTTATTTGGATATTAGTTTCAAAGGAGAAATTAAATCGGTGCAAAAAATTTAACCCTAAGAGATTTTATCGTAATAATAAAAAATATTGAAGTAACGTTAACACATTTAGTTAAATTTGAAAGATTGAATTTGGAACAAAAATAGTGTAAACTACAGTTTCAACATTTTTACTTTACCTATATTTTTACTTTTACAATCAATATTTTTTAATCTTGAACAGTTTTGGTTTCATTAAACATGGTCATTTTAAACAACAAGCATTGTTGGTGCTTCATAACATAACTAAATCTATCTTCTATTTTATATACTTAGTCTGGCCATAAATACTGTTACAATTAAAAATAAACAAAATATTACATTTGAATATGGAATCTGTCATTTTTATATGATTGTTCATTGTGTTTTCTCATTTTGGCGCCAATACATTGTACAATATTTTGCGATATAAAAATGGAGTGGGGTGATAAAGAGAACCGAATCGCTGTGATTGCGTTACACAAAGTAGGTATGGAGCCAAATGCAATTTTTAAAACACTCCATACGCTTGGTATTAGTAAAATGTTTGTGTACCGGGCTATTAATAGGTACAATGAGACCTCCTCTGTTTGTGACAGAAAAAGATCTGGCCGTCCACGTAGTGTTCGTACGAAAAAGGTGGTCAAAGCAGTAAGGGAAAGAATTCGAAGAAATCCTGTCTGAATGTAAAAGATTTTATCTCGGGAGATGAAGATAGCACCTAGAACCATGTCACGTATTTTAAAAGATGACTTAGGACTTGCAGCCTATAAGAGACGTACTGGTCATTTCTTAACTGAGAATTTAAAAAAGAATAGGGTGGTAAAATCGAAACAACTACTGAAGCGGTACGCAAAGGGAGGTCACAGAAAAAATTTGTTTACGGATGAGAATTTTTTTACAATTGAACAACATTTTAACAAGCAAAATGACTGTATTTATGCTCAAGCTCTAATGAAGCTTCCCAATGAGTCGAAAGAGTGCAACATGGGCACTATCCGACTTCAGTAATGGTTTGGTGGGGTATTAGCTATGAAGGAGTGACTGAACCATACGTTTGTGAAAAAGGTATCAAAACATCGGCACAGGTGTATCAAGATACCATTCTTGAGAAGGTAGTGAAGCCCCTTAACAACACCATGTTCAATAATCAAAGAATGGTCCTTCCAGCAAGACTCGGCGCCGGGTCGTAAAGCTCGGTTTACGTAGTCTTGATTGGAAACGAACGTTTCGGACTTCATCAGAGCTGAAGACTGGCCGTCGTCTAGTCCCGATCTTAATCAGCTGGTTTATGATTTATGGCCAGTTTTAGAGAGTACGGCATGCTCTAAACGCCATGGAGTCTACTAATTTGGAGACCCTAAAACAATCCGTACGATTGGCAGTGACGAATTTTCCCATGGAAAGAGTGCGTGCTTCTATTGATAACTGGTCTCAACGTTTAAAGGACTGTATTGCACCCAATGGAGACCACTTCGAATAAGCTTTTTATATTTAAATTGTTTTATATTTATGTCTTAAACTAACACACTGTAAAAGTAATAAATGTTATTTGCAATAGAAAATTTTTTTTTCTTTGTTTCAGTATTTATGGCATGACTAAATATACAGGGTGACCTGAAATTCGATACATTCCTTTGAAAGACAGAAAGTAGACCTCATTTACAGTAATATTTTTCATGGCATCCCCTATCCGAAAGTTGATATTTACAAAGTTATTGAATTTTCAAAATTTTTTTCTTTATTTTCGACTTTTTGACTTTGACATGACGTATTTTTAAAAATGTTTGTCTTTTTAGTGATTTTTTTATGTATTTTAACCGTCAATGAGTCAAATATTATTTTTAAGGAATAAATAGGGACAAACTAAGCGAGAATTTTTCATTATGAGACATGAAACAGAATTTTCTTTTAAGAAAAATGCACATTTTTCTTAAAAACAGGTGATTTTCTTAAAAAAAATGTATGATACAATGCGTACAAATACCTTAAATAACTTTCTTACCTCATAAGCTTCAAAAAAAGGTACAAATATGTACATAAAAATATGAACATGTAATAAACAAAGACAAAACAATCATCAGGTAACGTTATCTCAAGAATTACTCTACCTGAGGCGACCTTTTTTTTCAATTGTTTCCTTTGTTCAAACTTCGGGATGTTTCGGCTACTGTCGTCGCGGCCCTTTGTCAATGAGTTACCGACTGGCTTAGAGAGCAAATTTAGTAGCTAATATTAGTTTTAAGTCAACTATTGCCGTGTACGGACGTATTGTTGCTTTAAACTACACCCTTACTTCTACTTTGATTTTTTTTGTATCGCGATGGCTGCTTTTGAGTACGATGAATACGCTGACATCTTGTTTTGTTACGGACTTTGTAATGGTAATGCTGCTGATGCACGAAGAACATACGTTGAACGTTTTCCGAATCGACGAGTGCCAAACGTTAGAGTGTTTTCAACAACATTTCGACGAATTCGGGAAAGCGGCCGTGTTGATAGAAGACGTGGCGATTCAGGCAGACCTCGTTTGTATGCTCCAGAAGAAGAAGAAGAAATTTTAACACTTTTTCAAAATGATCCTTCTATTTCTACAAGAGCGGCAGCTAGAAGACTTGGATTGAGTCAATGGAAGGTGTGGTTTACAGTACACACAGCGCGTCTACATCCATTTCACTACACACCTGTCCAAGCGTTGGAAGAGGGAGACCCGGTTAGAAGAATGGAATTCTGCCGTTTTATGATAAATGCAGACATGGAGGATCGCAATTTCTTCTCAAGAATATTGTGGACGGATGAATCGAAATTTGACCGTGACGGGATAAACAATTTCCACAACACACATTACTGGGCACCAAAAGGAGAAAACCCCAGGATGAAAAAAGAAAGGGCCCATCAAACCAGATTCAGTCTAAATGTCTGGATGGGTATACTTAATAATAATTTAGTTGGACCTCATTTTTTGCCTCAAAATTTAAATGGTGAAATGTACGAACATTTCCTAAGAGAGGAGATTACTGGTTTAATGGAAGATGTGCCAATAGCAACTCGTCGTAATATGATTTTCCAGCATGATGGTTGCCCGGCCCACTTCCGCCTCGGCGTACGCCAGTGGCTAGACCAAACTTACCCACATCGCTGGATAGGTCGAGGCGGGCCAATTCCTTGGCCAGCACGGTGTCCCGATTTGACCCCGTGTGATTTTTATCTTTGGGGTCATATGAAGGCTTTGGTGTATACTACACCCATAACTACTGTAGAGGAGCTCAGAAGCCGCATAAGAAATGCAGCAGAAGAAATCAAAACTAGTCTTACTACCAGAATAATCAAAACAGATGTACGGAGAAGACTACGGGCCTGTATCAGAAACAGAGGTTCACATTTTGAACAAGATCTAAAGTAGAATATTTATTATTAAATTTAATTAAACATTGATGTTTTTTAAACACAATAAACGTAATTAAATTCCTTTTATTTTAACCTTATCGCAAATAAATCGATTTAGACATTATTTTATTTTACTTCTTATATGTTTACTACAACGTCATATTTTTATGTAGACATTTGCACCTTTTTGGAAAGCTAATGAGATAAGGAAGTTATTTAGAATATTTGTACGCATTGTATCATACTTTTTTTTTAAGAAAATCACCTGTTTTTAATAAAAATGTGCATTTTTCTTAAAAGAAAATTCTGTTTCATGTCTCATAATGAAAAATTCTCGCTTAGTTTGTCCCTATTTATTCCTTAAAAATAATATTTGACTCATTGACGGTTAAAATACATAAAAAAATCACTAAAAAGACAAACATTTTTAAAAATACGTCATGTCAACGTCAAAAAGTCGAAAATAAAGAAAAATTTTTTGAAATTTCAATAACTTTGTAAATATCAACTTTCGGATAGGGGATGCCATGAAAAATATTACTGTAAATGAGGTCTACTTTCTGTCTTTCAAAGGAATGTATCGAATTTCAGGTCACCCTGTATAATATAGGCAAAGCTGATTGGCTGACTGACTGTATCAACGCACAGGCCAAACCCTTAAGGCTAGAAATTTGAAATTTTGCAAACGTATTTCTCATATGACATAGCCATCCACTACGGAAGAATTTTTCAAAATTCAACCCCAAAGGGGTAAAATAGGGGATGAAAGTTTGTGTGAATTTTTTTATTCGTTGGACATATTTGCATTAAATTTCGTATAAATTGAGTTCGGAATAAACAACGAGTTATGTGTTTCAGCGTTTTCTAAAATTATACCCCTAAGAGGGTAAAATAGGGGATGAAAGTTTTTATTATAAATATAGCGTTTAAAAACCAATATCACGCGGGCGAAGCTGCGGGCAAATGCGAGTAATAAAAAAATATATTATGAAGATTAATTAATTTTTTTCAGCTCTCCAGTTGAAAAATGCAAAAAATAACCAAAGATGTTAATCTTTGGTTATTTTAATCATAATAACTATTTGTACTGGGGATATCCTATCTATTGTACCTATAGCTGTTAATAATTATTATCAATAATAAATCGTTTAACTCGATTAGGGGGATTGATTAATAATATTATATATTATTCAAGGGAGAAAAGCTTTTAATGAAAGTTCACAAAAAATGGCAACTTTGCTCACGTAGGTATCTTTTCTTGCCATGGATATTTGCTGTCAACAAGAGCGGAACCTGATTCTAAATTTACACGCTAGGCAATCAGATTGGCAAGCAAGTAAATCCTATTGTTCTCTACCTCCGAACTCCCCTACCACCGCGAATCTCTGCTTGCCTACCGTGTATTAAGCCTCAATTACAGTTTCTTTTACCTACGATTCTAATAAAAACTTAACAATATCACATGGATATTAGCGCTCAACGTGATCTAGTATTCCATTGTTTTAATATCGAGTAACATTTTGGTATGAAATTTTAATGTTTAATTTCCCACGGCCTTTAAAGTACCAAAATTTAATTTCCGATAAATACTGAAGCGATAATATTCTGTTTTACTAGGGGTTAAGTACTCGAATTCGGACACATCTGGATTTGAATTAGGCGTTAGTGAGCCTACTAGAATGACCTCATTTTGAATTGTGATAATGGAAACGGACTTGAATGTTGCATTTTAAGCAACTTTAATCGTGCTTTCCAGTAGGTAGTACATGTATCTGAAACGACGGGAAAGCTTGAAAATAAACGAGATAAAATCCGTAAAAGCAGTTTTATTGCCTAGTTGCATGTTGAATACATTAAAATATACGTAAAAATATTCGATATTTATAATAAAGAAATTATTTTTTAAATAATCGTAGTAAACAAGTAGTAATATGATATAATAGGTAAATGAATACGTGTATTTTAGACCTTGACCATTTTTTTTTTAATTTTCGCTGTGCGAACAGTGGATCAGATAGGGCTGCAACCCTATCTCCACTATTCGCAGACAGACACGGTTAGCGAGTAAAATTTAATATAGCTTTTTCTTGTATGCAAATCGTATGAAAGCTATATTCATTAATTATTATCTATAGATAACTATGCTTTATTAAAAAAAACATTAATCCTGCCTATCCTATATAATATTATGTATCCTTACTGATATAATAAATGCGAACGTTTGTATGTTGTTGTATGTTCTACTACTACTGGATTTTGATGAAATTTGGTGTAGTAGTAGGATTAACGCATACTTTTTGTCGCAGAAAAATGTTCCCTGCGGGATTTCTATTTTTGGGAATGGGGTGTTTTCCAAGTTTTTGAAAGATACGTCAAATTGTTCATAATAACATAATATATTTGCAATCTGGACCATTCCTTGTGAATTTCTTTCCTTTCCTTGCAAATCAGCATAAAAGTTTAAATAGTTAATAAAGCCGCCAAAGCGCGTGTTATCATGACGATAACATTATGTTACCTTGTAACCACCTGTATACTATCAAATCACACCAAACATGTCAAATCCTAGAATGTTTGGTGTAAGCTTTGGTAATTTTACTATTTAAAAATGCCTTTTAAATGATGCTATACTATTATTATCGAAGAGAAACGCTGATATTCCGAACAAATCTTGCACTAAACATCGACTGAAGTGACATTTTTTTTTTAAATGACGTTTACTGACGGTAATGATGGGATTAGGGAGGCCATTTTTTAAAAAGAAGAAGAAGTACAAGAATATGACGTCACGGTTGGCGACTTGTGCGTTTATAATAACGTGGTCAAACGTGAAAAAAATTTATATTTTATAAAAATCACACATATTTTATAGTTAAGTGTGGTGTGGTTGAATTGGTTTTAATTAGTTTTTAGTGATAAAATGTCAATAGTTTGATGAATATTTTTACCATAGGATAATTGCCTATTGGGATACGAAGTTGCGGGTAATATCTAGTTGGATATACACAAATCCCCAATTCTCGTAATTATCTTACACTTTCATAATGCATTTATTGAATTTTAAATGAATCGTCCTGATATCATAAACAGATTTTTGGAGTTTGGACCAATCAAAGCGGGGTTAACGTTGGCTTGACGATTATGAGAATACAATTTTGCAGGATTAAATCTGGGACTATATGATCCGGAATCCGGAGGCCCTCTGGAAAATTCAGAGCACTGAAAATAGAACACTGCGCAAACACAATAGAGTTGAAAGTGAATGTGCTCTGAATTTTCCCCGGCCTTGCGGTTTCCGGAGCATACAGTCCCAGCCTTATTTAGCAGAATCGACCTTCTGGGATATGACAACTGTGCACAACGTTATTGCAACTGAAATGAAAGATATTGGTTAGCCACAAGCTGGACGGGACCAGTAGTTTTGCACTAATTAATTTTGATCGCCCTGTACTTACAACAAATTGGGGTTAGATTACACTATATTCAATTTTAATGTACAATTTTTACCGTTTAATTTTTGTTTTGTGTACTGTATTAATTTTAACGACCGCTAGGGTTCAGTAACCACTGAGCCCATAATTTGCCGTAAATTCAGTATCCTACAGGAACACTGTACTTTTTTAGGATAAAAGGTAGCATTTGTGTTGATCCAAAGCTTAAACTACTACCATACCAAATTTCATCGAAATCCGTTCAGTGGTTTTTGCATGAAAGAGTACTAAACAGCCATCCTTCCTCATAAACTTTCACATTTATATCAGTATCTTTAAAAATTTGTTAATGCTGACTGATATACAAGTCAAAATGTTTAAGCTGTAAAAGTAAAGTCCGAATGGTCGTAAAGGTCGGTCCACACCGAAACGCGACAGTAGGCGACGCTGCGCTGCATCATACTTCTAATATAAATGTAATTTTTACCAATAGAAGCCTACGTTATTTGTGAGTGACATAGGCTATATAGATGGATGGATGTTTGTTACTCTCTCGCGCGAAAACTAATGAACGGATTTTGATGAAATATGGTATGGTAGTAGCTTAACTTAGGCCTTTTCATCCGTTTTGGATAATTTATACAGTATTCTTCGAGCGAAGTAACCACTCTTGAAATACTAAGACGTCTTCTCACGCCAGGCCCCTGAAAAGGGCCATGGGCGGGGAGCCAAAACCAAGGGCAAAAGCCCTTGAAATACTGTAGTGGACAGTTGGTTTTTAAATGTCTTATGGTTGCCGTAGCACATACGGCATTCTCATAACATAGTCAGCCTAGTAATACGTCTGGGGCCAACCATGTGCGAGTTTCCTCACGATGCTTTCCTTCACCGTTAGAGCGTCCTTATGATGAACTTGAGATCTGAAAAAGTCTCATTGGTACACGCCACAACCCGGGAATCGAACCTCCACTCTCTCGAGTGCGAATCAAACGGTCTACCCACTAGGCTACGGAGCTCACGTGTTAAACTAGAGACTAAGGTATGTAGTAGTCTCTAGTTTAACACATAGGCTTCTTATCCTGTGAGATACTGTATTTACGCGGGCAGAGACGCAAACAATAGCTTATATGGCAAAGGCATATTATTACCATATATACTGTATACACTACACAATATGAAGATATACGTTCAATTGCAAGAGTTCGAATGTCAAACTGCACCGCTCTGCATAGCCCGGAGCCGCTGTTGCAATGAAACGTGTATCTTCTACTGAATCGCAATCAGTTTTAAATCACAATTTAAAAATACAGCGCCCCGTCTCGTTTCGGTGTGAGCTGACCCTAAGAAGCAGCACGAACATAAATGGTAGAAAGACAAGACTGGGTTTTACGAGTAGTAATCGTTTCTCGATAGTTCTCATCAAAGGCGGTGTGATAATACGATTTCAGACTGTTAAACAATTTAGTAGGGTAGTAACTTCTTAAGCGCCCGAACATAAAGTTTAATTCTAACTACAAAAATAAAACGTTTTACATCAGCAGTACATGTCGGGTGTTTTACTGGACGACACTTAAATGGACCGTAAAAAAAGTGGCGCAAATCAAAAGATATTCTAATTTTATTATAAGTCAGGAACTTGAAGCCTTTAAGATAGAAAAGTATGATGTAAAGTAATAATATGTAAGGTTTGGTAAAATCAACTACGGATATTTTTGGTACATGATCTACTGCTCATATAAAGACGATTAGGCAAAAAAATATGTCAGACTCAAAGTTAAAAAATCATCTCCACTCAACGCAAACTCCCCCTTAAAAAGGATTTTTTTCAGTATAACAATTATATTTCTGCGTAAACTTCTATACATAAGCAGTAGATCATATTATGCCCAAAATATCCGTAATTGATTTTTACCGACCCTTATATAACTTGTATAATAATATATTTTAATTATCTATGGATTCATACCACGTCAATCTGGCACGCGGTGAGTATCCGAAGAACTTGTGTTAGGGACCAGCGGGCTTAGCATGGCGATCCGAAGAAATAATTTTAAAGAAGAAATATTCTAATCAAAACAGTTTGTTGCAAAATAGTTCTTAATCCATTGTAACAAGGTCGTCAATAGAAGTCAACATTTCTAAATAGACATATTTTTAAAAAGGGTGCCGGGAAATGTTTCTACAATCTGTCATTTAGTCGATTCTTCGGTGTTTCTAGGGTGCGCATAACCCTGCAGACAACGGGAAGTATATTTAATATTTTAATACTATACATATTATATTTAGGATGTTTATTATATTATACACATATTTAATACACATCTATGACCCAGGAATACAGAAAACTTTTGTTCCCTCGGCGGGATTCGAAACCAAGACCACCGGCTTGCGCACCGACGCGCCCAACAACTAAGCCACAGAAGTCGTCGAAATACGATGCTTTTAATGTTCTCTTTTAAATTGTCCATCTATTGATAACAATAGTCGACATTTTTATGCCATCGTTGTATATTTTGGTCGGTATTACAATATGCGTCGAGTCGTCTACAAACCTTATTAGAAACAAAGTGGCCGCCTTAGGCTAGTTTTAAAATTAACTAGTTATCTTTTAATCATTTTATAATTAGCGTTGGTAATTGTTTTTTTACTCTCCCGCCTATTATTATAATGTCTACCGTCTGAAGGGCGTGCCAGATTGATTAATACTTTATTAATAACTTGAAGGTTTCTAGGGGACCCTAACGTAGTCAATAAAACCGGCCAAGTGCGAGTCGGACTCGCACATGAAGGGTTACAAAATGGTACAAAACGGCCAAAAATCACGTTTATTGTTTAAGAGTTAAAATAAATAAATATTTATTCAATTCTGTTTTTAGTATTTATTGGTACTTTGTATAGCTGCAACGGAAATACATAAGCTGTGAAAATTTAAACTGTCTAGCTATCACGGTTAAGAAGATACAGTCTGGTGACAGACAGACGAACGAACGAAGATCCTCTCGTCACTTTGGGCAAGTAACCCTAAAAACGGGTGTAGTATAGTACCGTGTCGGTAAAATTTGAATGAACTGATGACAGAAAGTTAAGCTACGTAAATAACATTTTTTTTTTTTAATAAATTATTATTTCTAAAAAATCTATCTTAAAAAATCGGTTGTCTGTAAAGTTGGTTTACTGACGATAGTTGAACGTGACAACGTCATAAGAAATGGAACGCCTCAGAGCGAGGTAACGCCGGTAACGCATGAGTCATGTTTTTTCGTGCGTGCAGCCGGCTCCATCGAATTATAAGACGTTGTCACGTCAAAAAACTTTAGTGGGCCTTTTGTCAAATAATTTAATATAGGTACTTATATGTATGTGACATATTATGTAAGTGGTGCAAGTAAATTAAATTAATATCATTTCTAAGTAGCAAATCTTTGGAAAAACTAAAAGGAAACATCAAAATTATTTTCTGGGCTGCAATTATTTTAAGGCTGCCTTCAGACGGACCGCGTCACAGTAACCGCGCGCAGTCAATATATTAACTGCATGCAGTTATCTGCATTCGGATATGACTACGCAGCTGGTGCCACGCCTTATAAGATTTGACATCTAAATGGAAGCAACCGACGTTACTTCTCTCATTATTACGGCGCCACCAACGGTGGTGTAATCAAATTGAAAACCTGCTACGTGCAGCGCGACTGTGGATTGATCCTTTACTTTTTATTAAATAAATATTTATTTAAACCGTTCTATCTTCCTTGACTAACGGCAGGGTAACGGCGGTTAGCGATGGACAGCGTGCGTCGACACCACACGACTGTAGCAGACCGCGTTAAGTTGAAGTCAGTAAGTAGCTCAAGCTCCTGCTTGATTCTCAATTCTTTTTTCCTCAATTGTTCCTACAATTTAGAACTGCGTATTCGTAACGTTATTGAATGTCAATTGTATGGGCGCTGTCATAATTTTCATACAATTCTCTTTCGATAACGTTACGAATACGTACCTACTTGTAAATTGTTTCTGCTAACCCCACAGGACTTTGCAGTTAATATTGACCATAACAACAGCCGACCACGTGCAGTTGATATCACGACTGAACGCAGTCGAACGTAAAACTGCACGCAGTTGAATTATGAATACATCTAACGCGCGCGGTCTCGCTGCAGTCTGTCTGATGGCAGCCTCAGAAAAAATTTCTACATTTTTGTAGGCACATTTGATTTAGGATCAAAGCGAGGTGGAGTGACTCTTAAAGGTCCTCCTTTTGTTGCTTGAAGCATCATTTGTTGGAAACATCCTAAAATAAATGTTGTCAAAAATAAATACATCTAAAAGCCTTGAGATTATAAATACGAAGTGAAATTCATCCGTATCAATGCGAAATAGGTTTTTGTTTTCAAATTTTTTCCAAAGTCATTGTTGGTATTTGATAAAAATAAAATTCAAGAGTATTTAATAATACTAGAGGTCGCCCCGCCCTATGGTCGAAATTCGATCATAATTCATATTTTAATTATAAAGTTTCAACTTTTGTAGGTTTATTTTGCCTCTTAGATACGCAAAAAATGATGTCAATGTTGTTTATAGATTGTGAAAGAAACATTGACACTCATTGACAATTGTGTCAAACCTACTGTAATATAAACAAAAATGCTAGTACGAGTGAGGTAGTGTGTGTTGTCGTTATTTTTATAAATTTATGTATTTCTAAGCGTTATTTTAAAAATATTACCTTTTGGCAGGCCTTCCTCCATTTAAACCTCAAATGTGTCAAATTTCAAACTGATCCGTACGCACAATTTTCGTAAACTTGAAATGTTTGCTTCACGTATTAATATTAGGTCATTACGTATGAAATTGGCGTTTTGTAAAGGAGGAACATAAAGTCGATTTTTTTAAACATAATATATTTAGAACCTGGGCGACCGAGCTTTGCTCGGTTATTACTATTTATTGTAATATGGTGGAACTCGAAAGCATAAATATTATTCACGTAATCAGTATAGGTAAATGTTAGACATATTTATGAGAAATATATTATATTGTTATCTCAAACATTAACTACATTTTTTTAAACTTGTCTAAAAACAATAAAAATTATATATAAACTTGAAAATATAAAAAAAAACAAAACTAAGACACCGCGCGGGATTCGAACCCGTAATACTCGTTTCTTGCCGACCGCGTCTTAACCCGCTAGACCAGACGGACATTGGCCGGCAAGACGAAATTAGTGACTATATTCTCCGTGGACAGAAAAACGCATGAAAACTCGAAAACACGCGTTTTTCCAAACATAAGACTAATCTAGTTCGATTGTTTACCCCCGAAAATCCCCATATACCAAATTTTAGCGAAATCGTTAGAGCCGTTTCCGTGACACAGAAACATATAAATATACAAGAATTGATCGTTTAAAGTATAAGATTTAATCAAAGTATATGCTATCATATCATATGCCATTGCTATCTATGCACTTTTACCATCTGATAGGTAGTCATTGATTCCTTTACAAAAAAGACCATTCGGACAGGAATCAATAAAATATTTGAAGGCACTTTGGACTGCCCCATCGGAGTTAAATTTTTTCCCTTGCAAGAAGTTATCCAATTTCGAAAAAAATGGTAATCTGTTGGAGCAAGGTCCGGGGAGTACGGTGGAAGTCTTAGACATTCCAATTGAAGCTCCTCTAATTTGGTATCCGTCTGTTGTATAGTGTGTGGTCTATCGTTGACCTGAAGCAGCAGTGGCCTAGAGCGAATGACCAACCTCGGTTGTTTAGCAGCTAGTATTTCCATCATGATTTGCAATATTTTGTAATCTTCTGGCCAGATTTAAGAAAACTGTAGTGAACGACAACGGCACTAGTCCACCAAACGCACACAAGTAACTTTTTTGAGTCAATTTTCGCTTGGGGCAGGCTTTGGCTGGTTAGCCAGGGTACAGCCATTGCGGTGAGCGTTTCCGATTATCGTACAGGATCCACTTTTCATCACAGGTTTTTCACACATTCGATTTAAAATCCCTTCATTATTGTGCCGGTTGAGTAATCTAACGCAGCTGTCGACGCGAGTTTGTCAGTTTGCTGCACTCAATTCATGAGGTACCAAACTTTTTCACCTTCCCAATTTGCTTCAAGTGGATTAAAACAGTTTTGTCACTAACACCGCAGCCTGCAGCTAACTCGGCCGTGGTTTGCGATGTATACGCTTCCACAATACCCTTCAATTTTTCATTATAGACTTTGGTCTCCGGCCGTCCACGGGCTTGTTCTGCAGGTCGAAATTTCCTTAACGAAAACGTTGGAACCAAAAACGCACTGTGTTTTTTTTTGCAACACCGCCGCCATACACATCATTAATCCTTCGAGCCGTTTCTGCAGCACTGGTGCCACGGTGGAACTCGTACTCGAAAATAATACGATATTTCAAGTTTTCCATTTTGTAAACAGAGTGACGCGAAGAAAAAACCAAATGAGAAAAAAACCAAATGAATTACGGTTGAATTACGGTTTTTGAAACACAAATACATGAGTAAATAGCGGTATAAATTTGAAACTGGAATTCCTAACCAAAGAAGATATATTTGAGATCAAAGTGGCTAGTACGACAAAAAGCCAATTTCATATGTAAGGGCCTAATATAATGATGAGCCATTAAGCAAAGAAATTTACAAGTTTTTACCTCTTATTGGAAATACTGCTAAATATAAAAATAAATAATATAAATAATAATATAAATACTATAAATAATATACTAAATATTCGCCCCCGACTGCCCAGAAACCCTCATCGCCCTGGAAAACAAACATCCATCACAATCCAATCCTTTCACAGTTTCCGATGACGCATTACCACCACTACAAACGTCGAAAGAAAAAGTACGCGGAGCCATCATGTCCTTTCTTCCGGGTTCAGCTGGCGGCCTCGACGGTCTCACCCCTCAGCATCTGAAGGACCTCACCAGCGGTTGCTGCGGGGAGGCCGGCGAGAAGCTCCTGCATGAACTTACGAATCTGTGCAACCTGATGCTACGTGGAGGGGTCGCATCAGATATCGTAGACATTCTGTATGGAGCTAACCTCTGCGCCTTGAGGAAGAGAGATGGTGGCATTCGTCCGATTGCTGTCGGCTCCACATACCGGCGCCTTACAGCCAAACTAGCTTGCAAATCGGTAACTTCCCTCGCGTCATACTTCCAGCCAAAACAGCTCGGTTTTGCCTGCAAAGGAGGTTGTGAGGCCGCCGTTCACTCTTTCAGGACAGCTATCCACAATCAAGGCGATGATGTGTTTCTGAAGGTCGATATCAAAAACGCTTTCAACTCAGTTGACCGAGGCGCCTTGTTGGCCCAAATTAAATCTAAAGCACCTGCCATTTTACCATTTATGCTCCAGTGTTACAACGACCCCACCAAACTCATTTACAAAGACCACCTCATCTCATCCGAAGTGGGCTGCCAACAGGGCGACCCTCTAGGTCCAGCAATCTTCAGCCTTGCTATACACCCGGTCATCGAGCTTCTAGATTCAAAATTTAATGTTTGGTATTTGGATGATGGGACCCTTGGAAGCGATGCACCCACTGTACTATCAGACTTCCGCACTCTGATCTGCGAGTTCCAAAAAATAGGTCTGCAGCTGAACCTAGGTAAGTGCGAACTTTTTGTGCCAGACCGTTGTGGGGATAGAAACGCGATTATATCCAGCTTTAAAGAAATAGCTCCACAACTGTCTGTCATTGACAAGGATTCGCTTTTCCTTTTGGGCTCACCTATTTTAGACGAATCTCTCCCGGACTTCTTAGATAACAAATTACAAAATTTTAATGAAACTTTAGACCGCCTCCTCCAAATTAACTGTCACATGGCCTTTACCCTAATCCGTTTTTGCATTTTCGTACCTAAATTGACATATGTCTTACGGTGTTGTCAACTGTGGAAGTTCCCTCAACTTCTCAAACAGTTGGATGATACCATAAGACAAACGCTCTCCACTATTTTGAATACAAATTTCGATGACCGCGCATGGACTCAGGCAACGCTTCCAGTTAGGTTCGGTGGCCTGGGTGTTCGAAAGCCTTCTGACATATCGCTTCCGGCCTTCTTGTCCTCAGTCCACGCGAACCATAGTCTTATCTCCAAAATACTACATCACCCATCCTACTCCAATAAAGTTACCTTTCTGGACGAGGCCAAGGACGCCTGGAGCGTAACTAGTGCTTGTAGCGAATTGCCTGACAATACTTTTTCCCAAAGGCTCTGGGACGAGCCACTCTGCAGACTGGTACGGAATAATCTTCTTAATACGTCCTCCAGTCCTGTGGAGCAGGCTCGCCTCTTAGCTGCGGAGAAGTGGGAGTCGGGCCTTTGGCTACAAGCATTACCGTCACCCAATACGGGCACATTGCTGGATCGAACAGCTTTCCGGTTAGCTACTTCCCTGCGTCTTGGCACCCCCCACGTCGTCCCCCATCGCTGTGTTTGTGGTGCAAATGTGGACAGCCTCGGACACCACGGGCTGTCCTGTCAACGAAGCGCCGGCCGCATCTCCCGACATCACTGTCTGAACGATCTCATCCGTCGGGCTCTTGTCACCGCCGGAGTGCCAGCTGTGCTGGAACCCTCTGGTTTGGCGCGCGACGATGGCAAGAGACCAGACGGTATGACCCTGGTCCCTTGGAGAGTGGGACGGGCTCTTGTATGGGACGCTACTTGCGTCGATACACTTGCTCCGTCCCATGTCCAGGGCACCTCGAGTTCTGCAGGTGCGGCCGCCAATCAGGCGGAAAACCTCAAGCGGCGCAAATATGAGAACCTTAGTGGGGATCTCATATTTGAACCGTTTGGGGTTGAAACCTTAGGTACATGGGGTCTGGGTGCGCACAAACTTTTCGGAGAAATCTCCAAAAAACTCATTGAGGCCACCCGAGACCCCAGAGCCGGCACCTACCTGGCCCAGAGAATAAGTGTCGCAATCCAGCGAGGAAACTCTTTGAGCCTTCTAGGTACTCTGCCTGGTGGGGATGACCTGGGAGATTTCTTTTTTTTGTAGCATTTTAAGTTTTGGAGTAGTTATTATTTTTTTAGTACTTACCTACTTTTATAGTACAATTGATTTTGTTATCATAACTGATTAAATGTATATCATATTGGAAATACTATATAGTACATGATAGTACATACGGACCAACTTATAAACATCTTCGGAGGCCGATTACCTACCTACTGGAAATTTTTGACTTTATAAAAAAAGTTACGTATCAAACCTCGCCGTTATTTGAAAACACCTATTCGAAGATATCTCACACGATGGGGTTGAATAAATAATCAAATGCTTGGCGCCTCATAGGTGCCCACAGCACAGTGGCGGATTCTCAGTTGCAGCACAGATTAATAAATATTTCCTACGTTATTGTAGTGATCACAGTGCGAGGAACCTCTTGGACTACTGAATTATAATGGTACGGAACGCTACCGGTCGCGAGTCCGACTCGCACTAGGCCTGTTTTAATATTTAATTTCTACTAAACACCTTAAAAGTGTATAGTTTTAATACTTTGGCAAAATGTACTGTAGGGGGTTTGAAGTTTTGAACTAATATAATATGAATTGGAAGTATTTTGAAATATTCTCATATAATTATCACCATACAATTATTGGAAGTAAATATTTATCATTAATTACCCAGCCCTGCTTCAATTTTTGTAAAGTAGCAATGGTAATCGATACCTAGAACAAATCACTTTAAATTGTATTTTTAATATTTTGTTGTAATATTTTGTTAATTTCTTTTATACAATGTTAATGGACATTAACCTATTTTATGAAGCACCTTAACTATATTCAGAACAGTTTTGAAAATTACACAAACCATTGCGTAGATTGTTGAAACCACTATTAACTATTCCTGAAAACTACGCAAAGAGCAGTGAATAATAAACAAAATTGTTTTGATTTTTAAATTTCCTTCCGAGGCTGCTGTAATATCAAAACATGTTCAATCTTTACAATGTTCATTTGATATATTTATTTTAGTCTGAAAGATCGTTTTTCTGTATTCTAAATTTATAAATTGGCGGAAATATTCCGCTGACCTAAAAGTAAACTTAAGCCATTCTAAAAATACACATCCTTCCACCGCGGTTAAGGTACGTAATATATAATTTATAGGTTTCCGTAGTAACTACAATAGTTTCGACTTTTCCGTCCGTCTGTCCGTCTATCGTCCCTTGATAATTTCGGTAATTATGCATAAAAATAGACAAAATTTTGTATAGTTATAGATTGCATATAAACTTTCTTTTTGGCGTTCGTATAGGTAATAAAATTATTTAGTACTTAAGGGATACCTAGCTCCCCATATATTATTATGTGAAGTGGTAAAAATGTTTTTTTTATTCCATCCCATCATGTGGCGTATCGAGAAATAGTTCATTTTTAAATAAAGGTATGGGTTTATACGTGACTTTTTGACGTGATAACGTCTTATAAATCGATGAATGCCCTTGGCTTGGTAAATTTTGGCTTATGATGACGTTATCACGTAAAATTACCGTCCGTAAACCAAATTAACAGACAACCATTTTTTTACAATGTTAATCATTTTAAACTCCTAATCGACCTCTAAAGTGGTTTACAAGTTGGCCTTGAGATTTCTAAACTGTGAGACTTACAAACTTCTAATTTTAAATAATAGGCCATGCTCTTTTGGATAATTATTTTGAACGAAATCTGAGAGTAACTTTTGAAGTAATTTGAAAAAAAAAACCTATTAGGCGTTGATAGTTACGGAACCCTCCTTAGGGTCAGTTCACACCGCATTTTTAAGATAGCTACTCAGAATTGAACTTTATTCACTAACAAAAAAGATACACGTTTCATATGACATCAGTCATGCGCTATGCAACTTGAGATTCGAACTTTGGTAATGAATAAAGTTCAATTCTGAGTGCATCTTAAAAATGCATAGCCATGTCGCGTATGGTTTCGTTTCGGTGTGAATTGACTCTTAGACATGTTATTTAAATTAGCGCAGAGTGCTATTTCCAGTGCTCTGAATTTTCCCGGTCCCGCCGGATTCCGGATTATATGGCCCCAGCCTAAATGTCTATAACTTTGTTAAGATCGTCCACTTGGACGATGTTAACTTTAACAGATTGGATTAAAAATATTTTCTAAGTTACTTTATTCAAATTTGCAGCGACAAAACGGTAGTCATACCATTTTGATCGGACTGTCTTCGACTCTCAGTTACCTGCATTGCATTTTATTTACTTAGGTTTAGGTTTAGGTTAGATTATAGCACGTATATAATAAGACATTACTGAAAATAATACCAATACAAAATGTTTCACGTAAATAAAGTAACAAAATAGAATTATAGAACCACGAGAATCATATTTTAGTAAAAATTAACCTCGAACAATTCTTTAATAGCACCTTGTCTAGTATACGTTGACAAGAGAAATATATTTACGCGACTTGCGCCCGAATACTGAAACACTAATCAAAATTAGGCGACTATTCACAGCTGCTAGCCGAAATGATAAGGGCAGCGTGTGACTTGAGCGTTACTATGGTTTTAATATTCAGCCGGTAAAATCACTTTTGACACTGCGCGCCTAACTTAATATCGCTACGAGAGTAGTAGTATAATTGCGCCATAAGGACAGCGTTAAAATTGCAAACTTGACCCGCAGAATTACTATGGCTTAACCGCAAAAGGTTACAAAATACGAAATGGACATTTCATTCGATGCTACCTTCACGGCACATTAAAAAAGTGAAGAAAACACCATTCTATACTTCATTAACTTTAATTTTTTGTATAAAAGTACCTACATAATAACTATTACACGCGTGTGAGAAGCTTTTGTCCGCCTTGATCGAATCTCGCCCCGGGCAGAAGTACAGTCGCCGACAGACACTGATGGGTCCTATGTATAAGGGCCAAAGTGCAAAATGACTGACAACTTTATAAAACCACACTAGAAGCTTCTACCCTCTTATTAAAAAAATATTTTCACCACGGATCCACAATCGATGTTGCTTTCTTTGTTTGATACGTTGGAAAGCCACTTGACAGACACAGCCAGCAGCATGTATTAGCGTGTGCGTAGTGTAAATATTTTTATTATAAAGGGAAAATAAGTTTAAATATGCTATCATTGTTTAAACCGAATTATATGAAGCTTTGCTTGTTTGCTAACGCCCGAAATCAATAATCAATCTTAATCTCATTTTAGCTGAGATCAAGATTTCAATACATTTCAACGATTCTAGGATTAACTTCACACGTCAATTTACGTCAATTTTTGTTTGAGAATCTAAGATTGAAGTCAATCTAAGATTTTAGATACGTTATTTCGGGCGTATGAAAACTATGCTCCTTATTTATAGGTACTACAGTGTTTTATGTATATTACTTATGTATATAATTTATATTAGTATTTTTACTCCACGTGGCCCATAGGCCCTTTTACGTTAGTTTGGACCTTGTACACTTAAATTCATTTTAATAAAAAGTTTCCATGCAGAAATATATTTTTGGAGTTTACTCCTTAAGAATCGATTTTCATATAAGGTCGGTCGGTATGAAAAAAATATGAGGAGTAAAATCTACTGAACGAATGACCTCGTTACGTTTTCGTGCGCAACCTATTCTGCGCACCTGTCACTTTTTTCACATGGCGCGAATTTTTGAACTCACATCGATCGCTAAAGTTTTTGTTCCTTCTGAGGGACGTGTTTTACTTTTTAGAGTAAACTCCAGTCGTGCGTCGGAGCTGACACACACTTTTTTTTATAACTCACATGATTAATTAATTCGATAAGATGCGTTTATGATAAAAAGGTCAAAATGGCCAAATCGTAAGTTTATCCCATCCCATATACATAGGATAGGACCCATTGACATTTCGACCTTAGTGCTATGTATAAGGTTTGTTGGCTACTATGCATAATATACGGTCAGTGGACAAATTATATAAGGGCTATATTTAAACGTTTGTTTTGACGTCCTTGTCAAGTCTGTGGATGGGAGATGTTGAAAGTTACCTCGTTAAGTAAAAAATGGTGACAAATAGAGGTACTGGGTCCTACAAATATGCGTGATACCTCGTTTGATTCGGTATCATCTATAGTGTGCTAGAAGCGTTTCTATAATTAATGAATAAAAAACTAAAAATATTTAATGAATTTGAAAAAAGTTTCAAAACGAGTAGGATATTTATAATAAAGAACTTCCAACTTTCGAAACTCTATCTCCATTATTTATAACTTTAATTTAAGTCTGAAAACATGTCTCCGCCTTTTCCGCGCGCCATTTTTAAATACTTATGGCCAAAAATTATGTAAGTACGTTTAATAAACTTTTTAAGTTAAATATATTTTACAGTAGGTACATTATTAATTGAGTTTTAAACGTAAATTACAATTTTAAAATTCTGCGTTATGAGCATGGTACAAACTAAAAAAAGTCTTATCTTCATCCATTCATAATTTAAAAGACTCCAAAAAGGTGGATATAATGGCTGTTTCCAGGAATATGGTAATTGGGCCTGGACCGCACTACCGGCTGCATTTATCTTTATAATTTATCGCGTGCCTTTTAATAATAAGCGTTTTCCTTTTATACGAACAATCACTCATATCGGGCGAATTTATAATGATGAGTAGACTGGAATTTTTAACCGACTTCCGAAAAGGAGGAACTTATAAATAACAAACTTGTCATGCTATCGGACGATCTGCGTGACGTTGCCGTTTGTGAAACATTTGATTTGTATAACAATAGATAGCTAGACAGTTGACATTTTCACAGATGATGTATTTCCAACAAATATTAAAAACAAAATTAAAAAAATATAATTGAAGGGGACTCCAATTATACAACAAACGTATTTTTTTTGCTTTTTGTACGGAACCCTTCGTGCGGGAGTCCGACTCAGCAGGCAAGCTTTTATTTGCACACCAGGAAATAGTACCTAATAATAAGAGTAGTAAATATTATAATAGGGAACTGTACCCAGGTGGTCCTTCAAGTTATGCCAAAAATTCGATAGGCAAGGTACCCACTACATAATATTAATATTCAAAGTATCGAATATCCACTGTGTAATAATGTATGAAATTATAACTCAATACTGAGAATTGATGGTGCATGGAATTTAGTAAACTAATAACCCATGCGGGCCTGAACTTGGCTGAAGTGCATCTTCATTAATCATGAACTGGTAAGCTGGATTATGGCCGGGTACGTACCAATCTTCAAAGACTTCAAGCTTACATGCTCTATATACAGTAGACATGTAGGTTCTTAAATAATAATACAGTAATGCATTGAATTGGATCACCTCGTACCTAAGTGATCGACTGCAATGTGTTGAAATATCGAAACTAAACAAAAAAGTACATTTAAAATGACTTACAGATCGAAATACATTATTAATGCAATTGGTATACCACAAGGAAGTATATTAGGGCCTAAACTATTTCTGCTGTGTATAAATGACTTGCCTAGATATATAAACCATGACATAATACTATTTGCCGGCGACATAACACTTGTTATTAAACATAAAAACAAAAATCAATTTTATTTAAAAATGAAATCATCCAAGCATTAAATTCCACAAATATCTGGCTAAGAAATAATGACCTAATCATTAATGTAGGAAAAACTAAAATCATAGACTTTTTAACATATAATAGTAGACCAATGAATCTAAACATTGAACTTAATGATGAAAATATTGAATTCGTAGAAAATACAGTATTTCTAGGCATAAATATAGATAAATATCTGAATTGGAAAATCCATATAGAAAAAAATTGCGTAAAACTAGATCGTTTTGTTTTCGTTCTTAATCGGCTAAGAAATACAAGCACCAAAGAATCAGCGCTTCTAGCTTACCACGGTTACGTAGCCTCAGCTTTAAGATACGGACTCATCCTTTGGGGCAATTCGACGCAGTGCGAAAAAGTGTTTATTGCACAGAAAAAATGCATACAAGCGCTATGTGGTGCGAAATTTAATGAAAGTTGCAAACCACTTTAAAAAAAAACAATATTTAATCTTTGCCATGCATGTACATTTATGAAATGCCAATAATTGTTAAAAGTCACATGTATCTTTTCGTAAAAAAAGAAGACAACACGAAGAGGCCTTTAAGACATAAAAATAAATTATGTATACCTCTACAAAAACTAGACGTATTCAAAAGAAATGCTTATTGTTTGGGAATAATGTTATACAATCATTTACCTGACGATATGAAAAATACAAAATGAGAATATTCAAAAAAATATTATTTAATTTACTATTAAAAAAATGTTATTACTCTATTGATGATTATGTAAAAGATAATGACTTAAGGTTATCTTGATAAAATTAGCTTATTATAATTAAAATTAAATGTAACAAAGTTGTCATAAAGTAAGTGACGCAACAAATAATGTTTAATTAATATTTTATCTTCATTACAATTACTATTATTTTTAATTTTTTAACAATTAACAATACAACATTATAAGTAATAAAAAGATTATCATTCTAATAAAAAAAAAACTAATAATGACATACTAAAAAAATTATAGTCATAAAATAAACTTGTTACTAAGAGAAGACTTATAGAATGCATATTATATTTTTGGTTAGTATAAAAATGATAATAAATTAAAATTTCATACTGTGACTTAAATACCTTATAATGTTATCTATGTTTTTGTTTTAAATAATAATTGTTTAAGTAGTAAAATAACAATATAAACATTTGCACGTCGCATCAAAGGCAGAATAAGCAAGAACAGAATTTACTATTGTAACACCTTGAAATTGTACCTTATTTGAGCAAATAAACATTATCTATCCATCTATCTATCTATTGAAATTCTGTTTTTCATTCCCTTTCATAGAATAAAGACGAAATATTGAGAACATTTTTTTTATTCACTACTGTGTAACTAAATTAACTTTAAGATAAATTTCCAACGAGATTGAATCCTCTAAAGTATTCAGAATAAACCATAATTATTTCAGATAATTAAATAAATAGTTATTTCTTTATGGAATTATATGATATGCGACGTAAGCACAGATTTACACTTACACTTGCTTACGTACAGGAGCGTTTTCAAAAAAAAGTGTACCCCTAACTTTTGGCCTGTCCCCCGTGTTTGAAGTCGAATAACAAGTAAAATTTATATATGGCTAATTATTGTAATGCTTGACAAGTATTAAACACATCAAAACTCGATAAATGCAAACTATTAAATTCACTATACTTTGCGTAATATTTTTAAAATGATCATTTTCAAAACCAAGGTGTCAGTTTTTGGCGTATCCCCACTCAAGTTCCTCAATGTTAGAGAAGCTTTTCTGAAAAGTTTTACACTAGGGTACCATAAGTTTTAGTATCGTTTGAAAGTACCTTTATTTGCAAATCGTCGCATGTAGATCATAATTTAAGTCTTATGCTCATATAAATACAATTTCATTTCCAAAAATATCTTAAATAGTGGTACCGACCGGACATGTCGGGTTTGTCGGTAAATAATGCCATTTGAAAATTTTAGATGACTATTTGAATTTTTGAAATGGCAACACCATCCTTTACATTCACCGTCCGCCATTTTTAAAAAGCTAGTTTTCCAATAGATTTCGAGTAAAACAGAGGTGTTTTGTGAGTGCAACGGCCGTCAAGATTTCTACTGTCTGGTTTGAGACACATTATCTACTTGATACAGGTTAGTTTACATCATTTAACTGTTTTCAGAAGATAAGCAATGTATTAATAAAACGTTATTTATATTTGATCATCAGTGTAGGAAAATGTTTTCGTCAGAATATAATTTTTATTACAAACTGAGAAGAGAACGTCACGTCAGTTTTGCGACATTTTGCTTCGTGACCTATAGGCTGACAAGAAAAGTCGCAAAACTGACAACATAAAGCTAAGTCTACATGTCATTGTAAGATTTTACATTTTTAGGTTTCACAATGCCACTTACTAGCGTACAAAGATCTCAGAGGTATAGAGAAAAATTGAAAAGAGAGAATACTGAAAAATTTTAGGCCCAGAGACTAAAAAATTTGCAAAGGATAAAGTCTAAGAAGAAAAAAAATTCACAAATGACGCAAGAAGAAGCAGAGAAAAGTAGAAAAGCTTGGCGCGAAGAAAAACAAGCTAGCAGGCAGAAACAAAGAAAAAGTGGTCAGGGTACTCTACAGAATGATAATAATTTGACCCATGATACTAATAATTTACAAATAAAAGACATAGAATTGACATTGACATCTAAAACTCATTACGAAAAAACGGTTCGAAACTTGAGTAAAAAAAATAAATACCTATATAATAAATGCAGACGTTTTATAGGATACAACAAAAAATTGATCAAACAGAAAGATAATTATAAAAAACGTTACCAAAGACTTAAACGACAGAAGGAACACGAAGTTAATGATTTGAAAACAGAGTTAATGAAATTGAAAGCAAGAGAAGAAATTTTAGAAAACACTCTTTAAAAAACATACAAAAGTTGCTCTAAACGATCACAAAAGCAAATTTTGAAAAAATTGGTAAAAAATTCAAAAAACAAAAGGATTATTACAAAAATGCTGGGCTTAGAAGGTAAAGTAAGAGAAAAGAAAAAGAGAACGAAACCAACCGAAATCACAGAAATAACAAAATTCTACACGAGAGATGACGTCAGTCGCAATACAGCAGGGAAGAAAGAAACAAGAACTAGGAAGAAAAGTAAAAAGCAGATACGATACTTATGTGACACGCTGGTGAACACTTTTAAAAAATACAAAAGTGAAGGAGGCCGCTACGGATTCACAACGTTTTTTAGAAGCAAACCGTTTTTCATCCTTTCGCCAGGAATTCTAGAAGTACGTGTTTGTGCCCTAAGCATAGTAATATAGACTTTCTACACACTGCGCTGCAAAAACGTGGAATCATCAGTGGCACCAGGAAAGAAGCTTTAGAAAATATATGTTGCGACACAAATAACTACCACTGCATGTACAACATATGTCGGCAATGCAAGAATAAAAAGGTACAGTTCAATCAGACTACAGAGCAGCAAACATATCAGGAAGTACAATGGTTGCAGTCGGAAAGAAAAGAACATTTATATAAAAAGAAAGACAATGGAACTAAGAAAGAAGAAAAGACCATGAGAACCGAAAAAGTGATAAACAAAGGAAGTATCAATGATTTGAAAAACAAATATGAAAAGGATTTCATCTTATTTAAAAAACACCACTTCAACAATGTAAATCAGCAGAAACAATATCAAAAAGCGGTTTCTGAACTAAAGGATAACGAATGCCTAATTGTGTGTGACTTCTCTGAATCCTACGAAGCGAAACTAGCAAATGAAATTCAAAGTATGCACTTCGGTGCATCCAAACGCCAAATATCTTTGCAAACAGGTATGGTTTATTGGAAAGATGAAGCGCAATCTTTTTGCACCATGTCAGACGATAGCAACCATCAGCCACCGGCGATCTGGGCACACCTGTGCCCTGTAATAGAAATGATAAAAAAAAGAACACCAAATGTAGAGATACTTCATTTTTATACCGACGGGCCATCATCGCAGTACCGCCAAAAGACCAATTTTTACTTACTGACTCACTTCACAAGGATTTACGGGGTCAGGTACTCGACTTGGTCTTTTTATGAAGCGCATCACGGTAAAAGCGTAGCTGACGGGATTGGTGGTAGCGTGAAACGGAACCTCGACAAAAAAGTATGCCTCGGCATTGATGTAGTAGATGCAAAAGATGCTTACGAAGTGTCCAAAGAGTCTTTGAAAAAAACCTAAGTATTTCTCATCATGAAAAGCGATATTGATAACATATCACAAATATTGCCAACTAATCTACCAGTTCTCAGGGGAACAATGCAAGTGGATCAGATAATAACAAACGAAAATGACAAAACGAAAATAGCATACAGAGATGTGAGTTCATTTTGCGGGGTTCTGAGAGGACAGTGCAATTGTTTTTCTTTAAAATCCCATTTTGTGATAGTACCCAGACCAATTCGTAATGGTATAATTCCTCTTGATATCTACCCATCAACTTCAACTGTACGAGATAATATGAATTCAGCTCAAGACAAATCGAATGTAGCTACACCGGAAGAAATTGGGTTTGTACCACTGGATTTAGAAAAACGCGTAATGACAGTGGGTATCAATAATGTGGAGCAATATGTTAAGAAAATAAAAGTAGATCTACCCTGGGCTCTAAAAGAAAAAGAATATAATCCTGAAATGAGTAACAAGGCCGACAAAGATCTATGTCAACCAGTTGATATCAATGAGCCTCTTCTGATGGCAGCAGGAAAAGATCCTTCATCTGAAAATGATTGTAGTCCTACTACCAACAACGACCTAAATACCAAAAACTGTAATTCTGAAAATAAGATACTCAAAAGGAGCAGACTAGTTAAACCTGGAAGCTGCAAAACTGAAACGAAGATAGCTAAAGTTGAAACACCTATTAAAATCTATCAACCTATAATTGAGACACGAAGAAACTACCAACCAAAAATCGAGACAGCTCATAATATTGAGACATCAGAAATAGCTACACCTACAGTATTACTCATGGATTTAAAAAATTGCAAATTACAAACTTATTTTTGCGAGCAATCGGTTGAGACAATTGAGATAGATGAGCTTCCAATAATTACCTTACAACAACCTGACGAACATTTATTTACAAATAAGAACGGGCTAATAAATGATCTGTATGACCAAGATGGTAACAACAATTCAATTCAAACGGCAGTAAACAGTAAATCTGTATCTGGAACTTCTAATGATCTTGCTATAAAGAATGGTTCAATTACAAAAAGCAAACCTGAAATGGACACACTCAATAGCTGTAAACATAAAATAAAGATTTTAGAAATAAAGACATACCTTCCAAAACGAAAAAAGGTCTTACATGAAAATGCTTGTAATCCTGTTGGCAACAACGTCCCAAGCACTGAATGTTGCAAATCTAAAATTAAGACAAAAATTAGTATTGAATGTCAGAAATGTTCTACTACAATCTCGGGACCAAAAAGGACATGTATAATTTGCAAAACATGGTATTGCAATGAATGCGTTGGTCAGCAGATATACACTAAATATATATGTGATCCATGTATGGAAAGTTAAAAGGTGTAGTGTATTTATTTCTCTTGAAGCTTGAGATTAGTTTTTTTTGTTTTATCTTACATACCCTTAACTGAATGTACGGTTTAATGTTTTAAGCAGATTTAATAGACCTCCCTACAACTTCTTTCTACTGTTATAGTGTTTTGCTTGAAGTATTGAAACTTTTACTACTTATCTTTTTCTTTTACAGATTGGACAACATTCAAAGTTGATAAAACTAAACATCAAATCAAAGCTCCACAACATGGTTATTTTTTTGGATATTGATAAAATACTATCAATGTATGATTTCGTGCTGTGCTATAACAATAATGCTAAGTGTCCCTGGCCTTCAACTCACTTTGTCATTTCTAAAAATGGCTATGCACGAAGACCGAAGCATTTCATATCAGCCATGAGTAGAACTGTCATTTTTTACTTATTAAATACTTCATATTTTTGGTGCAATAATTGCAAATTCTCTCTTTATGAACATTACCCGGAAGACGAATGTACAATTGGTTGGAATGGTTGATTGTATTTTATTGGAAGAAAGATTCTGATTTAAGTTTCGATTTTCTGTCTGTTTTTTATTTAAATTTTGAATAAGTACTTACTTAATACTTCGAAAAAAGAATTTGGTTTTGATTTTTATTTAATTACGAATAACATAAGTATTTGTTTATGGTTTTGATTTTTATTTAATTAAGAATAACATAAGCATTTTTCGATTCATGATAATCCTGAGAGATTTTACAATTCATACAGTACAAGTTGTACTGTACAACAACGGTCTAGTCGTTTAAATTTGTTATAATATCATTTTGAATATTACTTAAGAAATACAATTGTAGTGATAGTTACCTCGAGTATCACTTTTTGATATTGTTTTGATTAATGACTTATCTAAGTACCTACTAATAAGTAAAATCTTATAATGCTCAATTTTGTTGATTATAATATAATGAATGCCTAAACCAGGGCTGTGATTTTTTTATTATTATATTAAGTAGTTGTAACTGATCTCTGTTAAATTTTCATAAGGTAAGGTTCCTAAATTGTTATAGGGTTCCTAAGTTAATATAATGTAATATTCCTAAGTTTTTACATCGTAATGTTCCTAATTTTCGTACTGGATATCCTAAGAAGTAATATTTACCTGAAAGGCATCTTGTTTATTATTATTATTATTTAGTTAATACACTCGCAACAGGTAAAAAACACCAAAAAACTGCTAGATCAGAAATCTATGGTTTTTGAGTTATAGTCAATTTATTTTCAAAAACTTGTGATTTGTGAAATATGGAATATTTGATAAAATTAGGGAACTTTTGCTGTATGTTGTACACTTACCGATTTTTTTATTTTACAAAAGCACGACAAATGCAATCAAAAGCGTTTCTCATACAAAATTAAAAAATTAAATTGGCCATAACTCAAAAACTAATTATTTATTTAGACTCAGTACTTCTAAGGACAACCGGTTAACAAGATAAAGATATCCTACTTATATTTTGCGAATTCACCATAAATCTTAGTTTCTAGTACTTAACCTATACTTAGTTCTCTTAGTAACCTATACTTGATACTGTGTTAAACGGAGCGTTTATGTAATTTTTTTATGAGACTGTTTTCAAGGGTTGTTGAGTAATAAACAATTAAATTTTAACGAATTCTATAGTTTTATTTTAACCATATAAATTTTTGGATTCAATGTAAACCCAGCCTTATAAAATATGGTCTACCGGTTTTGCGATTGTCCCCCGTTTTGCGACAGGAAAAATATTAATTTTTACTTATTTTTAATATTAAGGGATAAAATAATTTGAATTAAATATTTTAAATGGTTTTACTGTTCCGAAATACAACAATCACTTTGCCGATTATAAACGACATTCATTATTCTATCGTAAAAGTAGCGGCTACTTTGGCATCAGCTGTGACAAAACAGAACTTAAAGCTAGTTTTTTTGGCATTATTTTCAATTTGTCGGCTTTAATGTTCTATTTTTAAATAATATATTTTATAATTTTCGTAACGCAATTAAAATATTTCGCGTCTTTCTTCATAATTAATAGTTACATGAACATTGAAGACTGTGGCAAAACTGACACTTTTTTCACAGTGCCAAATTAATTTGATGATTTCTCGTAAAATAAATTAATCTGCAAGCAATCAAATATAATTTCCATAAACTATAATGTATCTTTAAAATATCCAAATATAAATTTCATCAAAAATTTAACCATGAATTCAGTCATGGTACACTTTATTTTGAAAACGCTCACAGAGGAATAGCTTTCATACGAGGGCGGCACTGAAAATTTCGGGAATCAAGGAAGTGACACAACATTACTATTTAAAAATGTATTTATTGCTTTTCGAAGTATTCTCCGCGAAATTTGACACATTTTTCCGTACGATGGAACCGATCATTGAAGCAACCATTCCATTCGGAAGTTGGGGTCTCCAAAATGGCCGTTTTGTAGGCGTCCACAGCTTCTTCAGGTGATGAAAATCTCTGACCACGCAATTTATTCTTTATTTTAGGGAAAGTATAGAAATCATTAGGGTTTAGGTCGGGGCTGTACGGCGGATGGTCTAATAATTCTATGACTTATTGTTCTAAAAACTCTTTTGCTCTGTGCGCGGTGTGAAAACTCGCATTGTCGTGATGGAGGATGATGCGGCGGTTGCAGTTCTCTTTACGGAGTTCAGAAACGACCTGTGGCAAACAAATGTTAGCATACCATTCTGCATTAACCGTTCTTTGTCCCTCAAGAGGAATAGTCACAACATGGCCGGTTTTGGAGACAAACTTGGCCACCATTTGTTTTGCAACACTCCGTGAACGAACAATTTTCGTTGGCTTTAACTCATTTTCGAACACCCAAACTCGTGACTGGTTTTTTGTTTCGGGTTCGTACGCGTATATCCAGGATTCGTCACCTGATACGATGTTGTATACAGCATTTGAGGATCCTGCGTGGAATCTTTCGAGAGTTCTGACGCACCAAGTAACGAGCCGCTTTTTGCTCTTCACAGAGCAAATGCGGTATCTATCGGGAAAACAACTTTTTTACACCTAATTGTTCATGCAAGATTATTTGTATTTGACTCATGCCAATGTCTAAAGTTGCCTGAATTTTGCGGTATGTCACATGTCGATCTTCCTCAATCAGCTTACGCACAGCATCAACGTTTTCTTGGGTGACTGCAGTTTTTGGACGACCTTGACGGGGATCATCACTGAGCTTGACACGTCCCCGTTGAAATGCAGCAAACCAGCGATAAATTGTGGTTTTGGATGGGGCTTCATCACCAAATGCAGAAATCATCCGGTCAACACACTGTTTTTGTGTTAAACCACTTCGAAAGTCATAATAAATCATCGCTCTAGAATTTTCTCGAGTCAATTCCATTTTCTCAACGACTAAACAAGTTTGACAAGACCTTGTGACAAGACCGAGAATCTTTTTTTAAATAAATAAACGGTATTCGATTTTTAAAACCAAGGAGTTTTAAATTAAAAAGATTTTAATACGACAGGAACAGTGGAAATATTCCATTCCCGATACTTTTAGTGCAGCCCTTGTAGAACGATCCAAATTCTCAGGGTCGTCACAAAAGATGGGGGTAAATTAAACTAAGTGTAGCGTCAGTATACGGTTATTGAGAAAGTCTGAGGCCGTTTGTCCACCGCCACCATCAACGGGTCGTCAACGAGAAAGACATGACGACGCCGAAGTAGCGATACATATATTTACTATAGCCATCTTTCCTAGACTATCGCTATTTGTAATCTCTGAGGGCATTATTTTTAACCGACTTCCAAAAAAAGGGGGCGGTTATACGTTCGGCTGTATATATTTTTATTTTTATCCTCTTTTTTAATAAATACATCTTTTATTTTTGTATGTTTAACGATTACTCCGCCGTTTGTGGAGCGATTTAAAAAATTTTTTTTCATGTAAAAGGTATAAACCCATATTGGTCCTTTTGACATCAAACTGGTGACCTGATGATGGGATCCATGAGGAATCGAGGGAACTCCTCGAAATTTATATGCACTCATATGAGTGAAATCATCATATGGTGATTTCATTTTTTTCTGAAGTAGTCCAAGCATATGCTACCAAAAAATAAGATTTTGCACCAAGGTATAGTCTGAATACAAAAATTCTGAACAGAACTCCTGACTGCTTATAGATACATGTTTGGGGATTTCGGTGTTGTATAAAGAACTGCAAGCATATACCACTATGTCAATTACAGTAATCATCATTATCACCACCATCATCACACCATACATCATCACATTAAGATGATATAAATGGTACTTCTCATAATATTATACATCGACACGGATATCTTTGAACATTACTCTGCTGTTTATGCACCTATTTGCAAACTTCTTTTGATGTTGTAAAGGGTATAATTCGAAATTGGTCCTTTAGTCACAAAAGTGGAAACCTGATAATGGAATCTATGAGGAATCGAGGGAACTCCTCGAAATTTATACGGACACATATAGTGATTATGACTTTTTCTGAAGTAACACAAGCATATGCTACCAAAGGTTATACCCTGGATCCCAGATATATTACTGAATAGAACTCTTCAGTCTTTAAATATACGCGTTTGGAAACATTGTTTAAAGAACTGCAAGCATATGCCAAGATGTAACTTACAGTAATCATCATCATCATCTTATTTACAATACCTAATGGAAGCTAGGCGCGTATTCAATTATACATTCGAACGTTTAATTTAAACGTTTTTAAAATGTATTAATAAAAAATTATCAAATATAACTAAAAAGGACAAAAAATATTATTTTTAAACAAAAAATTAAACCGACTTCCAAAGTAAAAACACACAGATTTACTATGTATTTTTAACACGAGTTCTATAAAATTAAGTAGGATATTATCTGGACTTCAACATTAAGAAGATTGAGTAGAGAAATAGTTAAAATTTTAGCCGAATTTAAAAGGGGAATTATTTAGAAAATAAGATTTATTTCATACTTTTTTGTGCATTTTTACTTTGGAAGTCGGTTTATTTTTATAATCTGCGCTGAGGGTGAGTTACAATCTTTTGAGCAATTACTCATGTTCGTCAATTCACAACACTTCCGATGGTAAAGTTGACAGTATTGAGTTTTATCGTAAATTATAAAACAATAGGTGTTTTATAATAATGTTATTATTTATGAATATACTCGTCTATAATTTATTTCCTGTTGACTATTCTGCTTTATGTTACATATGCGATTACTGTTATTATAATTAACGTTTACATTATGTCTTTAACATGCAGCATATTAACGCAGAATTTGCAGTAATAGAGCTACAAACAAACCCTTCTTCACGCTCATTGAATGTAACATTAGTTTATTACCAATTAACATGGCGGCGCGGTGGATTTATGTGGTCGTAATAGCCCATTCAACAATACCACCACGGTAAAATTGTTTTTAGATGCATATCCTACGCCTTATTATTGTCCATTATGATGCGAACTGAGGTGCGTAGAAGATTGATGACTTAATCAACTCACTGATACAGTTTTATCGTGTAGCAGGTGCCGGAATATAGGCCATTGACCTGATACACTACAAAAGTTAGTAAAGTAAACAAATATTTAGGGGTTCGCATCCTTTGGATCAAATTGGAAAATCAGTTTCGTCACTTCGTCATTGCTTGCTTAAGAAATCTGTCACTTCACTTGAAAATGGCGCCGCGCAGTTCCGGCGGTTGACAATTCATGTGTCAGACTATAATAGTAATAACAAACATATTTAATACACATCCATGACCCAGGAACACAGAAAACTTTTTGTTCCTTCGGCGGGATTCGCCCCCCCCCCCCCCCCCCCCCGTGAAGTAAGAAAATACGTGGTTACGGGGTAAGTGGAAATTTTCATTCTTTTTCTGTAGGATTCACAGTTTCCTAGATAAAAGTGATTATTAAAAAAAATACATCCGCCATTTTGAAATTTACAAATACATGTTTTTTTTTTGTAATTAACATCACCTTAAATCTAGAAAAGTACACCTAGACTCATTTTATTAAAATAAATCTTTGAAATTCAAAATGTATTTCATTATTGTATTGAGCACCCCTAAAAACCTCGAAGACGCCCATATAACCATATCAATTTTACAGAAAAATAAATATTCGCCATTTTGATATTTCTTATTAATAATATCTGTCTGCCAGTTTCAAATATTCAGTGAACAAAACTGGTATTATTTAGTCGCCAGATTTGGAATGTACACTTTATTTACGGGCAAGAGCTAGACTACTATAATAATTATAGTAGTCTCTCACCTCACCAAGAATAATTCTTGGTGAGGTGAGAGTTGAGACACGCGTTTTAAAAGTATCCGTATTTTTTTTTTTTAATAAGATTAGTACTTTATCTCTTTAACTTTAAGAGCTTAATAATATCTTTAATAACGAAAAGTCTAGGCGAGTCTAGTAAATAGTAAATTGTAATGCTAAATTACAAAGATCACGCAAGTCCCAACACAAGTAATGCTATTATATATTATTAAATGCATGCAATAACAGGCTTCAAACTATGTTAGTTAGTAATAACTATAAATGTTTAAGCAAACTAATAAAATAAGTTTCTTCGCTCTATTTTCTATAAGTTTGAGTACAATAATATTATGGTTAAAAGCGAGTTAGAACTTCGCTTTTAGTTTGAGTTAGAACTTTTTCTATACATGGAAAAATATTTTTGAAATTACCTAATTTAAAGTACTTACTTACTTTTACAATGCACTTAATAAGATTACACTATATTTATTTTTACTATTTATGTACACACGATATATATATGTATATATATATCGTGTATATTAATAATACTAAATAAATATTAATAATATTTTAAGTATATATATATATATATATATACTTAAAACTATAAATACATTTTGTACAAAGGCACATCCTATTCTAAATGGAATGTCTTCTAGAAGACTTATGTGATGAACGTAGGTAGGACTAGGTATAATATTATATTTTATATTATTAAAAAAATTAAGCATTTGAATTTGAAACCCACGCTTTGTAGTAGGTACGGTGTACCTCATTTCGATCTTTTATTGTTTTGTAGGAACTGCATCCGCCCGCCCGCCCGGCCCTCAGTTCGTTTCTCGCAGGGCTGCTTATTTTCTTCTTCATTTTCCTCTTCATCGTATTAAATATTTTCAGCCAACTAACTTATGGTATAGGCTATTAGTGTTTACAGACGCTTTCGCAAATACTTTTAAGGGTTCCGTAGTTTACGCCTCGGAACCCTTATAGTTTCGTCATGGTTGTCCGGTGAGTGCTAGGGAGAACTTTGTATGTGTTGTTACTGTAAAGTGCTAAAATTAAACCACGATAAATATTTTTGGGGCACCTCCCCTACACTTAAAGCAGGGATGGTTTTGGGGCACCTCCCCTACACGTAAGGAAGGGATGATTTTGGGGCATCTCTCCTACACTTAAAGTAGGGATGATTTTGGGGCACCTCCCCTACACTTAAAGTAGGGATGATTTGGGGTACCTCCCCTACACTTGAAGTAGGGATAATTTTGGGGCAACTCCCCTACACGTACGGTAGGGATGATTTTGGGGCACCTCTCCTACACTTAAAGTAGGGATGATTTTGGGTGCCTCCCCTACACTTAAAGCAGGGATGATTTTGGGGCACCTCCCCTACACGTAAGGTAGGGATGATTTTGGGGCACCTCTCCTACACTTAAAGTAGGGATGATTTTGGGGCACCTCCCCTACACTTAAAGTAGGGATGATTTGGGGTACCTCCCCTACACTTAAAGTAGGGATAATTTTGGGGCACCTCCCCTACACGTAAGGTAGGGATGATTTTGGGGCACCTCTGCTACACTTAAAGTAGGGATGATTTTGGGGCATCTCCCCTACACTTAAAGTAGGGATGATTTGGGGTACCTCCCCTACACTTAAAGTAGGAATAATTTTGGGGCACCTCCGCTACACGTAAGGTAGAGTTGATTTTGGGGCACCTCTCCTACACTTAAAGTAGGGATGATTTTGCGGCACCTCCCCTACGCGTAAAGTAGGGATGATTTTGGGCACCTCCCCTACACTTAAAGTAGGGATGATTTGGGGTACCTCCCCTACACGTAAAGTAGAGATGATTTTGGGGTACCTCACCTACACGTAAAGTAGGGATACCACCTACACATCTATCCTATAAACTATAACGGCTTAGATAACTTTGTTAGTTCAGGAGATAAAGAGGCCTAACTTGTAAAATGCGCTTACTTTGTAAAACTTCGTACAAAAATAACAAAACAATAAGTAAACGTGTAAAATAATAAAAATAAATTCATAAATGGGCTGTTACGGAACCCGCGGCCACTTGGTTTTTTGGTATATTCATGTCGTATAAAATATAATATTATCTTATACTTTAAACGAGTAATTCTTGTTTAGTATATCTATTATTTATTTAAGAGCCATTTCACAAAAATAATACGCGCGAGATTAGGTTACTGTTTATGTGTGCGTGTGACACTCACATTACGCAACGTAAGCTGTGTAAAGTGCGCATCGAGGTGGACTATACAATCTTGAGCCGTGATCGTAATAAGAGTAGGCTAGTTTCCTAATTTAATATTATAAGTTTTTTTTTTGTTCTAATTAAAAGCATACCTAAGTGCGATTAAATTCTCAGAATAAACTGCACATCAAAAATTAATATTTTCGCAGATACACCATTAGTGTGTATTAAAAAATCAAACTTTTTTTAACATTGTCAGTGTAAAAAACCTACATAATTAGTTTACTCGCATCAAAATTTATAATATAATTATTATGGTAAGTACGAGTATAAACATGAACACACAAATTTCGAAGATAATATGAGCAAATATGTTTTGCACCCTACCAATTTCCTACAATTTAGTATGGAGTGTTTTAAGGTGATAGCGGAATTTCGCAAACGAATAGCCGTACCTTCGAAAATATAAAGTTTTGGAATGCAGTATTTTCTGAGAATTTACTCACACTTAGGGGTACTTGTCATTAAAACAATAAAAAAAATTAGGAAACTAGCCCTTAGACAAGATATGAATTTTAAATATTTAAAAATTCATATATCATAATATATTTTAATAATTATTTATGCAAAGGTCTCGACTAATAATAAAACACAAATAGGTGGATGTAATGTAAAACATATAATTGCAAAATAAAAAAGGCACATAGTATATAAAATCAAGTAATACTGTTGATAACTGCCAACAAAAACTTTTTTTTTTTTTTAATCTATAGATTTTAAATACTAAATAAATATTTACCGTAAAGGCATTGATCTTGCCTTTCTTGGATCTATGATTTCCGGCAATAAGCAGTCTTGGTAAAAACGAATCAATTTAGGTAACATTTTTTCCTGCCAAAAACTATCATCTTTTTCCACTCTTACAGTTTTTAAAGGAAAATCAGGACCAGTCCACACAGCAAATATACATACGTCTTTTTTGGCTATGTGCAACTGGTACAGGGCGTACCTGGTAGTACCAGTCGTGATTTTTATTCATCTCTACTTCAGATTCACTGTTCAGCTTAAAACATTTTAGTTTTTTAGATTGTAACGCGGTATCAGGATCAATTCCAAAAAGTGAACTTGGACATTTCACTTCCACTAATCCTTCACTGCACAACCCATCTGGTGTAGCCCCCAAATAAAAATATTCTTCGTCGATAAAAAGTCCACATTTTTTTATATTTGTATTTTCCTGAACACTTAGTTGTGCAAGGGCCTTTGCTTCACTATCCCTACCGTGTTTTATAGAAGTAATGTGGTCGAGGCTATACGAATAGAGAAGCGATTTAACGAGGGGAGCAGAGTTTTGATTTGCTCGTCTTTTGCAAATTTTAGCAAATGAGGACGCAGTCAGAATGCACCTTCTCAGTTCAAGCCACGAGGAGCTTTCCGCTTGTAAAACGGTAGCTCTCTCAATCTCATCCCGTTTCGATGCTTGTTCTTTTAAACTTTTTAAAAACATTGTTTTCCTTGCTCATAATCCTCAGCTTCCATATCAGGTCTTTCACATGAACTTCCATAATGAGCATCAACAGGATTGAAAATAATTTTTTTTCGAAAAGTACCTGCTCGAGCTGTCACTTCTCGGCTATTTTTTGCATATCTCCTGGTTTCTAATAATTTTAAGGATTTTCCTGGACTAGCGTGACAATTTGTTTTATAAAATGTATATTGTGGCATACCGGTATTAAATGATACCACTGCAGCATAACATCTTGTAGTATAGGAATCTTTGAGGGAAAAATTTACACGTTTCCCACCTACCATCTTAGCTACAATGCTATTAAATTGTTCTGCGCGATTATTAGTGTAAGAATGCAAAAGACTGCGAGAATGGTAGGCGAGTTGAGATGCGTTTTTTTCAGCTTCAGCATTAATGATCTCCAAAAATATGATGTGTGCTATTTAAAATATCTTTTTGCAGGTTCTGAATTTTATCACAATTTAATCCACTGTCCTGTTGTCTCTCTTTAATAGCAGCGCGAACAGCAGTACGCAGCCTTCTTAGTCTTTCCGTATTTAAAATTTTACGTTCTACAAGGGGAACAGCAGTATCTTTTTGTAGTAACAAATTTTTTCCGTTATAATTACGTAGCAAATGATTTTTACATTCAAATTTTTTGTCTAGGGATATCTGGGTATGGTCGACTCTCCAATATACTTTTATACGTACTTGAATCGCCATCTGCAATTAGGGTGTTGTAAATCAAATTTCTGTCTTTAATGGAATTTTTAAAACCTTCAACTAATATGGCTTGCTCCATGCTGGTTGAAGAGCCTGAATGATTTTTAGTGCATTTGTGAGCTTTTGCTGGCTCACCTTTTTTGCTTGCTTGGACACAAATTACACAATATTTATTGCGAACTCCAATGTGTAGCACTTTACCACTGTGTTCTCCTATTATGGCTGCAACACCAGAAAGGGCAGAATAGTTATTTTTATACGAGCGTTTGCTCCAACACTCATCCGCTTCGACTGGTATCATTGCTATGCCTGCATTATTAATATCACCACGTGATTTTGCTGCTTCAATTTCTTGTTTCGCTGCATTTATCATTGTTTCTTCGGCGGCAGTTTTCCACATGTTGGAAACAGCATCGTGTTTCTTACTATATAATCGAAATGCCATTGTAGGCAAATCCATTGATGAAATAATTTCATTTAGGTTTGATAAACCAATTCCCGTAATTATTGAACCTGATACAGCTCCTGCATTGATATCCAGTCTTGCTTTACTTGTGCTAGTGTCTGTAGTATTTAGGACAAAGATAGTTCCACACATAGTACACTTTAAGTCAAATTTAGATACGAGCCCCATCTGTTTTTCTTGGACAATTTTGATAAAGCTTAATTTGCAATCAAATTTCTCGCTATGCTGGCTAATATTTATTAATTGGCTCCAAAAGAATTGAAAATCAATTATCCTTCTGCTATCCACCAAATAGTCGCCCTAAAGAAATGGTAACAATGAAGACTCATTCATTAAATTGCATCTTAAAGTATTATATGAAACTATAAAAATATATTTACGTTTGAATCTGAAAGGGTCATTGATTCATCTGGGTCTTCAAGATATGTTGCAACATGTTCATTCTCCTATAAAAGACATTATTTATTAATAATTAGTAAATAAAATTTAATTTTAATCTAGGATTGTGAAAATATTATATACAACTTCAGTTGCCGAATTTGTAAAGTCATTTGCACGGCTTGTACTGGGCACTGCGTCGGAATTGAAATTGCTACCCTCTTCTAGGCGATTCAGACGATTTCTCATCCTAAAACAAAAATAAACCTAAGCATTTATAACTATAAATTAAAAAAAATCCCCGACAAAAATATGAATCTCCATTTTATGGTGGCGGCCATCTTGAATTTGAAATTTATCATAGTTTATTTATTTATATTCTAATAGTCAAGACCTCTCATTTAATACCTACATTGAGGGGGTCTTGAAAAAAATATGTTTTCCGCCATTTTGTGGCGGCGGCCACCTTGGGCCAATTTTTATCAAACAAAGCTAAGAAAATTTCCGACTAATTTACCCGGGGTTTAAAAAGACCCGGTGGATGGAAATAGGCTCGCCCCATTTACATCATACCTTACGCAGAGTAGTGTGTATCTCTATACACCCCTTCTATTTTTAGCCTACCCCATCGGAGATACAGGCGTGATGCTAAGCTTGGCAAAATATCTAATATGCTAGTGTCGCTATAGCGTTATAATAAGCAAATATGTTGTCCCGACCTCTTAGTAATATTCGTGCAAAATTTGAAGTATATCCATTAAGTACTTTCTGAGATTAGTCCGGACAAACATACAGACAAACAGACAAAAATTCCAAAAACTATATTTCGGGCTTCGATATCGATTGTAAATCACGCCTCAACTTGTATTCTTTTATAGAATATTCAATGTACAGTTTTGACATTCCTACGATTGTATTATATATGTATAATGTATATAAAATCATTTACCTCACCTCTGTTGCTTTTTTCAAGGCAGCAGTGTTATCGCGTTTTCTTTTTTTAACACAACGGTATACACTATCCTTGCAACCCATAGCTAAAAAAAATATATCTTTAATCTTTATTATTATTATACAAATAACAAAAATAAATCATACTAATATCTACATATTTCATAATAAACAAAAGTTACCTCACAAACAAAACTCAAAGTGGATCAAAAATATTTGGTCGCACTATAGTCACCAATCCACGATACGACGTACGAAAGTCGGGATGCGGGGAAAAATTGCACAGATCCTATCTCGACGGGCACTCGCGCCGGACTGACCGGTGCCCGTTTGCGCATTGTGATTTGTACTAATGTTTACATCAATATATTGACTAATTAATTTAAAATATTTTCAAAATAACTGTACAAATCAATTCTCCAAAGAACATTTTTTATACTGACTTAATTTTGTTTTATTAATCACACTAAATTTAAGCTAAAAAATGACGATAAAATAAAGCGTTAATCTTAAAAATTTGCCAAATAATTATTTTTTTTACTCTCTAATAGTCATGAAATTCAAAAATCTGTTACATTAAGTGACGAGTAAAATATATGTCCGATGATTACTATATTTTTTTAAGCGAATTATATCAGCATTATTAATAGATATAGGACTTTGAAATTGAGTCTACGACAATTTTTCATTAAAATGGTTGTGGGAGATTGGGCACTGAAAAATAATTAAATTCATTTTAGTAAATGTGTTACATTAAATGTCAAGACGAAAGATTGATCTATTGTTTGCAATTATTAAATAATTTCTAGGTGTTGCATAGAATAGAAATTGGGTAATCCGAAATCTTAGAAATTCGCGCGAAAGTGTGAAATGGCTCTTAATCTAATACTCGATTTACATGAGTGTGTACTCATAGAATTTCACGCAGAGGAGGATAGATACATAGATTTAGATACATTAGATACAAGGAGGACTATCTCTCTAAGGCAGAAAAGCTAAAAAGTGCCCGACAAAAGTAGTTACATAACAGTTCCAAAACTGGCCATAATGGCGCTAGAGTCAGAAATGGGTGTGATATGAAGTTAGCAATAAGAGATGGAGTGAAGTTAGTTGAGTTTAGTTATTTAAACTCAACTAACTGAGCGCTATAATTACGGCCAGTTTTGTAACTGTTATTATCGCTTATATACAAACACTTTTTCATGTATGGACATAGTCCACCTTTCCTCTACCCTCCATTATATTTGTCCTTTCGTTGCGTAATTAAACATACTAGTGGTAGCACGTGGTCGAGATTCGCCAAAAATAATTCATGTAATTTTTAAGTTTGAACTATGTAAGGGTTATTTAGCTAATTAGATAAAAAAATATACCTATTTAAGTGTCGTGACGGATTGACAAAGGTCAACGTGTAACATAATTGTATCTATGAAACGCACGGTAGTGTGTGTTGTAATTTTGATTATTTTTTTATATTTTTTAGCATTTTTTAAATAATATTAGCTTTCTGCACACCTTTATCCGCATAAACTTTAATTTATCGACCAAATTTCACACTCTTGCAGCTACACAATTCTCGTAAAAATTGTACCGTACCGAAAGTTTTTTCTTCACGTATTCGTATAATGATTGTGAGTTATTTCCATGGAGCAGATATACAGCTCTTTATCTGCTCCATTGCTATTTCCCTATATAGTTATCGAAGCGCGAGGCTCACTTATGCGTTGTACTTTTTACGTTATTGGCAAATTGGTGTCTCGAGTTCGAGTCCTGTCACACTAAAAGTTTTGTGGTTATTTTTTCAATACCTGTCGTCATTTATTAATTTTTTCCGTACTCTAGAACTCCAAGCAAAGCTCGGTCTCCCAGACACTGTATGTTTACCTAGTATCGCGATTGGCTACATAAGTAGTGCGTACTAGCTAGGTCAAACTTGCCAACTGCCAAGACCATGGCGTGGGGTTCCTATAACTCTATTCCTATCGGTTTCCATTACCACTTACCTATCGAAGACCCCAACTATACCGAAGACCAAATCCCTACCTATTGTACAGGTTGGGGTTTTCATATGAAAGAGAACCAGCCTTCGCCACTGTCCAAGACAATTAAAGTTATTGAGTATGTAAATGTTTTCAGAATTTTCCTATAATTATGTGCAATCTGCAACAGGCCTAGTTACACAAATTGCTCGCTACGATTCCAGAAACCGATTACAGATACGGCCATACTAAATGGCGGAATTAGCGCGGCGCCGCGTCAGTTCTCCTTCAACTCTCATTTATCACCCAATGTGTTGTTCAACGTACTTTAAATCTGCATTAAAAGAGTACTGGGTATATATGAAATACACATTAGTGAAGTACCGAGGATTGAGTAAGTAACTGACAAGTTTCTGTTACCTTATATTAGGTTGCGTAAAGTGAAGTACGGATATTCTGGGCGTATGATCTTCTGTTTATATCAAGACGTTTAGGCTGAAAAATAATACAAAATATACAAAAAAAATTACATTGCGCTCATAAGAGAGCACTGAGGTCATTAAAGAAACGGGTGATTTAAACAGGAAGCACAGACTTTGCATAAAAACATTAATACAATCAGCTGTGTGAGGACCTTAACAGCTCCTAAAAAGCGTAATGTTGTTAAAAATATAATTTTTTCTCTAATTAATTTTCAGCCTTAGCGTCTTGATTAAGCAGTACTTAGATCATGCCTAAAATATTCGTTATTGATTTTGAATAATCTTATATATTAATGTATATGTAGATTGTAGAGTCTACCGACTATAAAATTAGATTATAGGAGGATACCAACACCGAGTGTATATTGTGTATATATATATAATAAAATGTTAACAATAAGAAACCTGGTTTTCATATGTGTACGTACAAACCAGCTATTGAAAGCGAAAAAATATTTTTATGATTCATAATTACAAAGGTAACTTAATGATTATACAGTTCAAGAAACGCACGCCATTCCACTTAATAAAAAATAGAAAATAATAATACGCTACATATTTACAAAGTTTTTTTTATTTATATTAAAGGTACGCCTAAAAATAAAAATGTCGTCACTAAGCATCAGTTCATATCGAGACGCAAGTCGCAACGCAGCGCGGCGCCGCTGAAATCCGCAGTGAAACGTGTATCTTTTTGTGTTTTTTATAGTGATTAGTGAACAAATTTCAATTATGAATCACATCTTAATAATGCCGTGTGATGAGTGTGAGCTGACCCTAATACTGTCATCACTATCAGACATTCACCTCATAATAGGCGGCGAGCCGACGAGCCCACAGCTATTTATCTTTTTCTCTTTATTAAACATTATTCTCTAAAACGTATCCAATATATTTCAAGTTAGAGCCCTCCCAGGTGAATGAAGATCTTCAGATAAGAATAATGTGCCATCATTTATTTAAAGTTATGTTGATGTTTTCGAACAATTCATTCGAAAAGATTGTTTAATCTTTGTTTTAATAATTACATCTAAAGGTCGATTCTGCTATTTTAATCCAACAATAATGCAGCTTCGATACTTGTTCGATACAGTCCGAATCCTATCAAACAGCAAAATCGCATTCTACTAAACCTCAAACAAACGTCAAACGACGAATTTCACAGCGATGTAATTATTATTGTATCGGTACTTGATTGTAGATTGATCGAACCACTTATCCGTAGAAAACGGTATTCTCTTATATTTATAAACTTGACTCCAATTTGACTCGCACCGAACCGTTAACCGGTTTTTTTTCACTTTGACATGTGGGGATGTCATAACATAAAAATATTTATTTTATTCCCCTGTCTACCCGCGCGGGGAATGTTGTCCGTCCGTCTCAAGACAAAAAGAAGAAAGAAGACAAAAACTTTGTGTATCACAAATATGGCTATCCACGCCCCAATTTCGACGATTTTGTGTAATGTTTCAAAAAAACAACACGAGCAGCAGACGCGCCTTAACTGACAATAATTGAATCATAAAAACACTGGATCAAATCTTATCAATACAAACGTTAGATCAATACAAACGTCAAGCAACAGCTGTCTTTGTACTCGCTTTATTTAAGAATTGTAGTCAATGTAATTTCAAAATGACTATGTTGGGATTTTAAATGCACTAAAATAGTGTAGTAGAATACCGACTTTCGGTCAATTTATGATAACAGGATGATTAATTTATAATGAATTGATGGTAAGTTAAATACGAGAATCGGGCCTCTATTCGGTATTAATGCACTCAAGTAAAAGAGAACTCCTCCGAAACGACTAGGATATTTACTCTCTCTTACTAATAAAAATATTTACACAATGGATAAGCTACGCAGTGCTTTGTCCTAGTCTGTCAAGCGACTTTTCCTACGTATCAGACGAGGACAAAAAATTATAGCTTATCCATTGTGCAAATATTTTAATTAGTATGGCGGTAAATATTTTAAATTTTTAATATGACAGGACCCTCAGGATGGCCAAATCTAAATTTCTTTAATAAAATAATTATGCACCCAGTTTTAAATTTTCAGCTAATCTATATAAAGCTTTTTCGCGTAAACAGAAAAGAATGCTCACCTTCTGCATAATACTATGATTGGAACCTTGTGTGGGTATAAGGGTTATGGTGTTTATCAGCATGTATGTTTGTACCTTTGTGACACTATTAGGACCAAGCCCGTGGACCGACCGATAAATTATACGTCGTTTGTTTTGACATAATGTCATAGAAAGCATAAAAAAAATTGGAAAAATTGCTGATTTTGGACACCATAATGTGAAAAAGAAATAAGGAAAATCAACGAACCTTGTCAAGTGGTGGGTATCGTTAAATAGGTATTTGAAAATCATTGATAGGTTTCTAATATTGTTTTCATGCAGACAGAACTGATATGGATACGGTGCTGCTGACTGCAGATGGTCTTGACGTAAAAGAAAGACAAACACGAACTTAAAAGTGTAAAAGAAAATTAATTATTTATAAAATAAAAATAAAATCCGCTGCGTAAAAAATGAAAAAAAAAACAAGAAAGTCCAGTACTCGAGACTTTTGTTTTCGAATTTCACACGCGATAGACGTGGAATCGTAAAAAATATATCTACTCACACAACAATAGTGTTGCACAATAAACCCTATGCCATAGGGCCTACAGACACCTAACAGCTATACTACTTAAATGGTATGTGGACGTTTTTTTGTGGACGCTTCCTTATTTTATTAATATTCAAATCACATTATGCATAAGAAGGTTTAAGTCAAAAATCCTGTGCTTACTTTACCTATTAAGTATTCTTTCTGTCTGTGATAAAACATCAAGTTAGGAAGGGCCTACACAATAGGAAATAAACAGTCAATCATTCTTGACCCTCCCTCGCTTGTGTAAGTCGTGGATACCTGTGATGTATGACTTTTGAACTTTATTACCATAGAAACAAAGATCAAAATATGGTGTACCTACTTTGACGTATCAATTTAAACTTATGTAGCTTGAATTGTATCAAACGATCTTACAAGATGCCCTCATACAGCTTCCTTTATGTTGTAAAACTTAATAATTTCAGATTAAAAATGTCTTGTAAAGTGACGTTCCAATAAACGTATTTGGTTACGACCAGCATTTTTCGGAAATAATTACCTAATAGGCATTTTCCTTTATTGTATTTAATACAAGTGAAGAATGTAAGTATTAGTATCTTCCATGTTTCTATTGAAGATTGAGTAGAGAAATAGTTAACATTTTTGCCGAATTTAAAAGGAGAATTATATAGAAAATAAGAATCAATTCATACTTTTTTGTGCATATTTAATTCGGAACTCAATTTTGATTTTTCGTTAAACAATAATAACTATTCGGACTACGGCTAAGCCAAACGGAAGGGTTATGAATTTGGCAGTCTATGTATGTATGTATTTAATACGTTTGTTCCACCGTAGTGTCTAAACTAATGATGCGATATTAATACTCCATCTATTTTGAACTAAAGGATTTGTCTATAGAGAAAAATGTTAAGTACCTATTGAATTGAGATTTCTGATTAGCTGTGGGGGTCTATTTAAGAGGGTATAAAGGGGTCTCAACCTAGTTCGAAGAGAATCAATGAGCGCAACCTTAACTGCCAGGTTTCGAAGTCTTCTCGAGTAAAGACTTTTCCTTTAAGGAAAATTAAATGAACGAATACTTGAAGTGATTCAGTTTAATTAAACGTTAAATCGTTTACCAGTTCTTTTTTTTTGAGGTTTTTTTTAATTTTACATAAAACAATGTTGTACTTTATTTGTAAAAGTAACTAAAAGTATGCAAATAATGCGTGTATGTAGGTAATAATGCGTGTATGCGTGTATGTAAATGTAGGTACTAAGTAATAACCTATTTTAAAAGCTGCGAGATTAAAAATTTAGGAGGTTGCCTACGTACAAAAAAAGTACAAAGGGGAATTTGTTGTAACTCGGAGCCAGTTGTACCTTGGCCAGTTAGCTTTTTTCTAGTTATTTCTGAGCTTTTGAATTTAAATGCCTATATTACATCGGGTATGTTGTATCTTGGCCACTTGCAGAACTTCTAAACGTCGCAAATAACCGACCTTCCAAAATATGTAAGCATGGCTTATGCGTAGCAAGTCAAATTGGAATAAATAATGGATAACTGTAAATATGGTCGTGGTACAACAGGCTCCCTTACATATGTACAATGTATTAAAGACATAGTTATAATAAGTACCTAATTCGACATTTCTATACTACCAGACAGAGAAGTTACATACCTATAATAAGACGTAGCAGGTAAAATATCTACATTTTTATATTCTACTAGGTTTTGTCCACGGCTTCCCCCGCGTAAATACAGTATCCCATGGGAACCATATATTTTCCCGCGATAATAAGAAGCCTATGTCCTTCCCTCTGGTCTACACTATAGAGTGTATCTGTGCCAAATTTCATAATGACCGATTAAGTAATTTTGTATGTGAAAGCGTAACGATCACAAAAGCAAACTCATACACATCTATAATAGAGCTAGAGGAGGAAGGAGGAGGAAAAAGGAGGTCATCGTGAACAAGCATTGGACCACTGTAGATCGCTAGAGACCATAAGTTTGATATAAAAAGTTCATAAGGAACAAGAAAACTGTTTTGATACACGGATGCGTCCTACTCTTGACAGTTACTCATACTACTCAGTTTCCAGCCAGACCGGCCTGAAATTGTAAGAATTTTCAGTAAAAAAGGTCATAGGGAACAAGGTCAAGATATTCGTCGATCTGTTGGTCTCCTAATCCTCTCTCGTAATCCGTCGGTCTGACATGCTTAGACCTGCCCAAAACTCAGCCGGACCGGGAAGCTAATAGGTAAATAATAATTAAGTAATTTGCACTTAATGAAGCGTGATTTTAATAGATTTGTAAGTATTCTTTCCGAATTTAAAATTTTCTACCTCATACCACTCGATCTTTCAATATTTTCGCCATATCTCTTTACAGGCATACTTTAAGATAAAAATATGTTCTACAAATGAACTATAATTTATTTTATGAGAATTTTAGTGTCAAATTGATAGTCTTACGCTGCAGAGTCCTAGAGGGAAAATTTATTTGTGTTGGTGATATTTTTGTAATCAACTATGTATATTCTCCTTTTTATGGCCTTTCAGATGATACCTGCAACATCGAGAAGTTTGTAAACAATAACGGCGCGCAGCCATATAAAAACAGTTTTCTTGTTCCTTATGACCTTTTTTTACTCAAAAAATCTTCACACATTTTGGTAAATAAAAAAAAATCTGCCAGGTCTAGAACCGCCAGACCGGCGGGTTTATATCAAACTTTTAGGCCCCTAGCGATCTACAGTGGTCCAATGTTTGTTCACGATGACGCTCTATAATATTAGTAAAGATTTATTAACTAAATATTGACTATATCCATTAGCTAGACATATTGACATTGAAGTCGTGTATTTAGATTTTCCAAGATAAAAGGTGAGTCTTTTACATAATTAAAAAACTTTTAATCGTATTTTGTGGAAAATATTTCTATTAAAAGTTTTTATTGGGTATTATAATCATGATTTTTTCATTTTAATTGTTCAGCTGAAAACTTGAGGGAGGACTTTTAAAGCTTTGGCTTAGTAGAAGAATCATAATGTCGTTTTTAGAAACATATCACTTTGCAGTCGTCCAAAAATTAATATTTTACATTGCCGATGTTATAAATATTTGCATGTTTAAAAAATATACTTAATTATAATGAAGATAAGATTAGGTAGGTATTCCTTCCTATATCAATTAATATAGGACAAGATACTGTGCGACTTGTAATGATTTAGTTTACATTCTGACACTTTATAGTTACAACTTATACAAAACTGTAAAATATGAAAATTGCTAACATGATAACAAGTTTTGATTCTGAAATCTGAACAGACCAACACAACTCTCCGATGTGATTATCGAACAGTGACTCGTTTTACATGCAATGGAGTTTATTCTCTACATGTTTATGTAGATAATTATTTCACAAATTTCACAACAGCGTATAATTTAACAAAATTTTAATTCAATTGTACAAAACTTTTCGGTAAAGTTTTTAATAACAATCTGGTGCATATTAATTAGGAAAAATATTATTTTGTACCATGTGTACCAGCTGATTTTAATTATAAAATGTTTTGCAAAACTTAAATAATTATGTTTTGTTTAATATTATAGATGCTAGCAACATTTTAAAATTTAAGTGTAGTAATACCAAATTATCAAGTAATGCGGGACCGACATACGAGTGCATAGTCTATATTATATTATCATGCCTGAAATGTGCCGGAAATTGGTACACCGGCCTTTCGGCGACCGTACATTGACGGTTGATACACATGCTGTGATGGCTGTTGAATCAGCCATCCCAGCATAAATCACAATTCACCGCCATAAGCGCGATATAGACTAAGCGCCGCGTTGCGCCTCGGTGTGAACTGACCCTAACGGCCGAATACTGAAACGCTAATCAAAATGAAGCCTTTGCTGTCCGTGCTGTCAAGCTGAAATGACAAGGACAGCATGTGACTGTGTGAGCGTCACTTAACTTAAGTAACGTTTCAGTATTCGACCGCAGTAAAGACTGTGTCGTGCTTTGACACCTTCTCAACTCATTCGCGCTTATCGCGTCAAATTGTGCCAGGAATCAGGACTCAGAAGCCCTGATTTAAGACAATCAGGGCTTCTGAGTCCTGATAAGATATATAATAAGATAAATAAATTTTGCAACCCAAGTATTTTAAAATTAAGCCATATTGATGTTATTACAAATGGTTTGTGTTCCATAAAAGTCGACAACATTTCATAGAACACGAACCAGAGGCTGTTTGAGGAAATACTCCATTCTCGTTGAAAATAGTGCGCCGACATTATTAATGTATCAATTTCTCATGCTGGCTCTAAAACGGTGACCTAAATATGTGTGATTCCCGCATACCTAAACTGCGCGAGAAACATACAATAACAAAACAAACAAAAACATCACTAACACAAAACAGAAGTTACGTATAGTTACAATATCTGGCCAGCAGGTTTAAAAAGGCCACTTCGAGTGTTTCGTATTACGTTCATAATTTGATTCATTTTAGATGGCGTATGGCGGAGGTATTAAACCATTGCCAGTGTCGAGTTAAAAAGGCAAGCATTGGAAATATTTGCTAAATTAATTAACTTGTTATCTGTCTCAGCAAATAGCGGTTCAACTTCCACATTACATAAGACAGAAGAAAATAAAAACAAACACAACTTTTTCTCAGTTCTTTTTGTTGCAGTTTCTTGTACGAGTAAATTTTTTTAAGCCCATACGAGGAACTGCATCGAAGAATTTAATACAAAATTGTAAAACGACGCCCAAAAACCGCCCACGATACTAAATGATATGTAGGCTTTTAAACGCCCATATTTTACTGCCTGAACTCCTCGGCACTCCAAACAATCCCTTCCATGTCCTTTCTCTTTTTATGTTTCTTCAACTTTCTAGACGCGCGTTAAATCTTTAGGACTGCATAACGTCATATTTTGCTACTGAATTTAAACTTGTTAGTTTAAACCCGATCACTCATTTTAAAGGTGGTTTGATTTAATATTTAATTAAAATATTGAGTACCAAACCATTCTAATGAACATTCGGTAAACGTATTTATAACCCCTGACGAAAAGAGGGAAGTTATAAGTTTGACACGTCTGTCTATGTCTGTCCGTGGCACCGTAGCTCCTAAATGAAAGGTCTGATTTGGTGCCTTTTTATTGCTTGAAAGCTGACTTCATATTTAGGAATTATTTCAACTTAAAAAGCCAATACTTATTTTTTGTTTATTTTTTAGAGTTTTTATGTCGGGTTTTTTAAATTAAATTTTTGTTTGTTAGCTTAAAATATTTTTACCGACGTACAATCCTTTTCAAAATACATTTATAAATGTTTGACTTTATTGATAAAAATGTTCCAATAAATATAAAGCATTTTTATACCACATCAGTATTCAAAGAGATTAGATCACCCACATGTTTGCCTGTCAAAAGTAAACTGTGGTTTTAAAAATAAATATTGTTTGCAGCAAAACGAACGCGATGAAGTATTTGCTTTGTTGCAATATCGTATTTATAATAGCGGATTATGTTTTTGTAAACCTCAACCGTCCATTGTAAAGCTGAAAAATATTCGTGAAATTTGATTTGATTGACCAATAAATTTCATATCTACTACTATAAATCCTGCACCAAAGAGACCAAAAATTTAACTCCGTAAAGTAGTTCTGTATTTATTTTGTAGCAAGCTACGAAGTCAAAAAAGTTATCGAAAAACAATATGATACTTAAATTGTATACAATATAATATCGTTAAACTAAGATGATAATAAAACTTAACCCTTTTAGGTTTCCGTAGTTCGCGTCTCAGTGCTCTTATAGTTTCGTCATGTCCGTTCGTCCGTCCTCGGCTTACCTTCCAAACAGTTAGTGCTAGAAACAATAGAATACTTCGTACAAAAATAACAAAATACTGTAGTAAACAGTATGGAAGTATATATAATGTAGTATGGAACCCTTCGTTCTCGAGTTCGACTCGCACTTGGCCGGTTTTTTATAACTTAGGAAATAGGGGGATATACAATGTATCGCAGCACTTCTTAAAGTAACAGTTATTTCCTTCGGAACTGTAATAATTTGCTACATCTAATTTTAGACTAAAGATTTAACCACGTATGTGTTATAAAAAACACGGATTTTAGCGATTTATTTCTCGAAAGTACCCAGCTTATTTTCAGTCGTGCAAAATGCACAAAAATACCATCACAAACAAAGTTTTTTAGGCTGTAAAATGTTTAAAATATGATGAGGGGGACAACATTTTATGCTATGACTCGGTGTTATAGGTTATAGGTGTTATAGTTAGTTGATGAACAATCAGGGGCGTAGCTACTATCAATATCAGCCGTATCAATTATATGGGGCCCCCGGGCTACAGGAGCCCCCGAACGTGTTACAGAAAAAAATCGTAAAACATTATCTACGCATTACAGTCTCGCGATTAATCCGTACTTCCCAATAAAAAATAAAGCCCATAAAACAAAAACTTGAGAAACACGTAGAAAACTTTTGGATTATCATATTGTGTGTCAATATATTGCAATAAATGATTTGATTTGATAAGGTTAAAAATTATCAGCCCCGCTATACTCTTATCGCCGATGTAAATATATTACCACTCAGTGTTTTTAACGTGCAAGTAATGATTTCTAAGCAAATAAGTATTTTAGATACGGGCAGAATTTTAAATTATATCTGTTTTTTTTTATTTTAAATTCCCTCACTCGCGCGCGCGTTACTACGCTGTTGATTTTATGACCAGTCTTTTTTTCAAAAATTTCGAGGTTTCCAGACCTAAAAAATTCGCAAAAATTTCGGCTCGCTCGCTATTGATTACATACAGAACCTATATATTTTACTGTAAGTTTTGCAGATGACTTAATAATATTATAATGTTTTAATAAATTGAAACCGGTATTATATTTTTAATACTATTTGGCCTGCTCCGCTCAGCTAATGATTTTTTAACACAAATATAAGAATCAGCTAATGATTTTCAATGTGTCAAAAATCTTAGATACGGCCAAGATCCAAAATGTGGGTAACTGGCCATAAAATTATCAGAGAAGTTCTGCTAACGTTATGGCTAGCCATTTCAAAGTTTCGGGCCTTCTAGAAACAAAATATTCAAAAATTTCGGCTCACTCGCTCGCCATTGTTTACATAAACGCTTATTTTTTATTGTAGAGTTGGCGAGTTACGATATAATATTTTATAAAAAAGGAACCGGTAAAGTATTTAAAAAAAAAATGTCTGGCCCGCTCCGATCTGCTGATGATTTTAGTACAAATTTTAACAACGTGCGAAAACTCTTGAATAGGAACATAATCTAAAATTTAGTTGCTAACTACGCTGCTGTTTTTAGACCAGTTTCTTTCAAAGGGACGAGTTCTCAGTTACAAAAATTATTATACAAAAATTTTTTGAATTTTACCCTTGGGCTCCCAAAAATGTTTTGCTATGGGGCCGCCACTGTGAACAATTTATATTTTAAACTTTAATATTAATAATTAGGATTAGCTTTATTATTATAGCTACAAAATTTTGTACATATTAATACTAATAATGTTGTAGTATTAGTTAATTAATTAATTCGAGTCACCCGTTTTTAAGTAACTGTAAGTAATTAAATCTAAGTCTAAAATATTAGGTAAATCATTGCCGTCGTAAGGCTCACTTGCGCAGATCTGGGTTAAAGTTAACCCTGGGATAAATAATCATATTATCTATGCCAAACTTAAAAATAAAAAACATCAAAAAAAATGAAAAGGATTAGATCATAAATCTCGTAAAACGCTAATTTGCTGACATAAATTAATTTTTATCCCAAAATGGGTCTATTAGACCAATGAAGGGCCTCAAGAAGGATACATATTAATTCAGGAGGATTTCATCCTACTAATCCTACTAATATTATAAATGTGAAAGTTTGTGAGGATGGATGGATGTTTGTTACTCTTTCACACAAAAACTACTGAATGGAATTCGATGAAATTTGGTATGGTAGTAGTTTAAGACATAGGCTACTTTTTATCCCGAAAAAGTACAGCATTCCCGTTGGATACCGGATTAGTATCCGGTAACTATAGTTAGTTACGCGGGCAAAGCCGCGGGAAAAAACGTAGTTAAATATAAACAATAAACACATTGTTCAATGTCATTGTCCGGTGTTTAGATACCAATTACGTAATACGCATGATGACTACATTTTTTTATTGCATAAATGAATAGTACTCTTAAATATGAGTAACTTCTCAGAAGAAACAGTATATCAAAAGTCAATATTTTAAAGGTACAACAGCGATTTGTATACAAAATGTCTCGTGAAAAAGCTCCATACTAGTCGTACCTAGCTGTGACGTCACGCCTAGGTTAAACGGCCGCAGGAACATTTGTAAATATATCCGATATTTGTGCGTTTAATTTTAATTCATACTTACCATAATTTTTTTATCCTTATTGGATTGGAATGATATAATATTTAATTTAAATATAAGGTTCACATTACAATATTAAAAAAGAAGAATTAAAAACTAGTTATGATAACAAAATCTATTGTACCATAAAAGTAGGTAAGTACTAAAAAAATAATAACTACTCCAAAACTTAAAATGCTACAAAACAAAGAAATATCCCAGGTCGTCCCCACCAGGCAGAGTACCTAGAAGGCTCAAAGAGTTTCCTCGCTGGATTGCGATACTTATTCTCTGGGCCAGGTAGGTGCCGGCTCTGGGGTCTCGGGTGGCCTCAATGAGTTTTTTGGAGATTTCTCCGAAAAGTTTGTGCGCACCCAGACCCCATGTACCTAAGGTTTCAACCCCAAACGGTTCAAATATGAGATCCCCACTAAGGTTCTCATATTTGCGCCGCTTGAGGTTTTCCGCCTGATTGGCGGCCGCACCTGCAGAACTCGAGGTGCCCTGGACATGGGACGGAGCAAGTGTATCGACGCAAGTAGCGTCCCATACAAGAGCCCGTCCCACTCTCCAAGGGACCAGGGTCATACAGTCTGGTCTCTTGCCATCGTCGCGCGCCAAACCAGAGGGTTCCAGCACAGCTGGCACTCCGGCGGTGACAAGAGCCCGACGGATGAGATCGTTCAGGCAGTGATGTCGGGAGATGCGGCCGGCGCTTCGATGACCATAATTAATGCGCTACCATAATTAATGTTTTTGTATAATATGTAAGTAAACTAATGATGTAGGTTTTGTTTACAAATTTAGCCAAAAAAATTTGTCTCTAATTACTAAAGTAGTACCACAGTTACCAAGTAGTAATGCCTCAATATATCTCTAAATAGTTAAGATGTAGTCATCATCCCTATTATTCTGTCTGTTTTGCAACTTTTCAGTCCCAGCTAACTTTGAAAAATGATACTTCTTACGAAGGGAAGTCTGTTCCTTATCTTAATATTATAATCATTTATTTGCTAAGCTATAAATAACTTTCATCCGAGTGTAGGATAAGTACATCCACAGATAGTATCATAACGCAAATATCTAACGACAGTTGTTAGTGATAACATACCCACCATATTTTAATATTTAATTAAAATACCAGACAAAAGACATTGGACATTTTTGATCTGAGCTTCAATTCTCGTATTAGATCCTTACATATGAAGTTGGCGTTTTCTCGTACTGACCACTTTGATCTCAAATATATCTTCTTTGGATAGGAATTTCGATTTCAAATTTATACCGCTAATTACTCATGCATTTGTGTTTCGAAAACCGTAATTAATTTTTTTTCCTCTTTTGGTTTTTTCTTTGCGTCACTCTGTTTCCAAAATGGAAAACTTGAAATATCGTATTATTTTCGAGTACGAGTTCCACCGTGGCACCAGTGCTGCAGAAACGGCTCGAAGGATTAATGATGTGTATGGCGGCGGTGTCGCAAAAGAAAACAAAGTGCGTTTTTGGTTCCAACGTTTTCGTTCTGGAAATTTAGACCTGCAGAAGAAGCCCCGTGGACGGCCTGAGACCGAAGTTGATAATGAAGAATTGAAGGCTATTGTGGAAACGGATCCATTGCAAACTACGTCCGAGTTAGCTGCAGGCTGCGGTGTTAGTGATAAAACTGTTTTAATCCACTTGAAGCAAATTGAGAAGGTGAAAAAGCTTGAAAGGTGGGTACCACCTCATGAATTGAGTGCAGCAAATGGACAAACGTGCGTCGACTGCTGCGTTACATTACTCAACCGGCACAATAATGATTTGGGATTTTAAATCGAATCATTACCTGTGATGAAAAGTGGATCCTGTACGACAATCGAAAATGCTCATCGCAAAGGCTGAACCGGCTTTGCCTGGCGAACCAGCCAAAGCCGGCCCCAAGCGAAAATTAACTCAAAAAAAGTTACTTGTGAGCGTTTGGTGGACTAGTGCCGGTGTCGTTCACTACAGCTTTCTTAAATCTGTTAAATCTTAAGCAAGCTTCTTAATAACCGAGGTTGGTCATTCGCTCTGGGCCATTGCTGCGTTAGGACAACGCTATACCACACACTGCACAACAGACCTACCAAATTAGAGGAGCTTCAATTGGAATGTCTAAGACATACACCGTACTACCCATTTTTTTTTTATTTGGATAACTTCTTGCAAGGGAAAAAATTCAACTCCGATAGGGCAGTCCAAAGTGCCTTTAAATATTTTATTGATTCCTGTCCGAATGGTTTTTTTAGTAAAGGTATCAATGGACTACCTATGAGATGGCAAAAGTGCATAGATAGCAATGGTATGTACTTTGATTAAATAAATATATTATGTTTAAAAAAATAGACTTTATGTTCCTCGTTTACAAAACGCCAATTTCAAATGTAATGACCTAATATTTAAAGTAGACTTTCATTTTACTTTTATTGTATTATAAGTTATCCGACTTGTTATCGTAAGCTGATTTTGTGAAGTTTGGACCAATCAGAACGCGTTTCGCGCTGGTTTAACGTTAACGGGAATACCGGTTTGACAGTTTTAGCGTGACGGGACTTAATTGTAATTATTGTATTATTGCAGGTTTTATTTAGCTGAATTGACCCGCTGCCGTTTAAAAACTATATGAAACGTGTGTCTTCTTATGTAATGAAGAATGTTCAATTTTGAATAGATATTTTTAAAAATGTAACGCCGTGTCACGTATCGTTTCGTTTCGGTGTGAATTTGGGGTAAAGGGGTGAAATAGGGGCTCAAAGTTTATATTTGCACCGATTTCGTTAAAATTTGAGATTCATGGTCGAAAATACGTTGTCAATGCAATCACAAACTTGAGCAAAATGGTCATATATCAATTGCGTGCAGATTTCACCTTTTATATATTAAAAAAAACGTTATTAAATAATTTATTATTAAATATCGTCTAATTACTTATAGGTCATTTTACAAAGTAGAAACATGTAACTTTCCATGCTGATAGATTATGAAAAATACTCTTGAGGAAAATTATTATGAGCGGATCGGACAATAACGCTTAGAATTAATTTGAAAAAAACCTACATATGGACACTTATAAAGTGTTTACATAAAGAAAGGGATTGAAAAGACTATTTGTAATTTTTAAAAATAAATACAAACTGCATTTACTAAAAACTCAACATTGCGACGTAGTATAATATTAAATTGATTGCAATTTACAAAAAAAAGTATGCCGTAGGTATACGTGTGTGTTGCCGTTAAAGTTGTAGTTAATTATATTATTATTAAATTATATTTTTATGAGACTAATATTTATTTTAATTATAAGTAGTAAAGTGAATATATAGATAACGTAACGTAGAAAAGTTTTAAACTATGTAAAGAAGACAAGAATATGTAATGTAATGTATATTATGTTAAATGGATGGATTAAAGTAGTAGTAAATATTGCTGACTGCTGTTGTCTGCTCGTCCTCCGCCCAAACAAGGGGTCTACTTAAGACCAGGGACGACTTCCCCATGTCGTCATAACCTGTGTTGATCTCCGATTCTGCGCGTTTTGGGTGTTGCACCGCCGTATTTATTTTTTTATTTTTCATGCTTATATCTTTGTTATTAATATTATTATCATATATATACCTAAGTTGTTTGAAACAAATCAACAGCTTTTTTCTTCTTATTAATACTTTAGTTTTAAATAAAATTAATTGTATCATTGTTATCTATGTGTATTAATATATTTTATTTATTAATATTAATATTAATAAAATAATACGATGGTGGTGTTATGTCAAAAGTAACAGAATAAAGATTTATTTGTATTAGATTTAACTTAAATGTACTATTTGAAATAAAAAAACACCTGATTTTTAAGAAAAGAACAATTACGAATTAACACAACCAACACGAAATACCAGTAATTCTTATTACCTTCTCATTACCTTAGATCCACCTCCCTTGAAAGCCGGAACAAAAGTGATCCACCGAGTGTGTCAACCGAGTCAACTTTTCCCCCAGTGTTGCCCGATACAATTGAAAAATACAAAATTTTCCGCAAATATAAACTTTATGGGAACCAAAGTCATCATGCAACTTTCTCACTACTCAGAAAAAGAGCGAAATCTCTTGAAAAGTTTTGTTATGAATCCTATATAAAAAAGATGCAAGATTCTATTACAAGTAACCCTAGAGCCTTTTGGTCATACATTAAGAGCAATAAAAAGACGTCCTCCGCCTTTCCTTCCTCCATGACTCTCGAGAATGAAACGGTGTCAACTGGAGACAAAATTTGCGATCTATTCGCTTCTTATTTCCATGCCAACTTTCTTCAACCCAGCCCTAGTTCCAACCTCACCTATCCCGTTTTAAATAAAATAAATAATTTTAATATAGGAGATATTGATATTAATATTGACGAGCTCCTTAAACTATTAGAATCTGTTAACTTGAACAAAGGCGCCGGCCCTGATAACGTTCCACCAATATTCATTCAAAAATGTGCCAAAAGCCTTGCCACGCCACTAAGTATACTTTTTAAACGCTCATTGGATGAAGGTTACGTACCAAACACTTGGAAAGCTGCTTTCATAACTCCAATGCATAAAAATGGCGATAAAACTAATATTAAAAACTACAGGCCTATCTCTAAACTTAGTATTTTCGCCAAAATTTTTGAAAGAATTGTATATAAGCAGGTCTATGCTACAATACAGTCTTGGTTCATCCCAGAGCAGCATGGTTTCTTGAAGGGACGTTCAACCACTTCGAATCTTCTCCTTGCGTATGACTTTGTTAGCTCTTCTATGGACTCAGGCAACCAGGTTGACATTATTTATACTGATTTCTGTAAAGCTTTTGATCGTATCGATCATTGCATTCCGCTTGAGAAGCTCCAACAAGCAGGAGTTCACGGAAACCTGTTTCGGTGGTTCTCCTCCTATATAAATAACCGATCTCAGACAGTAGCATTAAGCGGATACGTATCATCCTGGATGTCAGCCCCCTCAGGAGTTCCTCAAGGCTCGCTTCTCGGGCCTCTTCTATTTGCCATATTTTTGAACGATGTGTCATCTTGTTTTCATCATGCTCGTTTCTTATTATATGCCGATGACACTAAAATAATAAAACGTATCACTTCAAGTGATGATAGTCAACTACTGCAAGATTACCTTAATAAGTTTAGTGAATATTGCCGTAAAAATAAACTAGATCTTAATGTCTCAAAATGCTTTGTAGTGAATTTTACGCGTAAACTCCATGTACAATTACACCCTTAACAATCATGCCCTGCTACATAAAAATAAAATCAAAGACCTGGGTGTAATTGTTGATCACAAATTATTATTCGATGAGCACCTTGATTATGTAGTGAAAAAGGCCTCTAGGGCCCTGGGGTTTGTAATCAGGTCCTGCAAAGACTTTAGAAAACTCAAACCTATAAAAGTGCTTTACTGTTCTTACGTACGTAGTGTACTTGAGTACTGTTCTGAAGTCTGGAACCCTGCCTACGATGTTTACAAAAATAGGATTGAATCAATACAGAAAAGGTTTCTTAGATACTTACAATACAAATGTGGTGATAATCTAATTAGTTATGAAACTAGATGTAAAAAATATCATTTCCTTCCCTTAGAGTGCCGTCGTATCATCTCAGATTTGATCTACTTGAATAAAATTATTAAAAATGTCATAGACTCCCCCGATTTACACAATAAAATTAAAATAAATGTACCCTCTAGATTCTTCCGCACTTTTGTCCCACTTTACATCCCACCCTATAATACTAATTACCGTCGCAATTCGTTTATCTGTAGGTCTACCACACTATTTAACGATTTCCTACGCGATCACTCTAATGCAGATGCTTTCTTAATTGAATCTTCTTCTATTAAACGACTTGTAACTGCAGAATATTTCTGTTAATTATAATCAATTAGGTATGTGTGATCAGTTCAGTGATCCAAAGGTTTGATAGAATTTTTCTCGAATATTTTTGTTAGTTTTTTCGTTGATTATTTAATTCCCCTTTTTCTTTTTCTTTTGTATAAAGCTAGCACTCATCTTAATATTTGTTACATATCTGTAAAAACTTGTCAATGGCTATCTGTTTCAATTTTGTTGCTACAAAGTTATGTTTAGCTGTAAGTTTTTCTATAGAAATAAAATAAAAAATAAAATAAAATAATAAATATGGATCAGTGGAAATATTGTATGTAGTTAATTTATCTCAAACCCAATAAGTAAACGTGTAAAACTCAAACCTTCAATATTTCCGACGCTACGCCGCGCCGCGCCCGCCCGGTACGAGAGTTGCCGACTCATGTACGCTTACCTTAAAATTATTGGATTTAGCCGCTTTATACAAGTGCGGAAATGCATGAATATGCACCGCTAAAACCTAATTGCGTGCACGCTCTCAGCATGCATTAGGCTTAAAACGTGACACATCTAGTGAGTAGCTGCATGTTCACGTCTGCTTATGCTTTTATGAGCTGAAGATAAGGCTTTTAAAGAACTTTGAGAATAGAGTTTTTCGAATTTTCATAATAGTAAAATTTTATAATATGTTAGGTAGCAAATAAGTATCAAGGGTGTAATATTTAAGATTATAACTTAGATGTTCGAATTTTAAAGACTTTTATAAGACACATTTTAAACATTTTCGCACAACACAAGTATGCGCCCTAGCCCTACTACTAAAATCCTGGTATATACTAAGTACTAATCTAAATACTAAGTAAAGTAAATCGATTATATTATTAAAGTTTTTTAAAGCTATTAATTTAATTTATAAAAGACAATAAAAGATAAAATAGTGCAGTAATTAATCGACTATCAGCTCGGTCTTTAATAGATTCAGTTCTATTAGTATTCTGTAATATTTATAGAACTCATAAAGTACATTGACTGTCAGAACAGTTGTTAATTTCCGTTTAATGAAGGAGTTTAATAGTTGTGTTTTTATGTTAGTCTAATTGTTTATAACGAGCCCATAAATATGGATCTAAATCTATTTGTCAATTTCATTTAATCATACCATTATTTATAAAGGAATTATGTTAATGTGTATGTTTTTATATTCATCTTCTATTTATTTTTATTATAATTTAAAAAAAAATCGTTAACAGATCCCATGATCCATCCATTTAACATAATATACATTACATTACATATTCTTGTCTTCTTTACATTGTTTAAAACTTTTCTACGTTACGTTATCTATCTACTTTATGCCCTATAGTTCGGCACGGATTAAAGAAAGACGAATAGATAAACAGCTACATAGTTAGCTTTCAAGTTTTTGACGATTGTGCGGAAAAATTGTCGGCCGTTGAAGAGGACGTCAATTTTTTAAAATTTTGATCGATTTGGACCGTTCTATGACAGTTAAATATATATTTATCCTCTGTACGTAAATATATATATATATATATATATATATATATATATATATATATATATATATATATATATATATATATATATATATATATATATATATATATATATATATATATATATATATATATATATATATATATATATATATATATATATATATATATATAAATATATTTGACGAGATTATATATAGATTATAACAATTTGACGAGAATTGAGCGAACCGAGGAGTATGCTATATGGCACAGTTAAAGTTTATGTGTAGAAAAGTCGACAGAAAGCTAATAATTTTTAAAAATATTGCTTAAAATACATAAAATTATTAAAAATAACAACAACACGCATACTACCTCAGATTATTAACACACACAAGCATACGTTTGATAGATACCTAAAGTGGAGTCATTTTAATAGGTAACATTTGACAATTCATAAAAATTCAACAACGTAACCTTGTAACGGCGGGCATAAAATAATATATTTTTTCGTTTTGTTAGAACTGCACAATTGCTTAACTTTTTTCAATTACGATTACATATTTATTGTAATAATGACCTATACGAGTAATTTTACGATTTGCTTTCACTAATAAACCATTCTAAACATAATAAACAGTTTCTGATCTACAGAACTGAACGTCGTTACAATGTTGCGTCAGTTAACCCTTCTTTTTTTATATATTATATGGCATCAGCTTATAGCCATTTGCCAGTATCAAGTTAAAAAGACGGGAAATAGAAGTTTCGTTTAAATTTTCAACACCGTATTCCTAAATCGTCACGTCTAAAGTCTAGTCAAAGTCCAAATAAATAGTCAGTGCAGTCCATGAGTCATGTCAGTCGATTCAGTAAAGTGGTAGAAGGTTTACTGAAAGCTCCTAGGGAGTTTTGGAGGGTAACTCAAAATAGCACGTTTTTAGAAGTTGTACCACTTGCCCACACTTGTGCACGTTAACGAATGTTTAATGATTAATATTCTACCAATATTACACATTAAGAACCGAAATAACACAAATTTATGCAAGAAATGCAAAATCCACAACGTCACCCATTGAATTGCTCGGCCAAACTGATTAACCCTTTTTCTTTTTAAACACTAGGGATGTTACTCTAAAAATCGAAAGCTGATAAGTAGAATCGAATGCAATGATTACTTGTGAAGAAATACCACCATTAATTAATAACCACGTTGAGATTATAATAAAACTTAATTATATTTATTGTTCTTTTAACTAACTATAAAAATACAAAAAATAACTAAATAGAAAAATCATTGATGTTACGTACAATTTAGGTGGGATGTTGCTGGCAACACCAGTGCCTGTCGATGACGCCATATCATGTCGCCATTACATGACACAGTCTTTTGTCGTTGTGTGAAGTGACTGCGTTTTTGGTGTGCTCTCTGTTATTTTCTTCTGACCCGGCTTTTTATTGGACTGATCTTACTGACTACCTGGCTATAAATTGGACTCCGATTGCTTAACTATTGGTAAACAAGAACAACATTACAGTCTTACCATGTCGAAACGGGGGAAAACACTAAATAGTCAATCCCGCGAACTAGTGGTGAAATTGTACAATTATTTTGAACGTGAATCAGTTAACGATGGGGCTCTTTTACCATTGACACAACCGAAAGAACGCGTTGCCGAAGCATTGGGAATAGGAAAGAGGACAGTAACTCAAATTCTGAAAGAGAAATACGGATCAGAATGCTCAAAAGATAATACTTTACGTACACCGAAAAAAAGAAAGAGAGACAAGAAAATTGTTGGCATTGATAAATTTTATGCTGCTGCAATTCCCAACCACATTTATGGATATTACTCGAGAAAAGAATATTTTAAACGGGAAAAGCTAATGAGTTCGTTAAAAGACGCAGGCTTATTTTTTGGCGGTAAATCGTCTCTATCAAAGGTTTTGAAATCGATTGGCCTTAGATTAAATAAGTCTGACAAGCGGAAAATCCTGCTAGAACGCTACGATATTATTTTGAAGAGAGTAACATTCTTACGTCAAGTAAATAAAATTACAGATTGGGACAGTGTCGTGTTTATTGACAAAACATGGTTGAATGCGAATCATACGGTTTCGCGGACATGGACCGATGATACAGCGGCCTCCACCTTAAAAGTTCCATCGGGAAAAGGAACCCGATTTATTATATGTCACGCAGGATCAGCTTCTCAAGGTTTTATTCCAGACTGCCTCCTCTAAAACTACAAGTAATTACCATGAGGAAATGAACTTTGAGGTTTATAAAGAGTGGTTTCAGAAGCTGCTAGTCAGCTTAGAAAACCAATCAAAAATTATAATGGACAATGCACCGTATCATTCTGTGGAAGTTGATAAACCACCAACTAAAGCAAATAAAAAGCAAGAAATTGTCTCGTGGCTGGTAAGAAATGGTGTGAATGCAAGTCCAAATTTATTAAAAGTTGAGTTGTTAAATCTGGTAAAAGCAACTAAGCCGTCCAAGCTCCGCTATGTAATCGATGAACTAGCCCTAGAGCACATGAAATTATTCGATAGCAAACCGTTAGTACTGAAGTAGCTCTAACTGCGTACCACGGTTACGTTTCTTCTATTCTCTCATATGGTCTATTGCTGTGGAGCAACTCAGTAGAGATTGAAAAGGTGTTTAAAGTACAAAAAAAATGTATTAGAGCTATTTCTGGTGCCTCATCTATGGACCGTTGCAAACCGCTTTTTAAAAAATACAATATACTACCATTAGTTTCCATGTACATTAAAGAACTATGTATTTTTGTTAGGTTATATCCACAATATTTTGAACTCAAATAACGTAGAACGTAAAATCATAGATTTAAATATAAGCTCTATCGTCCAATATGTAACTTAGACATATATAAAAACAATGCATTTATACAGGCCATTTATTACATATATAATAAGTTATCAGATAATTTTAAACACAGTTTATCTTTTAATACGTACAAAAAAAAGTTAACCATATGGCTTCTAGAAAATTGCTTTTACAACATAAAAACATGTTACATAATTAAAATTATTAGGTTATAAATATCTGACCGCTGACGTGAACTGCTCATAATAATTCATTGTAATCTGATTCTAGAATTACTTGACATTTATTATATTAAAAATATTGACTTATTATGTAATATGTTCATGGTAGTTAAAATAAAAAGTTTGACATTAAAAATGTAATCTTGACAGTGTAACAACTAAATACTAATAAAAATAACTAATTAAAATAGTATCTTGCTTATATGTTGACATAATTAATAACAATTTAATGTTTAGTTTCAATTATGTGATGAAAAATTAATGCTTAAATGTAATTTTATTTTATTCTACTTGTACTAATCGTTCTTTAAAACGTTAAACTTGACATTCACACACCATTGTTATGGTAGGATGTGTAAGAACTATTTATAATTATTGTAACCACCATTACTACCACATCTTGTGAATAAACGATTGATTGATAACCCCTACCATTGCCAGTATAACGCAATCGAGCTTATTGGGGCACAAATAAAGGGTCATGCAGCGCGGAACAACACTGAACCATTTCAGTACTGCTAAAATGATGACTCTGCTACAAACTGCGTGTGCAGAAGTCACTACAGAAGACTGGAGAAAAGTCGTAGAGAAAACAAAGAAAATATTTTTACAAGATTTTGAATGAGATATGAGAATAGACAATATTATTGAAAATGAATTAATAATATCTCTGAGTGCTGACAGCAGTGATGAAGATGACAATACTAATAACAGTTCTGATAGTTCAATTCAATAAATGCAATTTTTTTGTTAAATTATGTACTTGTCTTATTTTGTTCTTTAAATTTACGAAAGAAAGAATAATAATGGGACAGGGATTCGCCTGATGATTTTTAAAATTCACATATGTTTCAAGTCCGTATTGATTGATTCACTTTAATCGATATTTTTAAGCAGGCCCCTCACTATGAAGATAAAACTGACAGACGTCAAATGTTACCTATTAAAATGACTCCACTGTACCTACCAGTGGCGAAGGCTCCTTAATAGGGAAGCCCTGGTCTGTATAATAGGTAGGGATTTGGATGAGGGTTTTCAAATGGTAAGTGGTAAGTGAAGTCAGCCGATAGGAATGGAGTTATAGGAACCCCACGCCACTACTACCTACCTTTTGTACCATGTTGATATTTGTCAATTTCTCACATTAACATTTTTTTTTTCTATCTAAGAGGCAAAACAACCCGTACAAAGTTCAAACTTAAAAATAAGTACCTGGGTGACCGAGATTTGCTCGGTGTTTTAGTAGAACGATAAAAAAATTAAAAAAAAAATATGAGTAATAAAAAAAGAAATAATAAGAATCCCAAAAATATTTACCTTACCGGGATTCGAGCCCACCACATTCCGAATTTTTAAACAATGCAAAAATTACACCAATCTGCCAATCAGACTGACGTAAGAAACTATTGATATAAGTATTGTTGCGCGACGAAATAAAAAAATATATACTACTTAAAAATGCGAAGTTTCTAGGGATAAGACCTATCTAGATCGATTTTTCCTCCCCCAAAAATATCCTGCATGCTAAATTTCACGCCGTTTCATAATACTTGAAGCCGCTGTCGTGATACCGATTTATATATATGCAAGATCGTCTCGTTAAAAGTAAAAATATGAATTGTTATGGGCGAATTTCGACCACGTGTTGACGTAAAAGAAAAAGGTGGGTTGAACCTGCGGGCAGAAACTGTAGTAAAGAAATTATTTCTTATTTAAAATTCATACGATTTAAAACATACCAGAGCGGCCAGCGCCACACAGCAGGAATATAATATACAATGAGGCATTTACGAAATGAAATCCGTAATGCGACGAACAACTGTATATGACAGCGTAATTTATTTCCTTACGAGTTTTCATTTCTTAAGTTTATTCAGGTTCCATAATATTAAAAGGTTTTTACGACTACCCACATACCTAATTAATATTATAATTTTATTAACGAATAGCTTCATGACTTCGCACTGAATTCACCTTATTAGTTTGCTATCTAGGTACATACTACATACTACATAATATTATGTATTTAGGTACCTACTTACAAAAATATCTTAAGTCTAATATAATAGTAGGTACGTAAAGTAATAAGCATTTAGGTACACTTTTCTATAATAATACTAGATGACCCAACAGACGTTTTGTCTTGATACAAACTGGAATAAATAAATAACTACAACCTACATCTACACCTTCCTACCTACCTACAACCAACATACTACACCTGCACCTACAATCTACTCCTCCAGCCTACACCAGAAACCTACACCCACAACCTACAACTGCAATCTCCACCTAGGTACAACCTACAGCCGATTCAACATTACGCACTTTTGAAGAAAAAAAAAGATTACCTCTGAAATAAAACTGTTTTACATTCCAACAAAATTTCTGAACGCACCTTATAATATTTGACAGTCAAGTTCACATTGGAATCCCGAATTTACGCTACCGACGGAACATCAAATGTATGGAAGGAAGGAACAGTTAGTATAAAAAATATTGTTTTTAAGCTATTGCATAGCTTTTATCGCGGGCTTTGAGCGCGGCGACCGAATCAAGAAATTCCGTAACGAAAATAAACCTAACACCCCCCACTCCGACCGGCACAGCGGTGTGGCGTTGAAAGCCGTGCATCGTCTAACGTCGTTTCAGTTCGGCAGACTTCGGCACGGTGTTTGTGTGCGTGCGACTAGACGTATGCGTGTAGACTAGCTGCTAACTGCTCATAACTGATTCTATCTCTTTTAGACACAATGCTAGGTGAGACAGCGTGCTTTTTGGCCGCGTCCACGAGTGATACGAGTGAGTTCGAGCCCGCGACTAGTTGAACCTTAACGTGTATGTATATGGTACGACTGTACGAAGCTCGCACGGATCGAGACGAGCTGCTCCGAAATCGGACGAATACGTAAGCAGCTGTTTGTGAGAAAGTATAAAAAATGCTATGCAATAGCTTTGCCGCGGCAGTCCCCGAGTGCCACACATATTTTTTTTTTAAATATTTTCTCACTGTATAAACCTTCCCTGAATTTCCACAATCGGCCAAATCGGTCCAGCCGCTCTCGAGTTTTAGCAAGACACTTAAACTACAATCCATTTTAAAATTTTATAATAATTTTATATAATTATTATAAGATGATAATGTTTACTTAATTTTATTTCAAATAATGTACAGTGCCACTACTTTCTTGTTTCCCCTCGGAAATCATCGTTTTCCTACGGAAATGACAGACGACTTATGAAAAACAACGATTGCGGAGAGACAATTTAAGAATCTTTATGGATCTAACCATAGACATATATATATTATAGACGAGGCATGTCAAGGCGGAATCTGTCCCCACTTAAATGGCCCCACTTTTGAGATTGCTTGGGGCCATTTTGACATTTAAGGTATGGTGCAATCAAGATAACTAACTTACGTACGTGTACGGCGTAACTTTTTTCTTGTATGAAGATTTGTTTTATCAAATGTATGTCAAGCCTATCTATAATTTTGAAATCTTTGGCTCTAACTAATATTTTGGTGGATGACATATTATGATGTTTTTAATGATATCCTGCGCTACAACTATTATACATGTGAAGTTTTGAGGATGGATTAATGTATGGACGTTTGTTACTCTTTCACGCAAAAACTACTGAACTTTTTTTCGATTGTGATGAAATTTGGCATGGTAGTAAGTTAGGCTTTGGATTAACACCTTTTTATCTCCAAAAAGTTCCGTGGGATATTTACGCGAGCGGAGCCGCGGACAAAATCTAGTTTCATCATAAGCAGACAGTTTCATTAGCAATGAAATAATAATGATGATAATGATAGTGGGCGTCGTATATTGATGCTAAACGTATAATACAATTGTTCTTCTTACTCTATTTAAGTGTGTTAATAATTAATTTAATATTCGATGGCAAAAGCTACCCACATTCAATCAATAATTTGGTTTATGTGACCTAAATTGAAACAAAGAGGTCCCGCAGACCACAGGCGGCAGCGCAACATTTTTAAACATTTTATGATCTTTTAAATTACGCATTTTATAAACTTTTTCGACAAAAATAACTTTCTTTTTAAATGCTTAACGAATGTTTTGAAGCAAGCGCTGTAATCGGCTATACCTAGTGAATCCACAACTTCGAATGTACCATCAAACAAGTTGCCGCTCGACCATGCATAATATGACAATCGCTTAACAGTGCCGTTGAATCATGCGCACGCACACATACTCACTTGTAAATACGTAGTTCAACCACATCTGCAGTTTGCGGCCATTTCTTCTGTGGTTAAACATTTTGAGGCGTCTACTACTAACGGAGTTGCACTAGCAAAGGAAAATGCTAAGAAGCTGGTCAAGCGGGAACTTTGTCAATATTGTGCCTACTGCCCGCATGCCGTCCTTTATATCTGCGTGCGTACTTTCAGCACAGGCAATAGGTAAGCTTTCTTCATTCGATGGCCCAATCCCTTGTTTTACTTCGTAAATATTTTTCTGCGAACATGCAATGTGATTGATGCTATAAACGGTAAGTTATTCGAACCGTTCGGCCATGAAGACGGTCGACAGAGGGATGATTAATCGCCCTGTTTCATTACGAGCCAACCTCAAACGTTTAAAGCCAAATATTGTAATTAATTAAACAATTCTTATTTCTCCCAATGACAGTAGGAGAGTTAGGTAGGAAAACGGAAGCTGTAAGAAGTATTCATTTTCCATACTCGCCGATTTCGGATAGGCCTGTCAAAAGTTATCAGTTGTTATTATTTTCTTTATTGACGACGACCTCTGTGGCTCAGTGGTTAGCGCGATGGCGTTCGAGCCGGTGGTTGCGGGTTCCAATGCCGCCAGGGAACAAAAAGTTTTAAGTGTTCCTGGGTCATGGATGTGTATTAAGTATGTGTATAATATAATAAAAAATTTAAACGTAATATGTAGGTATAGTAAATATATTTCCGTTGTCTGGTACCCGTAACACAAGTTCTTCGAGAAATTACCACGGGACCAGATCGACGTGGTGTTAAAGCGTCCCTATAGAATAATATCTATATATTATTATTATTGGTATTCTCTACAACTGTACCTCTCTAGGACATATGTAATATTAAATGTTGTATAAAAATATATAGAGATTGGAGTCTAGACTACTTCCAATAAAACTGCCCGAAGAGTCGTCAAACTTTAGATAAAAACGAAATCGGTCACAAAAGAAAAATATTATTTAAATAAAATATTGTCAAATCAAAAATAATTGTTGTTGCGCGCAAAAGGGAATCTCGATGAAACCGAACATAAAAAAGTAGCCTATGTCCTTCCCTGTGATCTACTCTATATCTGTGACAAATTTTATTAAAATTGGTCCAGTAGTTTCAGAACAAACCAACAAACAAATCGTTCCTCTTAATAATATTATCACTGTAGATCAACGATCTGTAAATATATACTTAATTAAAATAATAAACGGTGATCTATTGTCACCGTTTATTATTTTTAAGTAAATTAAGTATATATTTTCAGATCGTTGATCTAAACTGATAATATTATTAAGAGAAAAGATTTGTTTATTGGTTTCATCTATTGTTAGTAAGCTATTTTGTTCGCGTATTATGTAGGTTTAAAATTATATTTTCTTTAATCTCAAATTGTATTTTAGATTAGTTAAATATAATTTAAAATTATAGTTTCCTTAATCTGAAATTGTATTTCACTTTAATTAAAAAACTGGAATAATATTTAAAGTCGTCTTATTAAATTACGATGGATTGTCTGCGGTTGATTGCTGAATGCCGACTGATTATATTTTTAAAGGTTCTTAAAAATTTAAAATAGCCAGTTAATTAAAGGTACAGAGTATGGGTCATTTTTTAGAATAGCTACTCAAAATTGAACTTTATTCAATACACACGTTTCATTGTAAGAGTTCGAATGTCAAGTTGCAACGCGCTGCACAGCGCATGTGCAGTGTATGCCTGATTCCAAATATGAAACGTGTATCTTTTCGTGTGGTAAATAAAGTTCAATTTTGAATAGCTATCTTTAAAAAGCAGCGCCGCGTGACGTCGCGTATCGTCGTGGTGTGAACTGATCCTAATACCGTAGTAGATGGTCAGAACTATAACACAAAGAAGGTGAGCAGTGAGTAAATGTACGTCTATACCTACTAACCTACTGAAAAAGTAGCCGCACAGAATGCAAACTCTAACATTCAAAAATAAACACATGGATAGAATCGATACACCCCGGCAAAAATATAAAACGTACCCAGTTTATAAACAATAGGATATGTTTGCTTTGGCTTCGGTTTGCCGAATATTGTTTTTGGCGGATATGAAAAATTGTACAAATATAAACCGAGTTGGAAACGAAACGCGAAACTTTATTATAATAACATTATCTTCCTCAAAGTCGGTTAAAAGGTGGTTTAGCTTCATTTCATAAAATTGTTTTCAGTGTGTTCCTAACATAGGTTTAAAGTTTAAACCTAATTTCGAAAGCAAGGCTTTCTTGTATTGCTGTTTTTTTTAAAGTTTAGGCTTTTTATCTAAACGCAGCAACCATATTATTATTACATAGTAATAAAGCAATATTTTTTAAACGTGGGCGCTTCTTCTAACAGGATTAGAATTTTCTTTCCTTAACCGCTCGGGCCGGGACTTAGAGTACCGCTCTTCTTGTTGCGCATATTAATAAACGAATTAAGTGAATTCAGTTTTATGAATTCTTTATAAATTTTAATGTAAATCTATTCAGCTCTATAAAATGTATAGTCTGAAAGAATTGAGCGTTTTAAAAAAGCTTATAACATCTTTCATCTAAAATTCATCATCCTAAAACTATCGTGATACGGTTTTACGAAAAAGGTTTAATGTTTTGGCATTATTTGCCCAGAATTCTCCACGGATTTTAATTTGCCGCGTATATAGTGCAGTGCAATATTTATGCACTTAAATATTGACGTTTGCTCTCAAATATAGCGGTATAATATAACTATTTAATTTCATCTCCACAATATGAGTGCTTCAACTCCTGTAACAAGTTCTTTGTAAATGGAACTGACGCGAAACTTTTTCATTATTCCCTTTGTTATAAAAACATAAAGAAAGCTATTGAAAAACTACTACAAACGACCAACAAAAAACTTCTGTTTCAAACATTAAATACGACTCTTTCGATGAATTATATTTTAATATCATTCGATATTTTCCATGAAAGTGACCCAGTTTTTCTATGAACGTTTTCATGCACACTGAAAAAAAATATATAACCGCAGTATCGGTAGTACTAGGTATGTGGTTTTGCATTTAGGTAGGAAGACTGTATCTTATACTTTAAACGAAACAATCTTGTATATATTATAATCTTAATTGCGGCAACAGATGCAAGTATTTACATAAAATTTAGTTTTTGGGGAGACAAATCGGTCTAGCTAGCTTTTATCCCTGAGAAACTGCGCATTTTCAAGTTATATGTGTTTTTTCTCTCGTTGTGCAACAATATATCAATAATTTCGACTCTTTAATGTCAGTCCGATTGGCAGTTTGGTTGATTTTTTCGTTGTTCGGAAATTCGGAATGTGGTGGGTTCGAACCCCGGTAAAATATTTTTGTGATTATTTTCATTTTTTGAAATCTGCTAGAGCTCCGAGTACAGCTCGGTTACCCAGGTAAGTTTTTGTACGTATAAGTAACTAATGCCTTGAAAGTGTATTATTGTCCTATTGTCTTAAAATTGTTTAAGTTGTTTACCTAGAGACCTCTAAAATAAAAAAAACGTATATTTTTTTTATTTAACCAGTTTTAACAGAATATTTTAATTAAGTATAAAAATTAAAATTAATTATAGCAGGAATTAAAGCATATTTCATTGGGAAAACCTTCGCTCTTTACGTTTTCGTGTCACGTAGGTACATGACGACGTACTCCGCAGGATTCTGTATAACGAAAAATTTTGTATTTTATAAAATTATTCTCTAGGTAATTTTGTTATGAATGCACCGTCAGTGTATTTTATTTTTAAAAGTTTTAGAATATCTGCTAAATTTACAATCTTTAAAAATACAGAATATCACTTTGTTAGTTTGTTTAAACGGTTTTGTAACAAAAATATTGGATAATACGTTCTCCTCTTATAAGATTAAATATTTAACGAAGGGTAAAATGTTTATTTATTTAACATTAATTATTCGTCACTGAGTACACACCACACAGCACAGCACACAGCACACCACATAGTAGTTTTATGGTATGAAAGCAGTAAATATTTATGAACCAAATATGGGCTTTTAATTACCCACTACCCAGGTAGTTAAAGTTAAATAAACCATAAATAAACCATGAAGTATTCTTCAAATTAATATTCCAATGTCACTAAACATTTGTTTACAAATTTCCTGGCAAACTTAAAGTTGTAAAAATTTAAGAATTGTACTGTTAGGGTCAATTCACACGGTAACTCGAACTTTATTCATTACAAAACTTTAGTTATTACACCGAAAATTGAACTTTATTCATTACACAAGAAGATACACATTTCATTGTAAGAGTTCGAATTTCAAGACGCACTCCGGCGCATGTGCAGTGTATGACTGATGTCATGTGAAACGTGTATCTTTTTGTACAGTGAATCAGGTTCAATTTTGAATAGCTATCTTAAAAATGCAGCGTCGCGTCCCGAGACATCGCGTTGTGAACTGAACTTACTACTTACAAGCTCCGTTTATTTTTCTTTTGACTTCCCGAGACCTTTTTCTTGGCATGTCCCAAATTTGACGAAGGGCTGTACAACGTTAATGACGTCTGAAGTTAGTACACAACGACCCTCGTCCTTAGAATAGCGTCCGAAGTATTAAGGCCTCCTCTATGAAAAGTTTGTAATTTATATTGACAGTTCAGAACTTCTATTTCTCAGAACAGAATTGACCTGAACTTTTTAAAAACTTGAAGTGGAAATCACGAGAGTATTTCAATATTAATGAAGTTTAATATTATCTAAAATCCAATCGATATATTTAGCTACATCAGTGTAAAGCCCCGGCTGGTCTGAACCGCAGCGCTTGGGGCCTTCGGAGACGATTCCATATTGAACGAACTTCAACTCTCCCATGTGTTCCTTTTCCGCCATCAGAGGGCTGCCCGAGTCTCCTCTGCAAGAGTCCAAGTGTCTTTCTCCAGCGCAAATCTTATTTTCAATCAATTGTCTCCTTCTAGTAAAATGATTCCTGAAATTAAGACAATCCTTCAAATTTTAGTCATCAAAATATTTGACGACCTCTGTGGCTCAGAGGTTAGCGCTCTAGCCGAAGGTAGCGGATTCGAATCCTGCCATTGTATCAAAAACCTTTTTTGTGATCCTGGGTCATGAATGTGTATCAACTAGGTATATAATTCAAGCTGTTGGTTTCCCGAATGAAATGAATAAATGATAAAAATCTTAAATATATGTACTTAGTCTGGCCATAAATACTGTTACAATTAAAAATAAACAAAATATTACATTTGAATTTGGAATCTGTCATTTTTATATGATTGTTCATTGTGTTTTCTCATTTTGGCGCGAATACATTGTACAATATTTTGCGATATTAAAATGGAGTGGGGTGATAAAGAGAACCGAATCGCTGTGATTGCATTACACAAAGTAGGTATGGAGCCAAATGCAATTTTTAAAACTCTCCATACGCTTGGTATTAGTAAAATATTTGTGTACCGGGCTATTAATAGGTACAATGAGACCTCCTCTATTTGTGACAGAAAAAGATCTGGCCGTCCACGTAGTGTTCGTACGAAAAAGGTGGTCGAAGCAGTAAGGGAAAGAATTCGAAGAAATCATGTCCGAAAGCAAAAGATTTTATCTCGGAAGATGAAGATAGCACCTAGAACCATGTCGCGTATTTTAAAAGATGACTTAGGACTTGCAGCCTATAAGAGACGTACTTACTGGTCATTTCTTAACTGATAATTTAAAAAAGAATAGAGTGGTAAAATCGAAACAACTACTGAAGCGGTACGCAAAGGGATGTCACAGAAAAGTTTTTTTACGGGTGAGATTTTTTTTACAATTGAGCAACATTTTAACAAACAAAATGACCGTATTTATGCTCAAAGCTCTAAGGAATTCTCTTCCCAATTAGTCGACAGAGTGCAACGTGGGCACTATCCGACTTCAGTGATGGTTTGGTGGGGTATTAGCTATGGAGGAGTGACTGAACCATACTTTTGTGAAAAAGGTATCAAAACATCGGCACAAGTGTATTAAGATACCATTCTTGAGAAGGTAGTGAAGCCCCTTAACAACACCATGTTCAGTAACCAAGAATGGTCCTTCCAGCAAGACTCGGCGCCGGGTCATAAAGCTCGGTCTATGCAGTCTTGGTTGGAAACGAACGTTTCGGACTTCATCAGAGCTGAATACTGGCCGTCGTCTATTCCCGTCCTTAATCCGTGGATTATGATTTATGGTCAGTTTTAGAGAGTACGGCTTGCTCTAAACGCCATGATAATTTGGAGTCCCTAAAACAATCCGTACGATTGGCAGTGAAGTATTTTCCCATGGAAAGAGTGCGTGCTTCTATTGATAACTGGCCTCAACGTTTAAAGGACTGTATTGCAGCCAATGGAGACCACTTCGAATAAGCTTTTTATATTTTAAATTGTTTTTTATTTATGTATTAAACTAACACACTGTAAAAGTAATAAATGTTATTTGTAATAGAATTTTTTTTCTTTGTTTCAGTATTTATGGCAAGACTAGGTATAGTATAAAAGTATTTAAAAAATTCCGTTGTCTGGTACCCGTAACACAAATTCTTTGAGAACTTACCGGATCAGATTGACGTGGTGTGAAAGCGTCCATAGATATTATCATAGATATATTTTTGTCAAATATGTGTTGTAATTTGTAGTAAAATTTCCCTAAAACGGAATGTTCTTACATAATGTATTCAATTACACAATCGCCTCCTTTTTTGGAAGTCGAAAGATATTTTGTAATCTGGCCCATTCTTTAGGCTCGGGGAATATTTATAAAACCAAAGATTACCTGCCATATTTATTTTTACATTGCTGATCAGTGAGAACCGGTAGGCTAACTTTGAGGAGTACGTTCGATGCGTGGCCGGTCTCGGTTTCCCCCCAGCCTGCGACGAGGGCTCGCCCTCCCCATATACCGTCGTCTTGCAGCTCACGTACTATAGGTAAACAAATTGGAGCTACGTTTTCTGAAAAAGTAAGAACGACTGAAACACTCCCATCTTTTCCTCTTCGTGCACAGCCTCCGTGGTCCAGTGGTTTAGAGCTTGGCTATCAACTCGGAGGTCGTGGGTTCGACTCCCGCAATGGAACAACAAAAAAAATTGTTTCCAAGTTTGGCTAGGACAGTGCACACTGATCACCTTGCGACCCATGCGTCGGATGGGCATGTAAAAAGTCGGCCCTGCGCCTGATCTCTCGCCAGTCGTGTCGGTCTGTCCGTTCTAGTGGGTTTCGAGAGTAAAGGAAAAGAGAGCTCTTGTAAGTATTGTAGCGAACACACTTGTGCACTGTAAAATAACTCCTGCGTAGTTATCTTACCTCTTATTAGAAACTTATTTTAACTCCTGGCTTCAATGAAACCGGCCACCGTCACCGAAATCGGTGTGGGGGAGCTACTACTGTTGCTTTTCCACCATCAGGGGACTGCCAGTCTCAGGACAGGTGGACTAAGGAGATGAATGCCACCTGTTCAACAGTAGCGACGTGTGCATATAACACGAATCGCGCCGGTTTCACGTTTAAGTAAGATACAATAACGATGACAGTACAGTTTGAAACTTCGTAACTTCAACATTGCCTTATACATCATGAAGTATTTAGTAGTAAGTAGCAGTAAGAAGTAGGTATACTTGTACTTATTTATAGACCAGACAATTATTTTTGTCCGAGGTACTAAATTTCTTAAGATATGTATTAAAAATAGTTCTGTAGCTGATCTTATATCTACAGGTTAGGGTTTCCCTTTCATAGAGAACCAGCCTTCGCTACTGCTGTCCAATTCAATTTTTAAAAACTATGGGAGATCTACTCATCTCCCATTGTTTTCAAAAATTGCACACATGCAATTGAACGGTGAATTGCACATGACTGCACCTATAGAACCTGACGACGCTGCATTTTGTTGATAGTTTAGGTAATTAATTGAATATTAATACGATTAGGATAACATTGATGTATCTCTAAGTAATAATATATTGGAGCCGTTAGGTGTTATAAGTAGTCCCCTCTAAAAAAAAGGTTTCTTCATTATAAGTATGGATAGTATTATATTTGCTTACTGTAGTTATACTGGATTCTCTCTGCGAGTCGCAGCAAAGCAATATCATGTCGCGTCGGCGTCGATATGAAGCTATAATCTCTATGGATAACTCTTTCTGCTACTGGAATGTCCTGAAAATTTCAAAGTATACCGGTAAGCGGCTCGGAACAAATAAAAAAGTGAAGACAACAGATTAAAGAAAGAGGAACAGATAATAATAATATCTATGGACGGACGTCAGTCCATAGGTCCCGTGGTAAGTTCTTGAAGAACTTGTGTTACGGGTACCAGATAACGGAAATATATTTAATACTTTTTATACTATACATATATTTAAGATTTTTACTATATTATTAATTATACACATATTTAATACACATCCATGACCCAGGGACGAAGAAAAACTTTTCGTTCCTTTGGTGGGTATCGAACCCGCGACCCGGGGGTCGAGCACAACACGCTCAACCACTGAGCCACAGAGGTCGTCAAAAGATAGATAAATAGCTACGTAGTTAGCTTTCGATTTGATTGCACTACTATGTGTGTCCACGATCGTGTGCAAAAATTGTTGGTCGTTGAAGGGGACGTCAAAATTTTCAAATTTGGTACACATAAGTTCGCGTGTGCACAGAGTACACGCGGCAGAAGGGAATCTTCATTCATGACACAAAATCCAAAAACACTCAACACCGTGCCCAAACAGTTTCACTTCAAAAATAGCAAGAACTAATTTTCACCTGAATATGTGACTCGCAGATGTAATTAGAATATTCCCATATGCAGTCGTACTTGCGTCTAATGTCGTGTTCTCCGACTCGCACGCCGGCGATCGACTTCGTCCAGACGACGCAGTGCGCAGCCGTCAGGACATAGTATATGTTTATTATGGCGCCAGAACAACCAAAATATACTTTTCTCCCTAAAATGTTGTTTGTATAAATGAGTGTCATAATGCATTCATAATTTGTATCAAGAGAGTGTTATTACAAAGTTTAAAAGTATCTCGTATTATGCCTGCAGCTAAAACTTTAGTATTTATTGTTGAAGCACCAAGCATACATAGGGTCAGTTCACATCGAAACGAGTAAAATTTTAAGATAGCTATTCAAATTTGAACTTTATTCACTACACAAGATACACGTTTCATATGACAATTGACATCAGTCATACTGTGCACAACTTGACATTCGAACTCTTACAATGAAACGTATATCTTCTTGTGTACTAAATAAAGTTGAATTTTTAAGAGCTGTATAAAAAATGCAGCGCCATATCACGTATCGTTTTGTTTCGGTGTTAATTGACCAATATGACTATCACAAACGATTCTGTGTATTCACCACTTTTATACGAGATGAGTGCCATCCATGGAAATTCATATAGCGAGGTCATCCTGCCCTGTCCTATGGCATTCGTGTATCTTCTCCCACACTCTCTCGGCAGCAGTTCCAACCTCGTATCCATGAAATCCGAGCAGCACACCTAAATGAAAACTGCATTAGTTTTGTAATAGTGTGCCCCCGTCGTTTGTATCCTAACGATTATCGCTTAAACACCATTTTTTATTCCTTGCATATTATTGCCCAGGGGCCAGGATGCTGAATGTGTAGTCAAAGTAAACTGGAGCGTCGTCGTCGTCTTTGAATTTTTTTATTATGTGTTAATTTCATACGTAATTTCATAGATAATTTAATAAAACCTTTATATTTTCTTAGTTTTCCTTAGATATAGTATTTTACATCGATTTTGTAACGAAATAGGGGTAATATGACTTCAGCTTTGGTCAGTTACATTATTATGGTCTTACCTTTTGTATTATTTTCCCTTTGTAGTTCTCATATCCACAAATGCTATTTTGGAATAAGTTCTCAGTCTGAGGCCGTCGCTGTTTCATAGCGAAAATAGCTTCCTCACAGGACAAATACCCCATACAGTCGTAGCAACTTTCTAAAATTCATATGTATATATATATATATATATATATATATATATATAAATATATATAATTTTTGGTACTTAAGTTAAGTAAATTAACTTACTTATCCTTACTAACTGACATTGCTCCAAAATGGAAGTTATGTTTTTTTAGATGAAATCGCTTTGGAAAGTCTTCGTTACCCGTGGAATGAAGTAATCCTTAGTATTTTAACCGACTTCAAAAAAAAGGAGGTGTTTATACGTTCGGCTGTACATATATACAGGGTGACCTGAAATTCGATACATTCCTTTGAAAGACAGAAAGTAGACCTCATTTACAGTAATATTTTTCATGGCATCCCCTATCCGAAAGTTCATATTTACAAAGTTATTGAAATTTCAAAAATTTTTTCTTTATTTTCGACATTTTGACTTTGACTTTTAAAAATGTTTGTCTTTTTAGTGATTTTTTAATGTATTTTAACCGTCAATGAGTCAAATATTATTTTTAAGGAATAAATAGGGACAAACTAAGCGAGAATTTTTCATTATGAGACATGAAACAGAATTTTCTTTTAAGAAAAAGGCACATTTTTCTTAAAAACAGGTGATTTTCTTAAAAAAATGTATGATACAATGCGTACAAATATTCTAAAAAACTTCCTTATCTCATTAGCTTTCGAAAAAGGTGCAAATGTCTACATAAAAACATGACGTTGTAGTAAACATATTAGAAGTAAAATGAAATAATGTCTAAATCGATTTATTTGCGATAAGGTTAAAATAAAAGGAAAAACTTGAATTTAATTACGTTTATTGTGTTTAAAAAACATCAATGTTTAATTAAATTTAATAATAAATATTCTACTTTAGGTCTTGTTCAAAATGTGAACCTCTGTTTCTGATACAGGCCCGTAGTCTTCTCCGTACCTCTGTTTTGATTATTCTGGTAGTAAGACTTGTTTTGATTTCTTCTGCTGCATTTTTTATGCGGCTTCTGAGCTCCTCTACAGTAGTTATGGGTGTAGTATACACCAAAGCTTTCATATGACCCCAAAGATAAAAATCACACGGGGTCAAATCGGGACACCGTGCTGGCCAAGGAATTGGCCCGCCTCGACCTATCCAGCGATGTGGGTAAGTTTGGTCTAGCCACTGGCGTACGCCGAGGCGGAAGTGGGCCGGGCAACCATCATACTGGAAAATCATATTACGACGAGTTGCTATTGGCACATCTTCCATTAAACCAGTAATCTCCTCTCTTAGGAAATGTTCGTACATTTCACCATTTAAATTTTGAGGCAAAAAATGAGGTCCAACTAAATTATTATTAATTATACCCATCCAGACATTTAGACTGAATCTGGTTTGATGGGCCCTTTCTTTTTTCATCCTGGGGTTTTCTCCTTTTGGTGCCCAGTAATGTGTGTTGTGGAAATTGTTAATCCCGTCACGGTCAAATTTCGATTCATCCGTCCACAATATTCTTGAGAAGAAATTGCGATCCTCCATGTCTGCATTTATCATAAAACGTCAAAAAATTCCATTCTTCTAACCGGGTCTCCCTCTTCCAACGCTTGGACAGGTGTGTAGTGAAATGGATGTAGACGCGCTGTGTGTACTGTAAACCACACCTTCCATTGACTCAATCCAAGTCTTCTAGCTGCCGCTCTTGTAGAAATAGAAGGATCATTTTGAAAAAGTGTTAAAATTTCTTCTTCTTCTTCTGGAGCATACAAACGAGGTCTGCCTGAATCGCCACGTCTTCTATCAACACGGCTGCTTTCCCGAATTCGTCGAAATGTTGTTGAAAACACTCTAACGTTTGGCACTCGTCGATTCGGAAAACGTTCAACGTATGTTCTTCGTGCAGCAGCAGCATTACCATTACAAAGTCCGTAACAAAACAAGATGTGAGCGTATTCATCGTACTCAAAAGCAGCCATCGCGATACAAAAAAATCACAAGTAGAAGTAAGGGTGTAGTTTAAAGCAACAATACGTCCGTACACGGCAATAGTTGACTTAAAACTAATGTTAGCTACTAAATTTGCTCTCTAAGCCAGTCGGTAACTCATTGACAAAGGGCCGCGACGACAGTAGCCGAAACATCCCGAAGTTTGAACAAAGGAAACAATTGAAAAAAAAGGTCGCCTCAGGTAGAGTAATTCTTGAGATAACGTTACCTGATGATTGTTTTGTCTTTGTTTATTACATGTTCATATTTTTATGTACATATTTGTACCTTTTTGGAAGCTTATGACGTAAGAAAGTTATTTAAGGTATTTGTACGCATTGTATCATACAACTTTTTAAAGAAAATCACCTGTTTTTAAGAAAAATGTGCATTTTTCTTAAAAGAAAATTCTGTTTCATGTCTCATAATGAAAAATTCTCGCTTAGTTTGTCCCTATTTATTCCTTCAAAATATTATTTGACTCATTGACGGTTAAAATACATAAAAAAATCACTAAAAAGACAAACATTTTTAAAAGTACGTCATGTCAAAGTCAAAAAGTCGAAAATAAAGAAAAAATTTTTGAAATTTCAATAACTTTGTAAATATCAACTTTCGGATAGGGGATGCCATGAAAAATATTACTGTAAATAGTAAAAGTAGACCTCCTACTTTCTATCTTCCAAAGGAATGTATCGAATTTCAGGTCACCCTGTATATTTTTTGTATGTTCAACGATAACTCCGCGGTCTGTTGACCGATTTTCAAAAATCTTTTTTTGGTGTAAAAGGTATAATAATCCTAAGTTGGTCCCGTTGCCACGAAAGGGGTGACCTGATGATGGGATATATTGATTTTGACTTTTTTAGAAGTAACTCAAGCATATGCTACCAAAAAGTAAGATTCTGCACGAAGGTATACCCTGGATCCAAAAGCACTGAACAGAACTCCTCAGTCTTTAAAGATTTCGAAAAAAATTTCGACATTGCTTAAAGAACTGCAAGTATATGCCATTATGTAACTTACAGTCATCATCAACATTAGCTTATATTAGGTCATTACATATGAAATTGGCGTTTCGTAAAAGAGGAACATAAAGTAGTTTTTTTTAAACATAATATATTTATATAATTAAAGTATATACCATTGCTATCTATGCACTTTTGCCATCTCATAAGTAGTTCATTGATTCCTTTACTAAAAAACCATTCGGACGAGGCAGTCCAATCGAAGTTGAATTTTTTCCCTTGCAAGAAGTTATCCAAATTTCGAAAAAAATATTAATCTGTTGGAGCAAGTTCCGGGGAGTACGGTAGATGTCTTAGACATTCCAATTGAAGCTCCTCTAATTTGGTAGCCGTCTGTTGTTCAGTGTGTGGTCTAGCGTTGTCCTGACGCAGCAGTGGCCTAGAGCGAATGACCAACCTCGGTTGTTTTTCTAGCTAGCTAGATTTTCCATCATGATTTGCAGTTACTGGCAATAGACATCTGCCGTAATCGTATGGCCAGATTTAAGAAAGCTGTAGTGAACGACACCGGCACTAGTCCACCAAACGCTCACAAGTAACTTTTTTTAGTCAATTTTCGCTTGGGGCAGGCTGTCTCGTTCGCCAGGGCTCAGCCATTGCGATGAGTGTTTTCGATTATCGTACTGGATACACTTTTCATCACAGGTAATGATCAATTTAAAATCCCTTCATTATTGTACCGGCTGAGTAATTTAACGCAGCAGTCGACGCGCAGTTGTCGGTTTGCTGCACTCAATTCATTCTAAATTTGCTTCAAGTGGATTAAAACAGTTTTATCACTAACACCGCAGCCTGCAGCTAACTCGGACGTTGTTTAAGATGGATCCGCTTCCACAATAGCCCTCAATTCTTCATTATCAACTTTGGTTTCCGGCCGTCCACGGGGCTTGTTCTGCAGATCGAAATTTCCAGAATGCAAACGTTGGAACCAATAACGCACTGTGTTTTCTTTTGCGACACCGCCGCCATACACATCATTACTCCTGACTTCTTATAGATACATGTTTGGGGATTTCGGCATTGCTTAAAGAACTGCAAGCATAAACCACTATGTTAATTGAAGTAATCATTAGCATCATCATCACCATCATCACACTATAAATCATGACATGATGATAGGTACTTCTCATATGTAGTATTTTACACCGACACGGATATATTTGAATACTAGCTGTTGATCGCGGCTCCGCCCGCGTAAGTATAGTATCCCTCGGGAACACTACTTTTTCGGGATACAAAGTACCCTATGTTTTAATCCAGAGTCTAAACTACTACCATACCGAACTTCATCGAAATCTGTTCAGTAGTTTTTGCGTGAAAGCGTAACAAACATCCACGCTTTCACATTTATAATATTAGTAAGGATTACTCTGGCGTCTATGAACTGATTTTCAAAATTCTTTTTTTGATGTATTGGGTATAATCCGAAATTAGTCTCGTTGTCAGCAAAGTGGTGACCTGATGATGGGATCCATGAGTAACCGAGAGAACTCCTCGAAATTTATGTGGGCACATATAGTGATTTTGACGTTTTTAGAAGTTACTCAAGCATATGCTACCAAAAAGTAAGATTCTGCACTAAGGTATACCCTGGATCCAAAAGCACTGAACAGAACTCCTCAGTCCTTAATGATACGCGTTTGGAAATTTCGACATTGTTTATAGAACTGCAAGCATATGCCATTGTGTAACTTACAGTCATCGTCATCATCAGCCTATATACAATACCTAATGGAAGCTTGGCGCGTATTCAATTATACATTCGAACGTTTATTTTAAAAGTTCTTAAAACGTATTAATAATAATTTAAGAAATATAACTAAAAAGGAAAAATTATTATATATTTTTAAACAAAAAATTAAACCTACTTCGAAAGTAAAAATGCACAAAAAAGTATGAAACAAAACTTATTTTCTAAATAATTCCCCTTTTAAATTTGGCTAAAATTTTTACTATTTCTCTACTCAATCTTCAAAATTTTGACTTCTATTTTAAATATTGGTATATCAGGATTCTGTTCGGGCTGGTACCAACTTCCAAATTTTTAAAATTGTGTAGAGAAATAGTTAAATTAAAAACTTTGCCAAATTTAAAAGGGGAGTTATTTAGATATATATACTGTTATGAGCATTTTTACTTTGGAAGACGGATTAATTTTTTGTTTAAAACAATAATATTATAAGTTCAGAAAGTAACTTTGTAATACAAGATTCTGATAACTTATTCAATTTCTACAATCTTCAATAGACTTTGTCATTTTTGTCAGTACGACTGTCTTTTATTTATTTAACATCAGTATAACTGTCTTTCATTCAACCTTTTCTACTATACTGCACTAAAATATTTTATTTGATACTTAAATATTATTTTTTCGGAGATTTTAACAGCCCTTTTTAATTGCACTTAAAATTAATAAAATTTACACTTACTCATTGCCAGAGATCCACCGCAAATAAAGAAGTAAAGCAACAAAATACTGGTGAACATTATGTTAAATTTAAAGTGTCATGAAAATATTAAAAATTCTAAAATCAAACTAATGGACGTACCCTATTGTTCGGCACAACACTGTTACACTGTTACACTGAATATAAGTAATTACTGATGTAATTAGTCACAAACAATTAGATAAAGACTTCCTTTCGCATATCCTGAAAAATTTATTACCAAATAATATTATACACTCCTCGGATTCAAATAAAGCGATAACTCCACATGCCGACCGATTAGCCTCACTTACTAAGTAATTTTACTAAAATATTTTTGAAAAAGCAAATAATAATGACTTCGTTTTTGTTTATCACTTTACTGTATTAGCTATGTGTCAAGTGTCAAAGGAAAAAGCATAATATAAGTTTCTGTAGGTATTTCTCTATTAATTGAAAACCTTCTCTTTGTTATTGAGGATTACAAAGTTGCTTAACGAATAAGGGATAAAATCTACTAGATAAATTATGATGCATAAGCTAGATATTGTGAGTACGTGCTTCGAACTTACACAGAATAAATGATTCTTTTTATCTACCGGTAAACCTCATCTATCACACAGTGGAACCGTATAAATCAATAAATGTATTGATAAAAATATATTAAAAAGAATCACCAGTACCGAGCAACGCATTGGACATAATTACTCAAAGTTCTGATAAATATCAAAGTTGTTTGACAATATATATATATATATATATATATATATATATATATATATATATATATATATATATATATATATATATTTATATATATATATATATATATATATATATATATATATATATATATATATATATTGTATATAGAATAGTAAAAGTAACTAAATATATTTTTTGGAACAATGGTAAGTACCTAATAGGAAATACGCACGTAGTTTTTATTTTATTTTATTATTAAATACATCGATATTATTACTGTTTGACAAACCGTTTAGTAAAATCAGTTTTTGGATATCATCGTAAGTAGGTATATTACATATTACATATTACATAGGTACATTGGTATATTGCAAAGATAAGAACGGTAAAGGTGACAAACAGACCGAGAGATCCGATATTATTCGTATTAAACACATTAATTGAAAACTTCCTAGTTTTTTCAACACATTAAACTTACAAGTGTCGATTTTTTTCATTCTCGTATTATTACAAATTATTTGAAGTAAATTATCTATTACATCTATCTATAATATGCATAATATTATATGTCATAAACAAAAACTACAATTTGTACACATTAATAAGGAAAATCATTCTACTTTTGTAAATCAGAGTTTTACATTGTATAATTTAGCTTATCAAAAATCATGCCAAAACAAAAAGATTAGCACTTTCTTCATATTCCAATAGAATTCTCAGCAACTTTTTCCCTTAAGCCTATCCGAGACTAACTAACACTTAAACTGTTGCCTACAGCAGACAATAATCAACACGTATGTGTATGTTAAACAATATAACGAGTGAGACGCCCCAGGCAAGATGTGATTAAACCTGCAGACAAAAGAACTCCCTCCCTTCCTCCCTACATCGTGCGCGGTGACAATGCGCGCTGGACTTGCAAGATTCGAAAAAACTCGTGTACCAATACTATTAATACTATGTTAGGCTGAGACTGTATGCTCCGGAATCCGGAAATCCGGTGAAAATTCAGAGCAGTAAAATGAAAACTCTGGACTAATTAATACAATAGAGTTGAAAATCGAACACGAGTGTAGAGTCAGATATCAATGTCATATATGACAGCTTGATACTCGACACTTCAATTTTTCAACTCTATTGTATTAACGCACAGTTCTATTTCCAGTTCTCTGAATTTTCCCGGGCCCGCCAGATTCTGGATCATACAGTACCAACTACCAGCCTTACTCCAATAAAAATAGTGATACTCTTTTTATGTGATACTCTTATTACATTTGGAATATCGATATCTCAAATTATGAATACTATTTAGATTATGAATTTTCGAATTAGCTATCCTATTATTATAAGATCACACACTGTTGCCGTAGAGTTTAGGGCGTGGGCGATTACGAGTAGAAGGCATTGTGCATTATTAATCAGGTAGACAATAGCTCTTTACCTATGAAATTGCCGTTCTGCAGTACTTGCCATTTCAAATCAAAATAATTTTTGTTTGGCTAAGAATTCTAATTTCGAATTAATTTTATTTTAAAAACATGGAATTCTTTTTCCTAAAGTAGTCATTTGTTTATTGATTAGTGTTACATTTTCATCGTATTTCAATCTTTTTCGTCATCATGGATACGTTAAAAATTCGAGTGATTATGGAATATGAGCACCATCTTGGTAGCAACGCGGCACAAGCGGCACGCAACATCAACGACGTTTACGGAGCTAACACTACAAACCAACACACCACCTGTTATTGGTTTGCTCGCTTCCGTTCTGGAAATTTCGACCTGAAAAATGAACCTCGCGGTCGTCCGAAGACTTTGGTCAACAATGACGAATTAAAGGCGATTGTGGAAGCTGATGATACACAATCTACGGCTGAATTAGCAGCAGCTTTCGACGTTAGCGTCAAAACAATATTGGTCCATTTGCGTCAAATTGGCAAGGTAAAAAAGCTTGACAAATGGGTGCCCCCCGAACTCAATGATCGCCAGCGCGAAGTACACGTCGAGACGTGCCTTGCACTGCTCAACAGACACACAAATGAAGGAATTTAGAACCGCATTGTTACCTGCGATGAAAAATGGATTCTGTTTGATAGCCGCAAGCGCTCAGCAAGTTGGTTGGATTCTGGTTCAGCACCTAAACAATGCCCTAAACGAAAACTTGCCCCTAGAAAAGTGATGGTCACTGTTTGGTGGTCTAGCGCCGGTGTGATTCATCACAGCTTCTTACCAAACGGGGTGAGCATTACTGCAGATGTGTACTGTGAAGAACTGAACACAATGATGGAGAAGCTGGCACATCTCCAACCAGCATTGGTCAATCGCTCGTCTTCGCTGCTCCTGCACGACAACGCGCGACCTCATACTGCACAGCAAACAGTCTCCAAGTTGCAAGAACTGGGGTTGGAAGCTCTCCGTCATCCGCTCTACTTACCAGACCTTGCGCCTACAGACTACTACTTTTTCCAGAATTTGGATAACTTCTTGGCGGGAAAAAAATTCAATACCCGAGAGGCAGTACAAAATGCCTTTGAAGAATTTGTTGCCTCCCGTCCAGCTGATTTCTTTAAGAAGGGCATCAATAAACTGCGACTGCGTTGGCAAACATGCATTGATTGCATGGGTGATTACTTCGATTAATACAAATAAAAAATACATGAAAAAATTCGTTTAAATTTTTTCATACAAAACGGCAATTTCATAGGTAAAGACCTAATATTAGCTCTACTAATCCTATAATGTATCAGGTCTAATATGTGCGTATATTGCTGAGGCTTACCCATTTGCTTTAAAACAAATTTATTTCGTACATCTATCTTCTCTTGATGATGAATCATAATGATAATCATTATTAATGAAACTTATCTCATTCAAAATAAAGATGATTTCCTGTCTAACACGCCTGTGCCCTGTAGGTACTAATAATGTAGCTGTTAAATGAAGCATTTTTATTCTTACAAAATCAATGCTGGCACTAATTACTATACTAGTTTAATCGCACAATGAGCGAGTAGAATTACTTCTAACATAACTTACCACTGTACAGTCAATTAATTGCCTATCACAGATTGTGTTACGCCCATCATGTCAGCAAGTGTTAGTTCGAATTTAGGTGATTTTAACGTTATTGTTTAATGTGTAATTTACATTATTAAAATATATTAATTTGCAAAAACCAATAAATACACAATGCGGAAAATGCATGTTATAGATTTAGTTATAAAAATTTAATAAAAACTAGATGAACCTGATAAAACTAAACAACTAAAAAGTGTTATAATAACAATTAACTATATAATATAAATCCAGTAGTAGGTATTGCTAAAAATAATTTCGGCGGTGTATACTTTTAAGTCATTACTTCATTACGTATTCACTATTCAGCGAGTTGGTGTAAATGACGCAGCCATCTGGTTAAATAAGCCAGCAAATTGGACGAGTAGTCTTTTCATTATACACCGGTATTCAATTGATAGCCATGGCTGATAATTAATTGAACTAGAATCTCTGAACAACAATGTACTCTGTGCTCTGAACGTTAATGAACTTAGCACATTGAAAGAAAGCTCTTTGAAGATGACTGACTAAGTCTTAGGCAATTGATCCAAATTTAGTTAAATTTTTGCACTGCGGCGCTAGAAGTCACCAAAACAAATTAACGTTAACAGCACATCCATATCCATTTCTGTATTTTTATTATACTTCCACGCATGTCTCTAACTTATTTATGAAAAATATTTCACAATTATCACTTAATTATTGGTAGAAAAGTAGTCGCACATAATTTGTCACCTTAATGAAACATCACAAATCTATCAACATCAAAAACAAAATGAGCACGTGACATGCAGCCACCTAATGAAACGTTGCGAGTAACGATTTTGCTAGTTGTTCGTCAGCCAATTAGATGCAGACGTTAGATGCCTAGTCATCCAGTTAGCTAACTAATTTAACCAGATGTCTACGACATATACATATAATCGGCTCTCCGGAAATTCAAATTACTTACACCACGTAACAAATTCTAATATAGATTAATTTTGACTCAAACTTCATAATTGTTTGAAGAACTTAAGTTTTTACCTTGTCGCGAATGCGTCTCGCAATTTCATTTGTCTAACTTACTTTAATCACAATAATTGCATTTTATATTTAAGTTTTCAATTTGTAACATGATTTGTTAGAGATGTTTCATCAACGCTCTCTAGCATACAAAATGTACGTCTGACGTTAAAATCGATAATAACTAGCTGTTTCCGCGTAAATATAGTATCCCACGGGAATACTGTCTTTTTCGGGATAAAAAATAGCCTATGTTTAATCCAGGGCCTAAACTACTTCCATCCAAATTTCATGGAAATCCGTTCAGTAGTTTTTGCGAAGAAGAGTAACAAACATCCATCCATCCATCTATCCATCCATCCTCACAAACTTCCACATTTTTAATAGTAGTAGGACATTACCTTATGTTCGAATGCGTACTTTATTGTTAGGTTAGGTTACTTACCTAACAATAAAGTAAGCATCATCATTACTTAATGATTGTCGTAGTTTATTTTTACTATACATTTTTATTATAATTCCGGCTGTTAACAAAATATGATAATGTGCCAAAGCTGGTCATGCAAGTAACGTGATGGTCAGTTGGTTAATGCCGGAACTGTAGCCGTAAACGCATAACAGAGAGAAATAATCCAAGTTGCATAAAACTCTTTCCAGGAAAATTGACGTAACAGTTTGGACACGGAAGTATTTCTTTAATCTGTTGCTGTTCTTTTTTCTGCGTTTCCTTTTCAATGGCGAAATAAAACCTTCTGTATAAAAGGCAAAACGAATCAACAATGTAGAAACAATGTGTCACTGTTACTCACGAAGTGTCCAGTTTTAGAACTGTTACTCGCAACGAGTATTTATAAAAAGATTTAACACCATGGAATTCGTTACGCTAAAGAATAGGCTATTCTACTTTTTTTTTTCCAAATACATTTTAAAATGTTCGTATCGATTCGATAGTCAACTAGTATTTTTATTTCCTGAAAATAAATTTTCTCTTTATGCAAAGAAAAAATGATTAAAATTTGTTATACTTGCTAATATATATATCAGTATATAATTGTATTATGTACCAACCTGTTATTATCAATAAAGATTATTATTATTATTATTTAAACGATAAATGTTTGCGCCAAAACGGCAGCCACCATTATCGTGACGTCATAAGAACAGAAACAAATAAATGTCATATGTGCGTGTGTGTCATATGTGCGTGTGTGTCATATGTGCGTGTGTGTCATATTTGATTTTGATAGACGAAACTAGCCTAAGGGCATATTTCAATCAACTGATGAGCGTCAGATAGCTTATTTGCGTGTTTTGTCTGTATTGCTCAGTATAAAGTAAGAAGCGATAAAACTTCCATATTTAAAGCTATTCGACACCTAACGGGCGATTTTGAAACAGGCCCTTCGTAATTGGTTTTTTGGTCGGGCTAGGCTCTTGGATCTCACACGAAGAAGTTGCGGGTTCGATGTCCACGGCAAAATAATTGATATGTCAAGTATTTTTTTTTTTTTTTTTATCAATTAAGCTGTTCTATAGAATAAATATTAACTGACAGCGTAAACAATAGTTACATAACATTGGCATTGTGGTCATTGCAGAAGGTATTATGGTATCGTCAGCGATGAATTACGTAATAGATGAATATATAAAATCATATTCTGTTATGATACTTGGAGTCTTCAGAAATAATACCTATTCTTTAAATTTATTAACAAAATAATAAGCAAATTATGTACAATACCCAAATGTAAAGCCCATACATACATAGTATGACTCAATAAAGCAACATTGTAAGCAGATTATAGCATCCTCATAAATTGAAGTCTCTTGTCTCTAATACCAAAAGCAATTTTATTGGAATCAATAAAACAAGGCTTATGTTAATATGAGCTAGCCCAATGTGGAATATTCACGTGAAGCCCTTTGGGTGATATTAATTTTCGGAATATATACTATGAATTTCAAGTAGCTTTGATTTGTTGTTGAATCATTGCTCGCTGCGGTCTTTTTCCGTTTATACTTTTCTTTTAAGCAGTGGTAAACGTGTGAATATTTTTGAAAGCAGTTTTCGAACGCAATGTTGGGTTGGGTAGCTTTAACGTTATAGTCATGAAACATGGATAATTGGGGATGCCCCCATTGTCAGAGCCCATGATATGTCTAGTTACTCGATAAGGTTTTGTAAGTAGATGAGGTAATAGGAAGAAAATATAATCTTTTTTTTTATGTAAAGGGTAATAATCCCAAATTGGTCCTTTTGACATCAAAGTGGTGACCTGATGATTAATTAATTAATTAAATTAATTTAATAATTTTTTGATTTAATTTAAATAAATTAATTATTAATTTAATAAATTTTAATATTTAATTTATTTTAATTAATTATTAATTTAATAAATTTTATTAATTTTGACTTCAAAATTATGAAGATTGAGTAGAGAAATAGTTAAAATTTTAGCCAAATTTAAAAGGTAAATTGTTTTGAAAAAAAAGTTTTATTTCATAATTTTTGTGCTTTTTTACTTTGAAAGTCGGTTTTCATTTTTTGTTTAAAAATAATAATTTTAATGCCCTGATTTACATTTACCTTGATACCTTTAAAAACTAATTTACATACCTTGATAACCAGACACATGTAGGACATCTATATCTGACGATCTTGAGTTACTTAAAAAATCCTCCCTTAGGCTCCCCATATGTATGAATTGAACTTTTGAATTAAACAACGATCTTCTAGAATCTAGATAATAATTTATGTTGCATACTGACAACAGCAAGCTTATGAGATGTAATTGTCAATGTCATATTGACAGATGTCATGAAGTAAAGCTTATTTAGTTAGGTTTATTTTAGAATTTAGATAAGTAAAAGGCTATTCTCAGTTTAGACTGTACACGTATTTGTGTTAGACATATCTCATTTGTAATACGTATCTGTGTTAAGCACCAATAAAGGAGAATATAAGAATTGTTGCTGTATTATTATAATCACCACTCAAGCGTAAGAAGGACTTACATATCAAGAGGTCGTAGTCCGCTACATGGTGTCAGGTGTGAAAAAGTTGTCAATAAAACGAAAATTATGAACGCAAAAGAGGGTACATCAAAAAAAATCTAGAAGCTTCGAGACAATCTGAGTGCGGGAACATAACAATGGCAGGAAACGGAGAGCAGAAGCTTGAAATCTCTAACGAAATTATCAATAATAATGCTGAAAATTTCAAGAAATGGACGCAGTCTTTCGAGATATTCCTATTGGCGTCGGGGATGGAGAAAACGGAAGAAAAATGAAAAATTGAAATCATGCAGCATTCCATGGGAGAAAAGGGTCTAAATATCTACAATTCCTTCAATTTAGACCTAAGCATTGCTACATTCCAAGAAGTCAAGGCAAAATTCGTCGAGTATTTTGAACCCAAAAAGAATTTGACGGTGGCGCGGCACAAATTCTTTACGTTGAAACAACGTGTGAACGAATCCTTGGAAAATTTTCTAATGGAATTAGAAAACGCAAGTCATGCCTGTAAGTTTGGTTCGCTACGCGATTCCCTTGTAAAGGACATTCTCATTGTTAATATGGCCATAAACTTCTCGCAATTTCGTCAAAAGCTCCTACATGATCAAGAACTATCCCTAGAAAGAGCCAAACTTCTCTGTAGAACACTCACGATGGCGCGGAAAAGTGAAGAATCAATCAGTGCAGCAGATGGAAGAGAAGAAGCCACAATATACAAGCTACACAAAAGTCGTCGGGCCAGTTCCCTGTAAAAAATGTAGATTGCCTAATTGACACTGGAGCAGACATAAATATAATGTCTTATCAAGTCTTTAAAGAATTGAATCTTAAATTTGACAAACAGAGTAAAGAAATGTGTAAAAAATATAATATCTTCGCCTACAGTGGGCAGAGAATTCCGGTAATTTCAGTGTCAAAGATTTGTTGTTTAGTTGAAAACAAAACAAAACCGGAAAACATTACTTTTGTTGTAACAAAATTAAATTGTCCAACTGTGGTTGGTTTACCCACTTGTATACCTAAAGCTAAATTTAATAACAAAAAACTTTTCTGTAACAAAGGAAAATGACAAAAATGTTGAGCAAAATGTATATAATATGTATCAATAAACTTGTGACAAAATTGTGAGCAGATATAATGATGTGTTTCAGGGTCTGGGCTGTCTCCCATACGAATACAGCATCGTGCTACAGAAGGATGCTATTCCGTGCGTTGATCCCCCTAGAAAGGTACCTTTCGCGTTGGTTGAACCGCTAAAGAAAGAGCTTCAACTCATGGAAAACATGGGAGTCATACAGGAAGGTGAACAAACCTACTCTCTGGGTGAGTAGTTCAGTTATAGCCATGAAAAAGAATGGTGGATTGAGAATTTGCTTTAAAACAAAAAAAGAAAAATTTATTGAGATGTCATTATCCAATTAAAAACATAGATGAAATCAGGTCTAAATTGTCCAAAGCCTCTTATTTTTCACATTTAGATGCGTTTTCTGGTTTTTATAATATAAAATGAACTAAAGAAAGTAGTCTTGATCTGTGTACATTTCAAACTCCCTTTGGCAGATACAAATTTTTAAGATTACCTTTTGGAATAAACACGGCTACAGAAATTTTTTATAAAACCATGATAGATCTTTTCGGAGACATTGAAGGTATAATAATTTGGTGTGATGGCATTTTAATATACGGTGAAACAATTGAAATACACAATAAAAGGTTAGAGATGTTTTTGGATAGGGCTAGGTAAGTTAATTTAAAATTAAATAAAGCCAAGTGCAAGTTTCTTCTAGAAGAAATAGCATATTTGGGCTATATTTTTAGTAAAGAAGGTGTAAAAATTGATCTAGAGAAAGTAAAAGCCATAAAAGATATGCCCATACCTAAAAATATTAAAGATTTGCAGAGATTTATAGGCATGATTAATTTTTTACAACCGTTTAAAGAAAATCTAGCAGAGAAAACTAATACCTTAAGAAATTTGTTAAAAAAAGATATATTATGGTTATGGGATGAAAATTGTCAAAAGTGCTTTAATTTGTTAAAAGAAGTCATATCTAAAGCACCTGTGTTAACTAATTATAATTGCAACTTACCTGTGATTTTGTCGGTAGATTCATCAACGAATGCACTGGGAGCAAATGCTCCCAGTTCGTTGATGAATGAGCAGCTGAACTTTTGAATTAAACAACGATCTTCTAGAATCTAGATAATAATTTCTGTTGCATAATGACAACAGCAAGTTTATGAGATGTAAGTAATTGTCAAAGTCATATTGACAGATGTCATGAAGTAAAGCTTATTTAGTTAGATTTATTTTAGATAAGTAAAAGGCTGTTCTCAGTGTAGACAGTACACGTCTTTGTGTTAGACATATCTCATTTGTAATACGTATCTGTGTTAAGCACCAATAAAGGGATAAGAATTGTTGCTGTATTATTATAATCACCACTCAAGCTTAAGAAGGACTTACATATCAAGAGGTCGTAGCCCGCTACAGTTTCATTCAAAAGTTGATGAAATGCTTCAAAAATCACTCGTATATTAAAGACATGTCAAATTATTTACAGTGATATTACGAGTATACTGTATGAAACACACAAAAAGACAATATTTAAATTCATTTATTTGGTAATCTATCAATATTCGCTAGAACAGCAATCTAAAGAATTCATCACATTACTAAACATACCTATTTACCTTATATCTAGATAATATAGATGGTTAAAATTCTTACAAACTACATATAAACTCTTGGTTTTGAAAAATGTTTTCTTTACATGCCATGAGAGTATATTTAGTACTTTCAGTTCTTTATCTAGATCTTTTCAGAATTTATATTACATATGTGGTGCGAGCTCAGACAAAGCTCCTCGAGGGTGGTGGTCGTGAGATCAGACAACACGACGTTATAAGCAGTAAGTATTTATAACCACCTGTATATTACACCGGAATTCCTTCTACATTTCTTTATTTTGTTGCAATGAGGGTGTTTGATATTTTTTCTGCCGCTAGGGGGCAGACCGAACGCACACAAAGCGTCATCTTGGCGTAAGTGGTATCAAAAACGGTCAATAAGAATTTTCGATTCTTTTTCTGTCACCAGGCGGCGCTTGCCGAAAAAGAAGCCCGACGGTCGTTGTCGTGTCAAAAAGCTGTCAGATGTCACGAATTTAAAGACCCTCATTGTGCAAGTACAAGACGAAATAAGTGTGTTGTTATTTCGTTGGTGTAGGTAAGTAACAAACAGTTTAGTTGAAACTTGAACTTTTTTTGCTGTCATTTGATTCTAGTCTGTTTTCTATCGATTGTTTGTTTTTAACCCCCGACGAAAAGAGAGTGTGTTATAAGTTGGACGTGTCTGTCTGTGTGTGTGTGTGTGTGTGTGTGTGTGTGTGTGTGTGTGTGTGCGTGCGTGCGTGCGTGCGTGTGTGTGGGTGTGTGCGTGCGTGTGCGTGTACACGTGTGTGTGTGTTTTTTTTTTTTTTTAAAGCTATCATGATCGAGAGTGTTCTTAGCAATAATTCATCATCATCATAATCACCTCACCGCTTGCAATTTTGGGGGTACCTACCTAAAAATAATTTTGTTTTTATTAAAAGATTTTTAATTTTGAAGAAGATATTATAAAAATATTATTATTTATTATTAAAATATTATTATTAGAATCCATAGGTATTGGTAGGCTATGAAATCTCAAATAACAGACGGCAAAGTCTAGTTAAGACTCTAAATTAAAAACTTTTAGTCTAATAAAAAGGAATTTGTTAAAGTGAGTATTATTATATTACCCCGTGGATCACATTTGCTAGGCGGGAAGCCGAAGGACGCTTAGTATTCCGCGACATTACAAATAAACGAATATTTTCAACTCTACTGCAACATGTTTTGACTCTCAACGTTTAAAACGTGTTCAATAAAGTTTTGAAATAATATTTCTAATGTAACCAACCAGCATAAGCACGTAAGTATTGAGTACCTACAAATAAAATAAAAAAAATATCGTAATAAATTTGGCAAGTTTTATTGCATGCTCTGCGAAAAAAGAAAATTAAATATTTTAAATGACTCCGTTATTGTCAAGCAGTGAGTGAGCTGATGATGATGAATTATAGCTAAGAACACTCATGATCATGTGAGCTTATAAAAAAAAATCTAGTACAAATATCCGTTCATCCGTTTGGGAGCTACGGTGCCACGGACAGACATACACAGACAGACAGACACGTCACGTCAAACTTATGACTATACTGAAACACCCCTCTGTTTGGTCGGGGGTTAAAAAGGCTATTTTAACCCGATAGGTAGGTACACAATAAATAATAAAAAATTAAATATTTTCGCACCTCTAGAAAAATATTACAACAATGTTAATACAGTACCTACATAACAGATGCACATTTTTATTAACATTACGAATCTATTTTTTTACTTTGTTGTTTCATTCAACAAAATGGGTGCTGTATTATGAATTGAAAATAAACCTAACACAATCAAACCATCAAACCCAGACATAACCTTTTTATTAATCAGATATTTGTAGGGGCAAAGTTGGTTCTATATTCCTCACAGCAGGAGTCTGGTGCCCACATCGGTTGTGCGCATAGCTGACGTGTCTATTGTTTGTAAGAGACGAAAACGTACCGGTAAAAAAGAGGTGTCAAAGCCACGCTTTAAAAAATCCGGCGAACTTTTTCAATTATGCAGTCTACCTACACAGAAATTCTTAGAATACTTTTAAAATTACATTTTTCATAAATAATGAACTATCATTGAAACGAAATCATCGTCACTGTGATGATATAAAAGATCGACTAGGGAAAATTGAAAAAATTATTAATTATTTCAAAAGGCGTCAAAAGTAACAAGAATGTTGATTGGTGAAACTTATAACATTAATAAAATTATTACATATTGCATTCGAATTATAATAATAATAGACGTCGTATGTCGATTAGTTTAGTCCCTGGTAAATGTAGGTAGTATGTAGGTATGTCCTACAACAATAGTATAAATGTAAAAGTTTGTGAGATTGGATGGATGTGGATGGATAGATGGATGTTTGTGACTACTGAATGGATTTAGCTTAAATTTGGTATAGTAGTAGTTTAGGGTCTGTATTAACGTGGGCGTAGCCGCGGAAAAAAACTAGTAACTCTATAAACAGACCAGCATATTCTCTACTTAATTAATTCTTGTTATTTGACGGCGCACTTAAGTTTTAATACTGACCAGGAGGGTCAGTGGTCGGTGGACACTTTATGCTCTTTTGTCATAAGATCATAAAATAAGTTATAGCTTTCCTATTTTATTGCGAGAGATGTGGCTAAATATACAGTTCATTCTATGTATTGATTCCATAAACATTGTTATTGCTCATAAATTAAGCTTCTTTTCGTTGATTAATATATTTAATACATTATAATATTACGGATAAGATGCACATACAATTTACTGATTCTCCTGATTCTGATTCATATCAATAAAATAGATAAACTAGATGCATAATATTTAAACTATGGCTTGGACTGCTGTTCATCCATCCGAGATTATCTGGAAGAATCCTTCGTCCTATTCAGGATATATATATATTAAAACTGTCTAGATTGATGGTAATGATGTTACGATTATGATAAACAATGTTAATAATTTAAAATTTGAAATACTGCATCATCAGTTCTATTAAAAATGTTTTTTCGATAGATCTCTCATCACGGGAATTATGTTTATGAGTTTTTTTAAAAAGTTCGTAAATGTCGCTCCTATGTCGGCAATAAAGTATTTGTTACAGTGAAACAAAATACAAGGTTTGTATAAATTTAAAAGCGTTTATTCCCAGCATTTGACAGCCCTACTCATGACTTGCACGTTGAACTGTGAGATCTCATGAGTTACACGCTCTGTAATTGATTCGAATACAATCGAATTGCTTCACGTCGTTTTTAATTAAAAACTAATAGTCCGCTGATGTCTTTATTAGCTTTAGATATATAACCGCCTTAACTACGATACTGTATGATATTATTTTTATAGGTCCTGTACTAATTTATGTATTGAGACAAGAGTACAGACGTCCTCATTAGCGAAATAGTTTAAAAAAGAAGATTGTAATATTTTGAATTACATTCGTAGCTCTATAGTAAAACAAAGAAAATAATTAAATGTCTGCGGATCCATTATTTGATATAGTATATCATTGTATTATATAGTACATAAGTACCTGGGTAACCGAGTTTTGCTCGGAGCTCTAGTGGATAAAAAAAAGAAGAATCACTAAAATATTTTACCGAGGTTCGAACCCACCATACTCCGAATTTCCGAACAACGTAAAAATTAACCAAACTGCCAATCGGACTGACATTATACATTGCACGACGAAAGAAAAAGCATAATTTAAAAATGCGCAGTTTCCCCAAAACTCCCTGCATACTATCATGTAAATACTTGCAGCCGTTGCAGAGATTACGATTATATTACATATACAAGATTGTTTAAAGTTTAAAGTTTAAAGTCGCTTAAAGTATAGAGCTCCATAAGCCATATGAAATCGAAGCGAATTGTCTGATGGTAAGTGATTAGGCGGTATCTACTCATTTACCTTCATAACCTAATCATTTTCTGAGAAACGTGTGTATGGATCACCTTGATCACTGTATAGGTATAATAATCACACAAACATAAAAATCTGTTAGAAGATGACTATGAAATTAATTTTAATGATGATTAAGATGACAAGGTAGTCAAGGTGCCAACTTTAGTTCGAAGATGCGTTTGAAAGAGCGCCTATAGGTAGTATATGGACATAATATGCATAGTAATCATCACAGGAGATAACTTTACTCTGATCTAGCTGAGTTTTGGGTTTGAGCTTGCCAGACCGACGGTTTTCGAAAAGAGAATTAGGAGTCGAACAGAATATAACTATGAAAAGTAACTTGTAAGAAACACGTTGAGGGTGGCCAGTCTGAAAACTGGTCAAGAGTAGGAATGTCAGACTTGCATTTTTATCGGTTTCTAGTTGGTCCCTTTTTTGTGTCCCTTGGCGTGTATCAAAATAGTTTCCTTGTTCCTTATGACCTTATTTAACCAATCTTCACACATTTTGGTCAATTAAAAAACTGCCGAGCTTAGAACCGCCAGTCCTGCGTCGTTTTTAGGTATATCAAATTTTGTGTCCCTAGCGATCTAAAGTAGAGTAAAATTCCAATATAAAGTTACAAACAATGTTCCTTTAAATTGTAATAATTTATGTAGGTTATATAATGTAATTAAATTCAATATCGAATAAACTGTAAGTAATTAAATTCAAATAATAATAAACAACAAATATCATATTTGAGCCGACTAAAATTCAACTCACGAACGAATCCAATACGTAGCGTAGATATGTCAAATTCAATGTATTATGCAATTATCCCAGAAAATTTTCTGTTTCCACAATGCGACCACTCGTCTACTACTTATGTTATACAATGCAATATGGTTTATATGGCTGATATGATTCAGCACAGAAATGTTTGCTCTGTGATGGAATTAGAATAAAAATGTAGTTTTCGTTACGAATATGTCTATGTTTTATTACTATAACTGTTAAAAATAGTTTACCAACCAAGTAATATTATAATTGATAAAATTGAGAGAATAGAATCAGGCTTTACTATGCGGAAATCCATAGCTTACAATTTAATTAATATTATATCTAGCAATATCTATATATACATATAATAATTATATAATATACCAACAACCTCCGTGGTCTAGTGGTTAGAGCTTGGCTTGAAGATCGTGGGTTCGAATCCCGAATTGGAACGACAAAAAAATTTTGGTTCCAAATTTGGTTAGGACAATGCAGGCTGATCACCTACTTGTCTGACAAGAAAAATGATCCATGCGTCGAATGGGCATGTAAAAAGTCGGACCTGCGCCTGATCTCTCGCCAGTCGTGACGGTTATCCGTCCCACTGGGTTATGAGAGTAAAGGAAGAGATAGTGCTCTTGTGTACTGCGCGCACACTTGGGCACTATAAAAATTACTCCAGCGTAACAGGCGTGGTTTCAATGAAACTGGCCACCGTCACCGAAATCGGTGTGGGGGAATTATAAAATATATTTCATACTTTAAACGAGACAGACAATCTTCGTTTCTCGAAAACAGCTTCAAGTACTACCATGAAATTTAGTATGCAGGGAGTTTTCAGGGAGAAAAATCGATCTCGCTAGATCTTATCCCTGGGAAACTGCTAATTTTTAACCTAAATATTGTTTATTATTTCGTCGTGCAACAATATATCAATAATTTCGTCTCTATAATGTCAGTCCGATTGGCAATTTGGTATTCGTATATTTTTTTCTTTGTTCGAAATATCGGAAAGTGGCGGGTTCGAATCCCTGTCAATTAATATTTTTGTTATTCAATTAATTTTTTTACTCCGAGCAAAGCTCGGTTACCCAGGTACTATGTATGTTACATCGCATCGTATAGACTAAATAGAACACAAACAGTAAAACCAGCAGACTTCGGTGCAAACGCCCGTGTATAATGTACACTCGCATCGAGGCGGAAAGCTACAAGACGTCTTTGTGCGTACTTGCAGGTATGGCTGCAAGTTTGTCTTAGAACAATAATACATGTATGATAGTAATAGTTATGTTTACACCTAAAATGCCTTAATGTGGAAAATAAAATGGTGGAACAGCCGATTAAATAAAAATGTGAATCCTGTAAATCCTGAGTTACACTTTATTTACTAGACAGGTAAGTAATGAGACAGATTAATAAATAGTTACCACGTAACGATATAAAATGTTATACATCCAAGTGACGTGTCTTTTCTTTTAGGTATCGAGCTATAACAAATAATAAATATACCTACAAACACATTACACACACTCGCGTACATTTCCGTTAGGGGTAGGCCGAGGCCACCGAGACCAATAGGGGTAGGTAGAGACCACCGAGCCTAATAAGGGCACGCAGAGACCACCGAGCCCAATAGGGGCAGGCAGAGGCCACCAAGGAAGTTAGATACCACCGATCCCAATAGGGGTATAAGGCAGAGGCCACCGAGTCCCAATAGGGGTAGGTAGAGACCACCGAGCCTAATAGGGGCACGCAGAGGCCACCGAGCCCAATAGGGGTAGGTAGAACTCTCTACGTTGATATAATATTCATAAGTGTGGTCTACACAGGCCGTTAGATTAGAGTTGGCGTCTACAACGCGTATACATGTTACGTTGTGTGCTGTCTATGAAGAAGCATGACGTGCCACGTTAGCCGATCACTTTACCTTGATGTCGATTTTCTTTCTAAATCGCATTGCTATTGAAATTAAGTTTTAACAGATCCAATTTAGTCGCCAAAACTAGGCTAGGAGGTAATACATTTGGAAATGGGTGAGCTGTATATGTATTTTTCACACTGCTTTTCATCAGCACCTCGAAATAGATTGCAAGCAATAGATTTTGACATGAAACATCATTGTTTTATATTAAACATTTGAAACAGAACACTTTTTTTTTATCTTGGTAATAATATACTTTTTAATTTTTTATTCTCACAGACTTTATATTTATAATTAAATTCAGTCGTAGTTTGATACTTACTAGATTGGTTTAAGTATTTTGAACATTAACAGAACCAACGTCCTCATCGCTGGTACTTTTTTTAATATGTTTTCGACATCGAGAACTTATTTAATAAATATCTAAAAGCTGAAATGATAATTAATTCTGATGTATATTTATGTTCTAGGGTTGGTAAAAGGTCATCCAAGCCCTTCGCATGTTAAACCAGGAATAAGCCGAATGGCACATAAGTATCTACACTTACATCTTTGGCCGGTATTTCTACGTATCATAATGTTGTGTCCGTACTTCATTCAGTAGGTTTCTATTTTTGACCTACAGAAAATATATTTGAAATATTTTACATTGTGGGATCGGTCAGGCCGAAGCCCACTTCATGTGATTCAGATGTGGTCATAAAATACCGAACTGTGAAAACTTCGATAGCGCGATTCAGGATCGTGGCGTAGGCCGCCACAACTTTTAAAACTTTTACCTCACATTTTTTTTGTCAAATAATCATTAGGTACGCTGATAAATAATTCATTAAGACAACATCGAATATCTGATAACAAGAATAAAGTATGCTCCATTTGACTTGACATATAACATATTATCCCTCACATAATGCGAGTGCCGAAAAAAAACAAGCAGCCGTCAGTCCTCCGCGTGGCCCTCATCCATCAGTCTTCAATAACGCCCTCTAATGAGACGGAGACAATGCCCTTAATTAATACTATAAATACACCCTCAATTTGTCTTTGATACATCTAACTAAAGGGGACATTGTTAGCGATACGGAAATTGGGACGTTTAAAATAAATAATCTTGATCATTATTTTACTCAAAGAGTATCGCAGTCACTGTTTTTATTATCCTGGCTGACCTGAGTTTGTTGTTCAAAAAAGTCAGAACATCTGTTCTTTACGTGTGCAGGGCAGTGGGCACTTATCTGAGTGCCCACTGCCCTGCACACGTAAAATGTTGCATACAAAACCATTCTTGTCATTTCCACTTAAATACGAGCAATAATTAAGCTAATTTAATCTGCAGCAATTTCTGATGAGGAGATTCAACAACACAACAACCACGAGCTAATTTTACATGTCAAGGTGTATATTTATTCACGACGATAGTGCTGATGCCATATTTCCTTATACATAAGAATAGCCCACTCAAAAACCAAATCAAGAAAAGGTGGTCAAGATAATTCGATTTGGAAGTGGATAAGGTCTACGGCAAATAACTAAAAAATATATCTAAGTTTGCTTTGTATGTGAGTGCTGAGTGACCCATATTTTTATCCCTTGTTATAAAAACTCTCTTGTAAACCACAGTACACACCTACATACATTTGCAGTGTCACTTTCGGTGTTGCAGTAAATAATAAACTTTGGTTTTGGCGTTATTTTTAATAGAGTATTTTCAGCAGGCTCTGCATAGAAATCCAAAATCAATATACATACTTACTTATTTAATTGAAAGAATTTTCTCGAAAGAAGAAGGCAGTGTTTACATAAATGTTACGTGCTTTTAATGAAGAGCATGCAAGAATAATCTGGTGGTAGTTTTTTTTTTTTTGGTAATTTGCGTATCGTAACTCCGAGGTTCAACTTGCAAGTCCTTAGGTCTTTGTTTGAATAATAAATTACTTTAGCAACAAGAAATTTTCTAGCAAAAATTTTGCAAGAGAAAAGAGTTCTTGGATAAGATAGAACTGTGTGTAGGTATTCCTCAACTCAGCCACAGCCGTGGCCGTGAAATAATTCTGTAAAATATTCAAAATTCTACGTTTTCGAGGGCTAGCATACGTACAGTATTACTATTTAGTAAACCAAATCAAACCAAGTACTAAAAAACTGGAAAAGAGCGAATTAGTTTAGGTTAGATTAGGTTAGTTAAGAACATAATAAAAGATACGGGTCTCACAGTTTTTGTCGAGCCTGAAAATGGGCGATCAAAGTTTGTAAAGAGAAGCTAGACTTTAGACCCCCTTATTAGGGTTCCGTAATACTCAATGAACCTTTATAGTTTCGCTTTGTTCGTCCGTCTGCCTGTCTGTCCGCACCTCTAGCTTCTGTAATTATGAATATAAATGAATTAAATTTGGTATAACATTTTGGTAATGTGTATAGATCTCATTTTGGCAGCATAAAATTATAATTACATTTTAGGGGTGGCTCTCCATACATGTGGGGATGAAAAATATTTTTTCATTCTACCCCATCGTGTGGGGAATCGTTGAATGGGTCTTTTAAAATAAAGACAAGGTTTCATTCATGGCTTTTTTCAAAGTCAACCATTTTCGAGTAATCGGCCTCCAAAGTAGTTTATAATTTGGTCCCCCCCCCCCCCCATTTCGAAACTATGAGACTCAGAAACTTGCAATTTTTTATGCTGATAGATCATGCTAAACACTCTTTAGGAAAATAACTTTGAACGAAATCGGACAGCAACTTTGGAAGTAATTTGAAAAAAACCTATTACGCCTTTATAGTTACGGAATCCTCCTTAGACATGTTCAGACATACTCTTAGTTAGGTTATCCAGACATACTCTTGGTTAGGTTATTTATGATTTAATTACAAATGAGCAGTTTTTTATTTTACCTGAAGAGGTATTAGGCTTATCTTTTTGAGTAACGGAATCCTAAAAACTAACCGCAATAGAGATTTGATATAAAAAACTGGACAATGGTCAAGCGTCCGTGTGTGGCCGTCCTAAAACCAGATTTATTCAACAGCGAGCTCGAGCCTCGAGGCTGTAGGGAGGTAGTGCCGCCGCCGCCGCACGCCCGCACGCACGCACGCCTTTCCCTCCGTGACACTAGCGTGAAAAGCGTGAAATCCGAATTTCCGCTCGTCCCGTTCGGAACCAATTCTTTTTGCTGCGGTTTCGGTCGCAATTAGTGTTGTAATCTGTGCGGGGTTTTTGTGATATCGTGACATGATGTAAGTATTTTTCGTAATAGCTTTTGCTAATAATTCTGTAGTAAAATGAATAAGAAGAGCTGTTGATAATATTTTAGTATGATAAATTCTTATAATTTATAATGGTATTAGGCACTAGAATTAATTATTTTAAAACTCATTAAAGTGTTAGTTATAACTCGTATTTAGTATTTGTTTATTGACGTCGCGCCGAATTCGTGAGAACTTGTTTTTTAAGAAGTTTAGGCTGTTGATAATCGTAAAAACCTAAACTTACTCAAAGTTTTATTATTATTAGTATTGAATAAGCTAATGCTTATGCACGATATCTACTTATAGTTTAAGGTAGGTCACAACTAGGTATCGTGGCTGCATTTTAAGCTATTTAATGCATAGGAACATGCATTAAATAGCTTATTCAATTTTTTCTTATTCGCTTTTCGAAAAGGACATAATAAGCTAGAAAATATTGTCTTTGCATATACAGTCATCACAAAAGTGAGATCGTTGGAGAGCATTAAAAACGCTGAATACAAAATAACCTAACCAAGAGCATGTCACATGTCTAAGGAGGTTTCCGTAACTATCAACGCGCAAAAGGTTTTCTTTGAATTACTTCAAAAGTTATTAACCGATTTTGCTCAAAATAATTTTCTTAAAGAGTTTTAAGTATGACTTACAACCATAGACACTCACAAGTTTCTATCTCCTATAGTTTAGAAATGCCAGAAGGGGGGACCAACTTATAAACCACTTTGGAGGTTTATTCGAAAACGATTACTCGAAAATTTTTAAAAACCTATACAACGATACCCCACACGATGGGGTAGAACCAAAATTATTTGTCAACCTCACTTCACTCGTATGGAGAGCCACCCCTAAAATGGAAAATTATTATTATTTTATGATGCTGAAACCGAGATCTATACACAATCTTTAACTATACCAAATTTTATCAATTTATATTCATAATTACAGAAGCTAGAAGCGCGGACAGACAGACAGACACACAGTCCGTCCGGACAGAGCGAAACTATAAGGGTTTCTTGATTATTACGGAACCCTAAAAATGATGCACGAGTGACGTCACAGCAGTTAAAAATTTATGAAGGTAAATACAAAATTGATTTTATTATCCTAAATACCTACTGTGTTTATGTATAATGTTATTGTTTTACCAAAACATGTCACAAATAACAGACCATTGATCAGTCATTTTAGTTTTTCAATCATAGCAAAAAAAACGTTTTAGTCCCTTTTAGTCCTGTAAGTGTTTAATTTAGCACCTGATTACTTTTTGCATTTTTCGGTCCATATTTATGTTGCCTTTCGGAAAATATAAGAATTTAGCTGATGTCGCTTTGTGTGAGTTGGGTCTGCCCCCTAACGGCAGAAAAAATATAAAGAACCCTCACTGAACCAGCATGTCCTTTCAAATTAATAAGTATAATATTTTGCTGTATCATCAGCATCATTACTTTTTTGTGGTTTTCACGGTATTTTACTATTTTTGTCATCTAAGTTTTACTTCGGAGATAGAGATTATGATATTTTGGTTTCAAAAGATTGGGATTTAACTAAATTTAAAAAATTAATGTAAGAAGGCATAATATTATAACATCTAGATACGAGGGGAGGTCCAAAAGTTCGCGGAATGGAGGGGATGGAGTGGGGATAGGGTAGCTCGCTTAGTGTCATACTAATTGAGCACTCATAATTAGTATATATATAAAATCTCAACCCTATAGCGCCATTCGTTTACGAGTACTCGCCTGCTAAACAAGTCAATTCGGAAGCAAACTGCAACTATGGAGAAAATTGAACATCGCGCTGTGATAAAATTCCTTACCAAGCAAGGAAAAAACGTTCAAACCATTTTAAATGAAATGGAAGCCGTTTATGGAGATCAGTGCCCTGGTAAAACAATGGTTTATAAGTGGCATGGACTTTTCAAACATGATCGAGATTCAATTGAAGACGACCCTCGCTCTGGGCGGCCAGTTGAGGCCACCACATCAGACATCGTCGAAAAAGTCGAAAAACTTGTACTGGAAGACACACGTTTAAAGAAAAAACAATTATCTGCATTTGTTGGAGTATCAGATACAACCATTTTGCGGATCCTGCACGACCACTTGGGCATGACAAAAGTCAGTGCAAGATGGGTGCCGAGAATGCTCACGCCGCTTCAAAAACAGCAGCGCATCGACGCGTCTAAGCACTTTTTGGAGGTGTGTGGAGACAACCCTGTGCAGATTTTGGAGCGGATTGTTACTGGAGATGAAACATGGGTTCATCACTTTGAACCTGAATCAAAACCGGAGTCCATGCAATGGCACAAAAAGGGTACACCACCTCCCAAGAAATTCAAAGTGTCAGAATCGGCTGGAAAGTTGATGGCCACTGTTTTTTGGGATTGTGAGGGAATATTACTGATTGATTATAAAGAAAAAGGTACCACTATAACCGGAGAATACTACGCCACAATATTGGAAAAGTTAAAGGAGGCAATTAAAGAAAAACGTCGTGGAAAATTGGCCAAGGGTGTGTTGCTTTTGCAAGAAAACGCGCCGGTTCACAAGAGCCGAGTTGCCATGGCTGCTCTTCACACGCATGGATTCGAACCACTTGTTCACCCACCCTACAGTCCAGACCTAGCCCCTAGCGATTTTTATTTGTTTCCAAATTTAAAAAAAGAGCTAAGGGGAAGGAAATTTTCCGACGATAACGAAGTGAAGGAGGCAATTTCGGCGCATTTTGAGGCCAAAGACAAAAAATATTTTTTCGATGGTTTAGAAAAATTAATCCATAGATCAAATAAATGTATTACACTTAAGGGTGATTATATTGAAAAGGAAAAATAAATTTATTGTTATATTTTATTAACAACCCTTTCATTCCGCGAACTTTTGGACCTCCCCTCGTAGTTCGATATAGTACGATAGATAAATTGCGCCATTTTTAAAGGACTTTTGTTCAATGCCTTTTTGTTCAGTGTTCTTAATTATTTAAGCTCAATAACTAATTATTATGGTTCGAACTGATGCAGCAGCTTCAATGTTTTGGTTGAAAAACCCAAAAAAATAAAAAAAAAGCAATTACGAAAATATATTTGATTAACTTGAAACAGTGAACCGACTTCGAAATTAACGTGTACCATAGCAATTGTCGAAGCGGAGCTTTTTTATAGCTCGTATTTAACAATATTACCCGCGATTACCATCACAAACACATTACTCTTCCTAATTATTTGTTTGTACATGTTAACAGGAAGTTCGTCATCACGTGACACAGTTTTCCTGTTAATTGGCCGCTATAAATAATAATTAATGGAAAACTAGGAAGAGTTTAGAAAAAGTTGGTGACGTCAGCATACAGTCTGGACGGCTGGATCGCAATTCTCGTATATAATAGACTTTCAATTCACTATCGTCGAATTAAAAATGAATCGTCTTGACATCATTAACTCAAAACGCGTTTGACGTCGGTTTGACGTTTATGAGAATACCATTTTGCTGTTTTGACATATCGAGACTGCATTGAAACTGTATTAATGTAAGATTTAATTATTAGAATCAATCTACTGGTGTTGCAGATGACATTTAGCTCAATTACTGCTTGTTCTTCTTCTCAACAACCTTCACATACAAACTAGCAAAAAACTAATGAGCCGTGTCAAGACGTGGCGACGCGTTACATATTCAAGACTGACACAGCGTATAAGACATCGATAAAAACGTTCCATTCTTCAAGCTTTTACCGACTTTAAAGTCGGTAAAAGTGGACTTCATTTAGGATTGAATCAGTGATTTATCTAAATTACAGCCATTCGTATAGTTGGCAGTCCTTGAATGGTATTTTTCAGGCGAAGGTCAGGGTCAGGGCAAGAGGTTTGTAATTAAATTTCAGCTGTATTTTGATGGAAGTGGTAATAAAAGTTTTGTCGCAGTAGCACAGCCGGTAGCGCTAAATGTAGGAAAGCATTTATTACAAAATAAATTCAGTTCTTGTGTTTATTAATAACAGTATAATTCGCACAGAAAACTAGGCTGTATTTATCAAATTAAGGGCTTAGCACTACTAAAAGGAAACTGTTGTTAAGACTAGCTTTTATAAAATCTTTACCTAAGTTGATTACCGCTTATGTTTTTCTTAATGTAGCTTTTGTCAAACCAGTCACTATAGTATGTTTATGTATTAATTTATGTAAAAATGTAGTCACGAAAATTGATTTTGTTCCAATCGACGTAAAAAGGAATCCTACTACCATTATAAATGGAAAAGTGTGTGATGGATGGATGTTTGTGAATCTTTCACGCAAAAACTACTAAACGGATTTGATGAAATTTGGTATTGTAGTAGTTTCAGCTCCGGATTAAAACATAAGCTACATTTTATCCCGAAAAAGTACAGCGCTCCCGTGGGTTAGTGTATTTACGCGGGCGGAGGCACAGACAATAGCTAGTAAGTAGTAGTAAGGAACATAATAGGAGATTTTCCTTAAGTCTCTCTCTGCGTCTCGGACAGAAGTAATTAAGTAAAGGTTACTGAGGCAAAACGTCTTTTTTATCTGGTCGTCGTATTTAATAAATAAGTAATTGATTGCAACGTAATTAGTAATGCATATTAAATGTAGATTACAATAAGTAACCATGAAAATGCAATCATGTTATTAATAAAAATCCAATCGTCTCCATATTCGTTACTTCTATTTTTATTATTAAACTGAAGATGTCGAAACCATAATGTTTATTTAATTGGAATACGAAGAGATTATGAATTGATTACAAATTGAACTGCTACGCTTCTTTGAACGTCTATTTTGCCGCTTGTTATTAGAATGGATGATAGCTTATTGTTTTTAACGGTCATTGACCGGACAAGTTGTTGTTGCTCCTGTGGCATTTCTCTAGTAACTTACCCTTTTTATGGGAGAGCCTTTATCGATTTAGGATATCGGAGGTTCAAGGGGATAGGAGTGTAGAAAACCTAGAAACCAAAAACAAGCTACTATTATATTTATTATTTATTGTATTTGGGGTGTCCATGGCCGCAGGCTGCACTGTGTGCGGTAATCACTTAGGTATCATTCGACGAACCGTCTACTCTTTTTGTTTAAAAAAAACTATGATAGGACTTTCTGCATAATATGTAGCTCCCCACACCGATTTCGGTGACGGTGGCGTTTTCATTGAAACCCAGGCCAGCTACGCAGGAGTTATTTTATAGTGGCCAAGGTTGTGCGCAGTACACAAGAGCACTCTCTGTACCTTTTACTCTCAAGACCTAGTGGGACGGATAACCGACACGACTGGCGAGAAATCAGGCGCAGAACCCAGTTTTTACATGCCCACCCGACGCATGGATCATCTTTTTTGTCAGACAATCAGGTGATCAGTCTACATTGTCCTACAAAACTTGGGAATATTTTTTGTTGTTCCAACGCGGCATTCGAAACCTCGACCTCCGGTCGAGAGCCAAGCTCTAAACCACTAGACCACGGAGGCTGTGTTCTGCATAATTCTACTTTGTTAAGAAAACAGCATAAGTCACCCAGTTTAGTTTCCAGGAATTACTCCTAATATACGTTAATGTAACATTTAGTGTTGCATCCTAAGCCGAGCTAAGCTATGGCTGGAAGAGGAACCTAGGAGAGCGGAAGTTGCTCGCCAGATTATTTGTTGAGTAAATAACCTAACCAAGAGCATTTCAGGACATGTCTAAGGCCCTCCTTAGACATGTCCTGAAATGCTCTTAGCACTCTTAGCACTCATAGCTATGGGACCCTCTCCGTAGCTATAAAAATGCAATAAGCTTTCTTTAAATTACTTAAAAGTCGTGGTCCGATTTCGCTCAAAATAATTTCCCTGAAGAATTTTTAGCATGACCTATCAGCATGGAAACTTTCAAGTTTGTATGTTTTTATAATTAAGAAATTCCTTTACTTTACTCGAAAATCGTTGACTTTAGTTTACTTTAGTACTATAGATAATATTTATTTAGATGTTACAACGTAGGTGAAATTTGCTCATGCTTATTTTTAACCAACTTCCAAAAAAGGAGGTGGTTATAAGTTCGGTTGTATATATATATATATATATATATATATATATATATATATATATATATATATATATATATATATACAACCGAACTTATAACCACCAACTTTTGAATCCAGGGTACCACCAAGGTAGGTGCAAAATCTTACTTTAAAAAAGATATATATATATTCCCCTGGATTCAAAAGTACTGAACAGAACTGAGTCCTTATAGATACAGGTTTGGGGAATCCGGCTTTGATTAAAGAACTGCAAGCATATGCCATCATACCACTTATAGTACTCGTCATCATCATCACCACCATCTTCACACGAAACATCAACATAATATTATTAGGATGACATAGGTACTCACTACTCATTAGAGTTTTGTGCACCAACATCAATGTCTTTAAAATTTTGCTATTGCCAAAATTATATTCGTGATCATCATCATCACTTTAATATATTTAATGCTTAAAATTTTTCCGCCGACTACTATTAATAGATAATAATAATTATTTAATTATTTATTTATTTATTTATTCGGGGGAACCAACAGCTTATAATTAAAAAAGTAGAAAGCAGACAGTTAAGAGTTAAGCCAATAACAATAACATAGAAATCTAATAAATCGTTTTTGAATCTTTTCGATTCGACTAATATATTGGTTATAGCATAGATTCCATATTTGAGTAATATTCAAGATAGCTCCTGACACAGCTACAGTAAAGTACTTTGAAAGTTTTAGCTAGTTTGAAAGAAGAACTTACTCTCATTATGAAACCAAGAGCCTTTGAGGCCTTCACGATGATTTTATCAATGTGAGCATCAAATAGCAGTTTTTCATCATGATATACACTGAGATTCCGTAATATAGTTCCGTATTCCGTAATCTAGTCATTATCATCACTGGTGATTGTTTAGTAGGGACACAGATCGGTAATGCTTATTTAGGGATATATAAGGATATATACCACGGCCCTTTAGAAAACTGGCATAAAATAACGCTTGTGTTTGTTTTGCCGAGACAGTGAGTATAGCGGAGGTTTTTTTGTATATTATTGTTGTATTTTGTAACTTTCCTAAAATGTGTTATTAATAATATAATAAATATAACTAAAAAGAGAAAAGTGAAGATTGAGTAGAGAAATAGTTAAAATTTAAGTCGAATTTAAAAGGGGAATTATTTAGAAAATAAGAATTATTTCATAATTTTTTTGTGCATTTATACGTCATTGAAAGTCAATTTAAATTTTTTTGTTAATTTGTGCAATTATTCATTTATGATATAAAAAAATACGTAAGTCACGGTATGCAATTCACAACTTACATTTTTAATATTATTATTTAAGCATAGTTTCTATACTGAAAAAATATTTTTCATCCCCGCTGTGTGTATGTAGTGTATGGAGAGCCACCCCATTTTATTATTTTATGATTCCAAAACCGAAATCTACACACAATCTATATTATATTTTATTATGTACCTATTAATAAAAACAGTAATTATTGTCGGAAGGAAGGAGCGGGATTCCCTTAACACAAGTATTTAACTTAAAGGAGATCCCCACACTATGTAACACTATATATTGTAAAGAAAATAAAGAATTTTTGAATTTGAATACCAATTTTCATCCATTTCTATTCATAGTTAAATAAAAGTTCGAAGGGCGGACAGTCGGACGGACAGAGTGAAACTATAAGGGTTCCTTGAGTACTACGGAGCTCTGAAAAGTGAGATCTTTTTTCAGTTTAATCGATTGCTGTCAGTTGATTATATGATTAGGTACTCCTAATAATTAATATTTCATACATCGTTAGCAGCCGTTTTCATTCGCCGATTTCATCACACTCATAGTATGGATTAATTTAGGTAGAAATCCCTTTTGCCGGATATATAATAGTTTTAACCGGAAATGGCTTACTTAAATGTGCTGATGAATAAATCACTTTTCATGAGCGGCTCATTCTGTAGCTTTACACACTATTTTGAAGCTCAAGTTGGCTTTGAAAACTCAATCCATTTTCAAAGTGAATTATTGAATACAACATTTTAGGACGCACGAGGTCCTTTTAAATGGTTAACTTTGCGAGTGCTTTATTATTTGTAGTGTTGACTGTACGTATAAATTATTTATTTACTCAATTGGGGAACGAAACAAAAAGTAATTTGTTATTAAATATTAAAATATAGATATATATAGTGACTTCCAAAGTAAAAGCAATGACATTCACACAAATCACTTAAAAGCATGAAATAATTCTTATTGTCGAAATAGTTCCCCTTTTAAATATTGCTAAAATTTAACTATTTCTCTACTCAATTTTCTTATTTTTGTAGTCGGTACCAGCCAATTTGAACGGGACTTCTTTAAAATATTGTTTGTATGTATATATGGACGTAGTTGTGTTAAAATTAATGATTATTTGATTAAAGGATATATACAAATGTTTGGCTTGGTATTAATAACGTTTTAATAACGTATTTATAACGTATCTAAAATCTTAGATTGACTTCAATCTTAGATTCTTAAACAAAAATTAACGTAAATTGACGTGAAGTTAATCCTGGGATCGTTGAAATGATTGCGAGGATTGAATAATTTCGGGCGTAAGTGAACACGGCTTAGGGGCCGTTTCATTATCCTATCTACCAATAACTATTTGTTAAAAACTTCAAATTTGTATCGCAAATAACCGGCAAATGATTGAATGACGACGTTTTTAACAAATAGTTATTGGTAGATAGGTTATTGAAACCGGCCGTTAAGCGTCTTTGGTCAAATTTGACATAATATGTAAGCAAAATTCACTGTCTTCTTAACGCAAATATACTGTTTATTATAAGGGGAAAAAAATCACGAAGAAAAATTTGGTAAGTATTTACTTCAAAGCAAGTTGTAAAAAAGAACTTTTCTCGCTGTACTTTGTTACACGAGCTTAAAAATTCGTTCCTTGTTTATTTTATTTACACGCAGTCTTGAATAAGAAATAAACAAAACCGACTGTTTAAACTTCAAAGAAGGGAAGTTTAGTGAGTGAGTTCATATCACAATCTTTGTCTTTAGCTGAATTTAACTTCATGTAGGACTAGCTTTTTCTCGCGGCTCCGCGATTAAAAGTAGCCTATGTTTTAATCCAGAGCCTAAACTACTACCATACCAAATTTTATCGAAATCGGTTCTGTAGTTTACGCGTGAAAAAGTTACAAATTGTTGTAAAACTACGACGTCTTGATTTTTACAGATCCTTCTTACGCTAGAGTGGTGATAATAATAATACAGTAACAATTGTGATATTCTTCTTTATTGGTACATATGAGAGAGATGCTTAACACAGATACATCTACACTATATATAGCCTTTTGGCTAACTAAAATTGTAAAGCTAACTAACTAGATAGGTTGTGCTTGTGACATCTGTCAATATGACATTGATAGTTCTACTTCATAATACTGTTATATTATGCAACACAAATATCCATCAATCCAATACATCCATCCATCTATCAATACATCCATCAATCCTCACAAACTTTCACATCTATAATAGTAGTAGGATTGTGAGGTAAATCTTATCGTAGGGTAAACAAATTATAAAAATACAATTTTCCACATACGGTCATACATTTTATATGAGTAACTAATTAAATGGACTATCCTGAATTGGACTTGGTCTCTATGACATCTCATAACTTTTTGCGAAGGAAATACTTGGCTTTTTTTTAATTTAGGTAATGTTTTCGTGGGATCTCATTTATTTTTGTAGGTTACCGAAGGTTAGGTTACGAAGACCAAGGAATTTGGGGTTTTAAAGACCGTGAACGCACTTATAATTTCTTCAGTGTTGCTGATGTCTTAATGCGGGAGTAATTGCTTACCATCAGGCGGTCCATTTGCTTGTTTCTAGATCTATTCATTAATTAAATGATTACTAGCCGTGGACACCCGCAACACTAGATACTAGTGCAAACGGATCACCTTATAATAATAAAGTACTACAGTATCATACCATAAGTCGATCCGTTTGCTCGTTTTTAGATCTATTCCATAATTAAAGCGATTAACCCTGCTAATAGACATCTACACACCAGAAGAGTTACAAGTGCTTTCCCGATCTTTATAATACATCTGGTTCGAGCTACATACATATACCTAAGTATTTCTCTCGCCCTATTAACAAAAAAAATACCGTGGTGTAAATATTTTTATTAATAAAGGTGTAGTGAGATACAATTTGCTTTAATATTTCAATCTGTCTTGGAGCACAGATGATAAGTTCACGTAACGACGACAATCACAAACCTGCCAGCGCGGCGGCGCGGCGCCTCAGCGCGTATGATCCAATATTTCAAATGGATGTTTCAATAGCGCCCTGCACACGTACAGTTCGAACCGCGGGAAACAGGCGCCGTTCCAAGCCGCGCCCAAAACGAACGTTTAAATGCGCGGGATCGACAGTCCAATCTAGCATGCCGATGGTAGCGCACTTTCCACAGTTTACCCGCGCGCTGTGACGTATTTTGACATATTATGTAAGACGCAGGCAGCCCAAGCCGCGGATGAATTTGACGTCGTAATTGGCACGACAGCTCGATCCGCAGTCCAAGCCGCACATATCCCACCGCGGTTAGGAACGCAATGCGATGCGCCGTCCGAGCTGTACGTGTGCAGGGCGCTATTAGTTTTGTGACACTATGAACAAATAGACGTTTAATGCCTATTGCCCATGTCACAATCGATTGTGAAATATTATTTAAAATAACGTTGAAATACCCAAAAACTGATAAAATGACACTGGGAACTCTATGCTCCGCTTATCGAAAAGTAGCGGACACAAACGAAACCTTTCAGAATCGGTATATGTCATTACCTACTTTAATGCTGTGCAATTTTTGTAATGTGTGGGAATGCTTAAATAATTAGGTTATATTTTTTTTTTTAATCACAAAAATATTGATTGTATCGATCGTTTTATTAAAACTAATCGAGTTTTCCGCATCTAAAACATTTTCGAGTGGGAAAAAAATTGAAATACCTAAGTTTTTTTTTATTATCTGACTATACTTATTACTATTGAATGTTATATTATCTCAATATTTGATATTTATGTATTAAGTATATAGAAATAATAACGATATAATGTTTTTAAATAATAGGCCAGACAACTGAATTTTTATTGCATAGAGTACTCTTAAATATGAGTAACTTCTCAGAAGAAACAGTATGGAAAAATCAACATTTTAAAATGTACAGCAATTTGTTTACAAAATTTCGCAAGTCTCTAACTGTGACGTCACTGTTAGGTAAGAGTGTATGAAATATAAGGCCGCAGGAACATGTTTATAATTAATATCTCTGAAATTTGTGCGTTTAAGTTCATACTTACCATAATTAATGTTTTTGTATACGATGCAAGTAAACTAATAATATAGGGTTTTTTTTACTAATTTAGCAAAAAACATTGAAACCTTTTTATATTTTTAGATGTATCTAATTACTACACTACACATAGAATATTATATTTTTTACGTTTATCAAGTAGTAATGCCTCAAATTTTTGTAAAAGTATATAAATTAAACTTAATATTTTACATGTAGTCTTCCCGGTTAAGTTGACAATTGTACAGTAATTGAACTCTATTAAAACATACCACCCATCACCATGCCACTTTATTAGCTGTAAAATATTTATCCAAGCCTAGGTATATTGTATTACGACTATAAACTGGCATAAAAATTATTTTAACTACTAGCTAACGATTTTCTGCTATAAAAAATATTTCTTGCGGTGCAAAAAATAGCCTTTTAATAGTTACGACCTATTTAAGGACCTACCAAATACACAGGAAATTTTATAAAAATAGTAAAGACGTTTCGAATGAGTACGGTAACAAACACTGTAATATACCACTTTTTTATTATTATTTTATGTTCAAAGAAAAAATATAGGTAGTAGGTGGGACAGTGGCGACGGGTCTAAAGAACTCGATACTTATCGGCTTCCCTTTCAGACTACCTCATGAAGACTTCCAGCCTAAACTAATATAATGTTTTTTTTTTTTTTTTTTCGAATGGGTCTATGCTAAGGGTCGGGTTAAGACCGCTGTAGCTAAGTCGGACTTAACTAGCCTGGTGGCTAGTTTGTTTGGTGGTAGACGACGGGAGGGTTTGACCCTCCCTAACATCACCCGGGTGATGTTCAAACCGGACATTGGGGACAGCTACGGATTAGGAGCTATTTTTATGACAGGGGGAGACGCGGGTCTCTCCTGCTGAGGGGTCCGACCCCTTCCTCACTCGCTGATGAGTGAGGTTAGGTTATCGCGATAGAAGAGCTCTCGATTTGGTCGATATCGGTACTGAGAGGGCCGTCCCTCTCCCCTTCCGCGTACGGTCGGGATGACTCGCGCGCGTAAGTCCTAATGTCGATGAGGTTCGCGGTATTGGTAGAGATAATATAATATGGAAAACAATAATATCTTACACAAGTCAGGTCGAACAAGCGATAGCGCGATGTAGACCGATTCAAGCGACATCTATGCGCTGCACGTTGCAACTTTGACACGAATATTGGAATCACAGATCTCTTTAAAACCCGATATATTCGGAGTTATGGTGGAAGATCATAGGAACCTTATCTCTTTAGAAATAAAGTTGTTAAATCAAACTTGTTTTTAATAGCCGGCTGGCCAACTAAAGAACAATATTATTAATATGATTTGTCCGACGACAGTTCGAACTTCTAAGTAATTAAGAGCTATTTTTCTGTGACATTCACCCGCTATTTTGTAGCTTTCACCAATGAGGAGCCGTTATTAGATAATATTATCACGTGCATCATGAGACGAATGAATTTTTAAAAGTAGCTCGGCGGTACCTCAGCCGGCGCCTCCTTGGATGTAAAATCATGTTTCATGTCAAACAATCATGTCAATTACATTACGTTAATAATAATTAGGTACTGTTCAACTATTATTTTTGAAATCATATTGAGACGTGAGAAGTGATAAATATAATGCGTCTTAAAGTTTAAACTAATACGTGTTTATGTACTTATATGTGAATATTGAATGTGAGACTACTTAGTAGGTACTTGTGTTGTGTTTATTGTTGGTGATAAGTCATTTGATAAATTGACATTTACGGTAAGCGGAAAGTTACGTAAGTACCTACTATCAGTTGTAATTTGTAGTTATCATATTAAGAGACGATCATAATTATATTATATATTATTATTTAATAGGCGGTAATACCGTGGAAGTATTTTAATATTATGATTATCTTACAATAGTTAATTAATACACAGAAAATAGTTTTATTATTAAAGAACAACCTATTTTGTATATTAAAATATACCTAATTGTAGGAATAAGAATACCGTATATATAACTATAGGAATAGGAACCGTCGCGTAGGTATAACTATAAGAATAGTTACCTAAGTATTTACAATTTCTCTCGGACACGACACAACTCTACACGCTTGTAACGACCTTGACCATCATATATAATATGGTCCTAAATTTCCTTTCAAAAATACTTGGCTTCCCTCTGAAGTAAAACCACCATTCGCCACTGGTACCCAATACCATCGTCGAACATCGATTACATTTCCTTACGACTTACGAGGATTGTCGCAAAAAGCGACATTTTAGGAGTTTGATTCAGGTTATTAACTCTCAACCTTTCGTGGATCTGATGTGAGGCAGCAAATAGCTTTGTTTGGGAATCGAATACTTTGCGGCACGCCCTATGTATTCGTTCAATACTGTTAGGGAGGTAAAGGGCATAGGTGTCGTACACATTGAAAAAAAATTCAACAAAAGCATGCGTAAAAAGACATACACTCACAATTACCTCTCTGGCTCAGTTTGGAACAAAAAGTTTTCTGTTTTCCTGGGTCATAGATGTTTATTAACCCGTGGAGCGCCTAGTTGGGTACATTAGACTCGGGCTGTTTTTAAAATAAGCGTTTTTCTTTAAAAATTGTGCGACCTTGACAAACTGACCAGTAGCTGGAGCTAAAAGAGGGGAGGGGAGGGGAGCACCTGATTTCTCGCCAGTCGTGTGACCGACACGACTATATTATATGTTTAGTATAAATGTATAAAATATACTTCCCGTTGTCTGGGACCTGTAATACAAGTTCTTTGGATACTTACCACGGAGCCAGAAGATGTATGAAACGTCCATAGATATTATTATTATTAAGACCACTGAGTACGCTCATTTTTATCAAATAAGCAATACAAAGTGGCAATAAATATAAGCTAGATTACATAATATTATTATAATGTTATGTTTGTGTACCTTTAGGGAATATGGGTTAGGTAGAAACTCGCGAATCTTTTAGTCAGAATTAGTTGTACCTCGAATCTAGGACTCCAATTTTCATTTTAATAATAGTTTTAGTATTTTTCATTATCTCGGTATAGAAGGAAAACTAAAACTTATATTTTGCCCAAAGGCAAGGTAAGGCAAGTTTTAATTCTTTTCCTTTTATTCCTAGTCTGTTCTCCCTGAAATTAATTAGAAATAAAATTCTTCACTATTTTTCTGTTCTATTCGTACTTTATATCTATTTTGTGCAAGAACAGAAATGTCACTATTGTTTTTCGGTTGTTTTAAGACAAAGCAAAGATTTCAATACACAAAGCCATTTCATAAAAGCAATATTTTTCCAACTAAATCCAACTTCAATTCAATCCAACGGATAAAGTATAGTAAGACAACAATATATTGCATTCAATGTCTGTCCTACTTTTATTGATTAAGCTTGCTACCAAACTCGACTTCATCCACTGCAGCTGTGGAAACTATGGCATTGAGTTGATGGACATGTCAAGCTCCTATACCTCTGACGAGTTACTTACAATTATCATAAGTAATAATATTTTTTATTATTTTATAGAACACATCTTTGAATATTAGTTACTAATGGTTCAAGGCAGATTATAATTTCATGTAGATCTCTCGAGACACATTTTGTTCGTGATCATTAAGTAGTCTGCAAAACTTACAGTAAAATATATAGGTAGATACTTACTTCATGTACATCAATAGCGAGCGACCCGAAATTTTTCCCTATTTTTAGTTATGGAAACCTCGAAATACTGAAAACAAATAACTGGTCATAAAATATACAGTGGAGTAACGCGATAGAGAGAGAAAGAGAGAGAAAATAAATTAAAATATAATAGATATAATTTAAAATTTTATATTCTAATCTAAAAGACTGTTGCTTAGATATCATTACTTTTACGTTATAAAATTATATAGGTGACTGGTGAGTATTTTATTTTATTACCACTGAGTGGTAATTTATATAGGTGATAGGAGTGTAGCGAGCCTGATAACTTTTAACCTTGATAATTATCAACATGATAATCTATAAGTTTTCGAAGTGTTTCTCAAGTTTCTGTATTCATGGGCTTTATAATGATATTATGATTTTTTATCGGGAAGTACGGTCTAAGAGTGAGACTGTTTTATATGTAGATAATGTTTTATTCCGATTTTTTTTCTGACACACGTTCGGGGGGGCTCTGTAGCCAGCGGGCCCTATATAATTGATACGGCTGATACGGAGGTAGCTACGCCCTTGTACGGAACCCTCCTTAGAGATGCCGTGCTCTTGGTTAGGTTATTGTGTAATAAACAAAATGTGTCTCGAGAGATCTACATAATGTTTTAATAAACTGGAACCGGATATATTTTTAAAACTCTCCCGCTCCGCTCAGGTAATGATTTTAATACAAAGATTAGAATCAGCTAATCATATTCAATTTTTTTAACGAAAACTCTTAGACATTTCAAAGTTTCGAGCCTTCCAGAAACAAAATATTAAAAAAAAGTTTCGGCTCGCTCGCTTTGCTCGCTCGCCTTTTTTACTTAAAGCCTATATTGTAGACTTTGCAGGTTACGTTCCGTTTAAAGATCTTTATTATTATCAAAAAGACACTGTCACATGAGTAGTGAGAACATAATATTATAAAGTTAAAACATCATATTGTTTTATGAAATTGGTATTAACCAAATTAATGACTTTCATTTAAAATTAAATGCGAGTAATTTTCTTCCTTTTGTGAATTTTTACCCTTAGGTTGGGGGCCCCCCAAAAATTGTTTGATACGAGGCCCACTAAGGCTCAGTACGCAACTTTCCGTTCCGTAACTTCAAAAGTTACTGTCCGATCTCATTCAAAATAATTTTCTCAAAGATTATTTAGCATCATCTAGCAAAAATGCATGATTTAAGCATGGAACATTTAAAGTTTCCGAGTTTCTCATAGCTTAGAAATGCCAAGGAGTGGCTCAACTGTTCAACCACTTCGGAGGTCTATACTATTGCTTGAAAATGGATACATTATAAGAAGGCATGTATGTTATCTTGCCTTTTTTTAGAAAGCCTATTCGACGATGTGATATGATTGATTGGAAAAAAAAACATCTCCACTTTACATGTTAAAAGACGACGACACGACACGACGCTAAAAGTAAAGTGTCTTTATTTATATACGAGGGGAGGTCCAAAAGTTCGCGGAATGAAAGGGTTGTTAATAAAATATAACAATAAATTTATTTTTCCTTTTCAATATAATCACCCTTAAGTGTAATACATTTATTTGATCTATGGATTAATTTTTCTAAACCATCGAAAAAATATTTTTTGTCTTTGGCCTCAAAATGCGCCGAAATTGCCTCCTTCACTTCGTTATCGTCGGAAAATTTCCTTCCCCTTAGCTCTTTTTTTAAATTTGGAAACAAATAAAAATCGCTAGGGGACAGGTCTGGACTGTAGGGTGGGTGAACAAGTGGTTCGAATCCATGCGTGTGAAGAGCAGCCATGGCAACTCGGCTCTTGTGAACCGGCGCGTTGTCTTGCAAAAGCAACACACCCTTGGCCAATTTTCCACGACGTTTTTCTTTAATTGCCTCCTTTAACTTTTCCAATATTGTGGCGTAGTATTCTCCGGTTATATTGGTACCTTTTTCTTTATAATCAATCAGTAATATTCCCTCACAATCCCAAAAAACAGTGGCCATCAACTTTCCAGCCGATTCTGACACTTTGAATTTCTTGGGAGGTGGTGTACCCTTTTTGTGCCATTGCATGGACTCCTGTTTTGATTCAGGTTCAAAGTGATGAACCCATGTTTCATCTCCAGTAACAATCCGCTCCAAAATCTGCACAGGGTTGTCTCCACACACCTCCAAAAAGTGCTTAGACGCGTCGATGCGCTGCTGTTTTTGAAGCGGCGTGAGCATTCTCGGCACCCATCTTGCACTGACTTTTGTCATGCCCAAGTGGTCGTGCAGGATCCGCAAAATGGTTGTATCTGATACTCCAACAAATGCAGATAATTGTTTTTTCTTTAAACGTGTGTCTTCCAGTACAAGTTTTTCGACTTTTTCGACGATGTCTGATGTGGTGGCCTCAACTGGCCGCCCAGAGCGAGGGTCGTCTTCAATTGAATCTCGACCATGTTTGAAAAGTCCATGCCACTTATAAACTATTGTTTTACCAGGGCACTGATCTCCATAAACGGCTTCCATTTCATTTAAAATGGTTTGAACGTTTTTTCCTTGCTTGGTAAGGAATTTTATCACAGCGCGATGTTCAATTTTCTCCATAGTTGCAGTTTGCTTCCGGATTGACTTGTTTAGCAGGCGAGTACTCGTAAACGAATGGCGCTATAGGTTTTTTTTTTTTTTTTTTTTTTTTTTTTTCGAACGGGTCTATGCTAAGGGTCGGGTTAAGACCGCTGTAGCTAAGTCGGACTATAACTAGCCTGGTGGCTAGTTTGTTTGGTGGTAGACGATGGGAGGGTTTGACCCTCCCTAACATCACCCGGGTGATGTTCAAACCGGATATTGGGGACAGCTACGGATTAGAAGCTATTATTTTGACAGGGGAGACGCGGGTCTCTCCTGCTGAGGGGTCCGACCCCTTCCTCACTCGCTGATGAGTGAGGTTGCTCGCGCGCGGTAGCAGAGACTAGCGGCGTGCGAGTTATCGCGATAGAGGAGCTCTCGATTTGGTCGATATCGGTACTGAGAGGGCCGTCCCTCTCCCCTTCCGCGTACGGTCGGGATGACTCGCGCGCGTAAGTCCTAATGTCGATGAGGTTCGCGGTATTGGTAGAGCTCTCTATATCAATATCGCGGTCGCGGACACTATTTAGGAGTGTACCTAGACTACTGGGATGCGAACTCGAACTCGGGTTCGGGTCCGGTCCCGTGTTAGGGTCGGTCTGTACGTCTGTACGTGTTGTCGTGTCGGATGTGGGACCTCGGGGTAGGCGCCGGCGTCGACCCCGGTGCAATGCTAGCGACGCGGGTGCGTGTGATTTGTGTTTACGTAACTGTACACAGTACGTTACGTATTTTGTGATCGGGTCAACGGGATCGGCTAAGATATGCTTAGGCCGTTTGTGCGGGTGTCGGAAGGTCAGTGCGTCGTGGTTGTAGTCCAGTGCCTTTTTTATAAGGGGGTTTGGGTGGTTTTTGCCTTTATCAAAGAATCTCTCTACGAGTTCCTTGATATAGGCTTTAATGGTGACTAGTTCGCAGTCCCTATGCAAGTCGATGTTACGCATGTACCAGGGGGCGCCTGTTGCCATGCGTAGAAACCGGTTCTGGACTCTTTGCAAGCGGTCCATTTGAGACTCGCTTATCTGTGCGAAGGAGACGCACGCATAAGTGAGTATCGTTCTGATGCAAACCTTATACAATGTAAGCTTATGTCTTAAGGACATTTTGCTTCGCGAATTAAGTAGCGGATATAATTTGTAGAGTACAAATTTCGCTTTACGCAGTGTGTTACTGATGTGACTCGAAAACGTCATCGACTTGCCTAGTACTACGCCTAAATATTTGACCTGAGAGACCTCAGGGATAATGTTGCCGTGCAGGCTAATAGGGCTCATTACTTTACGGGGGCACTTACGCCCCGCTGATTTATTACCATTGAATTGAATGGCGTGGCTTTTATCGGGATTGACTTCTATTCTCCACTTGGAGAACCAATTACCGAGAGCGGTAACTGACTCCTGGAGGACTTTAGACGCGGTACGGGCTCGTGTGTTTGAATAATAAAGGGCTGTGTCGTCCGCGAACATAGCTAATTGCACCTTAGCGTGTTTGGGGATGTCACTAGTGTACAGGTTATATAGGGAGGGCGAGAGGACCGAGCCCTGCGGTACTCCCGCCTCCATATATCTTGGCGACGACAGTGCGCCTTCTACGCGGAAATGAAATTTACGATTTTTTAAAAAGTTACTAATTAGTAAGACGAGATAATCGGGTATTTCCATTTGATAGAGTTTGTATAACAGTCCGTTATGCCAAATTTTATCAAAAGCTTTTGCAATGTCAAAGAATACGGCGCATGTCGTCTTCCTGTCGTTTTTGCTAGATAATATGTACTCCGTTAAGCGGTGTACTTGAGCGGGACAGCTGTGCATTTCGCGGAAGGCGAACTGCTCGTCTGGAAGGAGTTTTTTGTCGGTTATGACGTCATTAAGGCGCCTTTTAATAACTCTTTCGTAGACTTTACCTAGGGAGCTAATGAGACTTATTGGGCGGTAGCTACCAGGCACCTTCCGGGGTTTCCCCGGTTTGTGGATACCTATGACAATAGCTACTTTCCAAATGTCTGGAAATGAACATCCTACTAAGAGGGCGTTAAAGATGTTCACTAGGAGTTGAATTAGCTCGGACGGTAACATTTTAAGTGTTTTGTTTGAAATACCGTCGAGGCCTGGGGCCTTTTTGGCATTCATACACTTAATAATGTCACTGACCTCCTCCGAGTCCACCATCCTCACCCTGTCTACGTCAGGTGGCCTCGAGAGTCGGCTGTTGACCTCGCTATTAACTAAGCTAAGGTGCACGGGATCAATCGGGAGAGTACTCGGCCGGCACTGTTGTTCGAAATTATCAGCTAGGCACTCGGCCTTGTCAATGTCTTCGAATGCAGGAGGACGGTTAGGTCTATCTAACGGAGGCATGTCGCTCTCCGTGTTGTTTTTGAGGGCCTTCGCGAGTGGCCAGTACGCCACGTGAGACGGTTCTAAATCACTGAGAAGTCGATCCCAACTCTCGGCTTTGTGCTGTTTGATTTTAAACTTAACTTCCCTCTCGTAGTGACGGAGGGCTTTCCTCCACTCTTCCGACGGGTAGCGATCATATGTGCGCTTAGCCGCATTTCGGAGTCTGATGGACTCCCTTATGTCCTCAGGGAGGGGCCAACGGCCCTTGGGGGTCGTTGGCACCTCCCTAGATGAGTTCTCTATGGTCGCTACCAGGTGATCGGTCAAGTGGGAGGCGGCCTCTATGGCTGTCTCTTTACTATCTATAATATCGGGGATTTTATCTAAGTGGCTAGAATGAAGGACTTTAATGTTCTCCGCTAGTGATTTATAATCTATTATCTTCCTAGTACTAGAATTATTGGGGTTAAGACTACCAAGTGTAATCATAACCGGTCTGTGGTCTGAGTTAAGCTCGTGGAGAGTCTCAATATTGATATTGAGAGAAACATTTTTAACTAAGGCTATGTCTATCGTACTAGGATCGCGTATGACACCGTTGATGTTTTCATTGGTGTCATAGCGAGTGGGGTCGGTGGGGGCTAATAGTGCAAAATTTAAAGTGTCGGTTAAATTACAAAGGATGGTGCCGTTTCTATTGTTATGAACATTGCCCCACTCGGTGTGTTTGCAATTAAAGTCGCCGGCAATGATGACAGCGTTACCTAAATTGAATAGCGCCTGTAGGTCGCTTGAATGGAGTTCTTTGTTGCACGCTAAGTACGCGCTTACTATAACAATGGGTCCGTGACCGGACATACTAATATGGCAAACAGATGTTTCTAAAGTTAACAATGACGGTGGCTCTAGTGGAATACAATGTAGTGATTTTTTATAGTAGATAAGAGTACCTCCGAGTCGGGATCGAGTTCTATCGTTTCTGACTATTTTGTAGTTAGCTATTTTAGGGCTCCTCATGCTAGGTTTTAAGAAAGTCTCCTGCACTAGAAGAATATCGACATTTTGGCTGCTTACAAAATCGCGAATTTCGCTAATGTTATTCCTAATGCCGTTCGTATTGAACGACACTACGCGTAACGAGTGCGGCTTTGTCCTTCCCGAGGGCTCCATTAATTACCGTTTGTGGAGAGGGCCTTGATCTGACGGATCAAGACCTGATGGTCTGACAAAGCTTGGATGCGGTCTGTGGCCGAACCTTTTAGCTTTGTCGCTAAAATAGAAAGCTCCATCGGGTCAATAGGCCCGATGTTGCTTAAAAACTGCTGGACGAAAGAGAGGTCTGCAGTGAAGCTGGGAGTCGGAGGGGGCGTGGCCTTAGGCGCTACGGGCGCGGAGGGCATGGCCTTACTGGGGAGAGCGGGGAAAACCGCTAGCTCCGAACTACGTTTCTGCGCGGGCTTGAACCATGCAGATTGGGAGGGTAGGGGGGCAGCGACGAATCTCTGTTTGGGGGGGGCACTTTTAGTCTGCGGTGCACTACGCTTTTTTACTTTGGGTGCTTTTTTGCACCCTCTATAATTGGCGGGGTGTCCTTTAGACTTACAGAGAACACAGCTGGGGGGTTCGGACTCCTCAGCTGGGCTCTTACGGAGACAGTCAGAGGTGCCGTGGTCACCGAGGCACTTGACGCAACGCGGCCTAGCTTGGCAATTCCGTGCCGAGTGCCCGTAAAGTTGGCATCGGTGGCACTGGCCAGGGATGCCCCTTTTACGGGGGGGCTCGACGCGGATGCCCGTAATATGACAGACGGCTCGGATATTGAAGATATCCTTGCCCTCTGGTGTAAGAGGGAGGGTTACTAGTACCATATTGTACTCGTGTTTTTTTATAGGGTGGTACATGCGATGTACCTCTAAGGCGGGAAAACCTTGGGACTGGATGTCCATGAGTACCTCTTTTGTGGAGAGGCACTTATCGACTCCTGTAATGACGACGCGCAGAAGGCGCTCGTCTTCAAGGGCATAGGTATGGTAGCCTATGTTCTTTGCGCGTAAGAACGCGGTGAGGAGGCGGTGGTCCTCCGACGATTTAACTTGCACTTTGATCCCTATGGGGGTCGTGTGCGCAGAAGAGTAACGAAGCTTTTGCTCGTTTATTGCCGCAGAAATTATATTCCATTTGGCCTTCTCCTGTATGATTACAGGAGGGGGCATTTTTGGCGTACGGACGGCCTGAGGGGCCTGGGAGGCCTGAGGGGCCTGGGAGGCCTGAGGGGCCAGGGAGGCCTGAGATGCCGGAAGGGCCTGGGAGGCTAGCGGAGCCTGGGTGGCCAGAGGGGCCTGGGAGGCCAGAGGGGCCGTCGAGGTAACGGGGGTCGCGGAGCCATGAGCCTGCACGGTTTTTCTATTTTTGCGGACCGATTTGGTCGGGGAAGATAAGACTGGAGAGGAGGTGCCTTCTGGGCGCTTCCTCTTCTTCGTCTTCTTGTATCTGACGGTAGTGAACTCGCCTTGTTCACTACGGTCGGTTTCTTGCTCTGAGCAAGACATCTCTGAAGGAGATGATAAGGCCTCTGTTTCGGCCGGGATTAGCGGGGCGTCGCAATCGGGCGACGCCGGTGAGTCAGCTTCGTGCAAGCGCACGAAGCGTTCCCACTTGGACGCGACATCTGGGACTTCTAGTTTCAAGAACTCAAGGAACTTCCTAATTAAGGCGTCGGCCATAATTAGGAAGTTTTATCCTGGTTGTGAAATGAAATTCTGCTCTCTAATTAATATTGGGGGATACAGCCCCTCCCGGCGACCGGGAGGGGAGGTGTGTAGGGAGGAAAACTCCTCGTGTAGTGTGCCTAACCGTGTCACGGTACTTACAATTGTTCCTAGGGCGGCTGGAACTCACTCACTCACTAACGTTGCGCTAAACACTAGGCGCTAGTGTTCGCGAACGAGACGCGGCGGAGCGCGAGCAGAAGGCTCGCGCTAAGAACGAGACGGACGATGCGACCGGTCGCACGCTCGTCCTAACGCGGCGTTAACTTCGCGGCGGGTGTGCGAGCAGAAGGCTCGCACTAAAGAGCGAGACGGACGATGCGAGCGGTCGCACGAATCGTCCGGTAGGCGGCGATCGCGGCGCGGCGCGAGACACGGTACGGCACGGGTCGGGCGGCAAAGGCGGTTGGGTGGCGCCTTGTCTCTTCACTCTTGAGTCTTGCCTCTTGAAGCTTGACTCTTGAGTCTTCTGTCTTCTTTCTTCCAGTGGTGCACTATGTGAGCAATGACGCACGGATAGAGCGAGAGCGCAAATAGAGAGCGCGGGACGACGGCAACGAACGTAGCGAGCGGAGCTGTTCATCGGACGGTGTCCGAGAGCAGAATGTGGCGCTATAGGGTTGAGATTTTATATATATACTAATTATGAGTGCTCAATTAGTATGACACTAAGCGAGCTACCCTATCCCCACTCCATCCCCTCCATTCCGCGAACTTTTGGACCTCCCCTCGTATATATATATTATAATTTTTATTATTATAATTTTGTATTTAGCTCCTTAGTTCCCCATACAATGTATGTCATGTAAGGTGATAAATCTAAGATATATATAATGCTACTGTACGTGTGTATGTCACTGAACTCCTCCTAAACGGGTGGACCGATTTGAATGAATTGTATGCGTTTGGGTGGCGCCCTGGATGGTTTAGATTCACAAATTAGCCCGGCAGGACAACGTCCGTCGGGTCCGCTCGTGTAATATTTAACTATGCAAAATTGAAAATTTTGTAATTTTTTTTTTTAATAATTACCGAAGTTATCAATGGGGGACGGACGGATAGAGCGAAACTATAACGGGGTTCCTTGTAGTTACTACGGAAATTGTGGACATTAAAAGTAGACATTTTTTAGCCACTTAGGAAATACAGGCTAACGCGTGGCTGCACGGCTAGTGAATATGATAAAACAAAAAAATTGATAAAACGTAAATTTGAGATTAGCCAGCTGAATAATAAAACATTTTGTTTGACACGGGCGTCTTTTTCCACAATTTGCTGGTCGGACAGCTTGCGAGATATGCAAAAATGTGCAAACGAAAACTGCTTTCCAAATGAATTTCTAAAGCCAGCTACAAGCCACGCGACACGTTCTTTGTTTACATAATTTGCACATTCACAGTGGAAAGAAAATTTGAATTCGAATATGTATATAAAAGATACAAAGAATAGAAATCCCACTTTCTAAAGTCGCATAGCATAATAAATCAGTAGGTACTTGATTGCTGTGCTGAAAAACGAACTGTAAAAATATTTACTAGGCCAACAAAAAACAACGCCAGTTAAGCCAAAAAGTAATCAAGTTGAAAAAAACAGTTTTTGTTTTAAGGAAGATACGATTTATTGTCGCTGGTCATTTAATAAATCCCTAAAAGGCGCGCTGCTGATACGAACGCAAGAATAACGCTAGGTGTAGAGCTCGGCATACTCTCATACTACGACCCAAAAAATAAAAACATTATGCAAAGTTGGTAAAATATTTGATCCGTCAATACTGTCATGTAAATTAATATCTTGACCTTTTTTAGGTAAGTAGGTACACAACCACTACGCAACATAACCTTCGTATCATAATGATACTTATAAAACCGTGAGGCATTACAAGTATGTGTGATGCGTAGAAAACTAGACCGATTTTTAGCACGCTCTTATTAGCTTCACCTGTATGTTTGTAGCTGACTTCTTTGGACTCGATTTTGACCCACTTTAAACGGACAGATTTAATTCAAACTTTGTACACTTATCAAGAATCGGTGACAATACAATCATTTCATAAGATTATTTCATTATCCTGATCAGGATCGCCAGGATTAAATAATTACCACAAAAATTGTTTACATTGCAATATTTGCGATTACTGAATTGTCATATTTTGTCAACTGTCAATATTCGACATCACATCACAACATTTAATTTAAATTAGGTATAGCAGTAAACCAATGCCAGTGTCAAGTTTAATAAATATAATTAGCATTAAATAAATATAATAAAAAAACCTCAAAAACACGCTTTTAAAGCACATTGAACTAAAAAATTAAAAATAATTAAAAACAAAAGTTTAAAACAATAATGAATGAAAATACTAGTATTATTGTGAAAAAAGCATGGAGCGCTTGTTCTATATTTATCGTACATCGAGCACCCGGCGCTTTTTCACAACAATACTAGTATTTTTCATTCATTATTGTTTTGAACTTATTTTGAAAACTATTTTTCACTTTTTAAGCGCCATACTTACGGACCCATCCAGCAAATCCGGCACCGGTACTAATAGCCGTCATTAGCGTCAATAGCGTTAAACACTTATAATTTTTGCCTACAAGTCGCCCTTGGCCTTGCAGGCGTATGGTAAGTATGGCCCTTTGTTTCTGTCGTAAAAAGAGTCGGAACGAAGATTACATCAAAAAAGTGTATTAAAGTGCATTTCTTTAAGAACCAAAACACCAAAATCTATAAAACTGCCAATTTCAATACCTCCTCCCTTAATTTTCAAAATTTTCAAGATAACCCCGTTTTTGTCGACCAAATGACTAGGCCATAGGCACAGATTAAAAAAAGAGGACAGATAAACAGCTACAGAGCTAGCTTTCGATTTGATTGCACTACTACAAGCATACGGTGTGTCCACGATTGTGTAGAAAAATTGTGGGCCGTTGAAAGGGACGTCAACATTTTCGAAACGATTTGGATCGTTCTATGAAATCTGTTTCTCTGTACGAAAGTATATGTTTCTTCTCTGTGCTTTATCAATTTTAACGCACGATTAAAGCTGTCAAACTTGATTTTATATTCCAAGGCCATAAGCCTATGATGTGCTATCAACGCGACGTAATACAACGTAATACAATGAGGGGAGATGACTACATCTAAAATATTTAGTTTCATTAATACTCAGAAATATTGAGACATTACTACCTTGGTAAATGTAAAAAAATATAAAGTTTTATGTGTAGTTTATAAATTATATACTTACATCTAAAACGTACAAAAAAGTTTGTAATTTTTTTTCCAAATTAGTAAACAAAACCTACTTACATCATACACAAAAACATCTATTATGGTAAGTATGAACTTAAACGCACAAATTTCGGAAAGATTTACAAATATGTTCCAGCGGCATTATACTTCATACACTTTTACCTAGGCGTGACGTCACAGCTAGGTACGACTTAAGTATGGAGCGTTTTCACAAGACTTTTTTTGTAATTTTGTAGAATTTACCAAAATTTAAGAGTACTTTTCATGTATGCAATAAAAAAACAGTCATCTAGCCTATTAGTTAGACATTTGTAACGAGTGACAAACAAAATGCTGTGATTTTTGTTTCTTTTAATAGCATTAGTACCTGGGCGACCGAGCTTTGCTCGGTTATTACTATTTATTGTAATATGGTGAAACTCGTAAGCATAAATCTTATTCACGTAATCAGTATAGGTAAATGTTAGACATATTTATGAGAAATATATATTGTTATCTCAAACATTAACTACATTCTTTTAAACTTGTCTAAAAACAATTAAAATTAAAAAATTATATATAAACTTGAACATATAAAAAAAACAAAAATAAGTCACTGAGCGAGATTTGAACCCGTAATGCTCGTTTCATGCCATCCGCGTCTTAACCCGCTGGACCAGACGGACAGCAGCCGGCAAGACCAAATTAGCGACCATATTCTGCGTGGACAGAAAAACGCATGAAAACTCGAAAACACGCGTTTTCCCAAACATAAGACTAGTCTAGATCGTTTGTGGACCCCCGAAAACCCCCATATACCAAATTTCAGCGAAATCATTAGAGCCGTTTCCGAGATCACAGAAACATATAAATAAATAAATATACAAGAATTGCTCGTTTAAAAGTATAAGATACTATTATGTATTTAATTTTTAGAAACACGCAACTTATACTTACTTACATTGAGAATAAGGTATTTAAGAATATTTCCATTCATTACTGTACTTCACTAATTAATATCTGTGTACTTAGTAACAGTATCCCTTGTTTCTTCCGCTCCCGAGTCAAAGTCAACACACATAAACAGAGAGTTAAGTCAATATCTATATGCAAATGTGAAAAGCGCCTACCCGCAAGATGACTCTACCTAAGACTAGGAAAACATACATTTACTTTAAGAGTAAGACCATTCTAACTGCCATATTACTTTACTTCCAAGTATCTCTCAGTTTGGTATCAAATTACAAATCCGTTAACTTTTATTTGCTACCTTTTGTACTTCTAGCATTTTCTTTTATTAGTTCTTCATAGAAACTGTGTCAGTTGGCGAACAAATGAGTTAGCTATCCATTTGTACTCGTAATTCGATGTTTTTTTTATTCGTAACTAATGTAGCTACTGAATATACCGATATGTGCAATAAGCAAATAAATCTCATTTCAAACGCACTTCTCCGGCAAATTTAATTAAATTGATGCAACTAATTGCTTTCGGATATAATAATTTGCGTAAAATGTGTAAATCATACATATCATATGTTCCGGCGACCTGCAAACATCCATAACATTGCTTATTAAATACCGAACTTTGCTCATATCGCTGAACCGTGTATAAGCTGAAGTGCTCTATAATTATTTTATTATGAAGTTGCGTCTAGTCGACGAAGGGAGAAGTTTTGACTTCAACGATCAATATTGAAGTATTTGGTTTACTTTGCAGTTCAGCACTAAACCAATACTTAGTGATAAAATGCCTAGTAATAAAGAACAATGAATGAATGTTTGCAGACCTCAGAAAAGCTCACGAAATACTAGTGAAGACATTAAAATTATATATTTCATGATAGAGACCATCTATTAAAAGATAGAGTTCGATATCTCGTGCGTTCAATCTGATACTGTATACTTTCATGTGAAAGTTTTTCGTTTCAATGACAGTAATCTTTTTCTATTCTTCTTCTCTTATAAATAAAAATGGATTGCAATTCCAATGTCTCGCTAAAACTTGAGAACGGCTGGAGCGATTTGGCTAATTTTGGACTTGAAATAATTATTGTGGAAGTTCAGGTAAGGTTTGAACGGTGAGAAATATTGGAAATATCTCGAGGATATTACTAAAAATTACCATTGAATTTACGCATACGATACACACCCACACGGTGCGTTCAGTTTAGTTTATTTCAAAAATAGGCCGGCTTAGATGTAAGTGCAAGTAGTAGGTAGGTAGGTAGGTAGGTAGGTATAAGGTAGGTAGGTAGTAGTTGAAAGTGTAGTAATTTATTTATTCCAGTTTATAGATAAGACAAAACAACGCGACACTGTATGTCGGGACAGCTAGTTCTTATATAAAATATAAATATATTATTTATATTTCACATATCAACTGGTATTTGAGGTATTTTATAACTGTGAAGAATAAACAGACACTGGTAATAATAAATCAAACTAAGCTTAGAAACATACAAATACAAAAACACAGATTTCGGTTACACAGACCACTTGGCGGTAATGACGAAACCGCACGGTTGTTTTATGTTTATAGGGGATTTGCGTGGGAGCGCACAGGTGCAAACTTCTCTCGGCAGTGGACGATACAAACTGATGACGGGCTTGGTGCAGAATCGATTTAAATTGGGCAGATCTGACACAGATCGAAATAATCTGTGCTACTTCGACCATAACATATAGAAAGATTTTGCTATTTCATCTTGAGAATCAAATTCAGAGATAATATAGTTTACCAAATGTTGGCCGCGAATTCGTACGGGCAAAAAGAAATCACGCGAGATCCGTACATAATTCCGCGATCAAAAGTAACGTATTATGTGATAATCCCGAGTCTAAACATCCGTTCAGTAGTTATTACGTAAAAGAGTAACAAACATCCACACATCCATACGTTATTACAAACTTTCGCGTTTTTAATATTGGTAAGAACTTCTTCCAACAAGCTACTGGCCCTCCCCTAAAATCTTACTACTATTATAAATGTGAAAGTTTGTGAGGATGGATGGATGGATGGTTGGATGGATGGTAGTTTGTTACTCTTTCACGTAAAAACTATTAAACGGATTTCGAAGAAATTTGGTATAGCAGTAGTTTAGGCTCTAGATTAAAGTATATGCTACTTTTTATCCCGAAAAGGTACAGTATTCCCGTGGTAATATTCCCTATATTTACGCGGGCGGAGCCGCGGGAATAAGCAAGTACTCTTTAAATAACAGAAACAATGAGATACGACAATACTGTAATGAATTTTGTATAATAAACACACCGGCATATTTAGCGTAACACAAAAAAAAAGGTCCATAATTAAAAAAAAATGGTTTTATTTTAAAATCTACTTACTACACTTCTTTTGTTATTAAAAGTTTCATTTGTTTTACTTAAAATGAGATCACATTAAGAACAGATTTTGCGAGTAAAGGCTATTTGTGAAAAATGGTACATTTTTGAACTTTTCATGTAACCGGGAAAAGTGAAAATTAATATTAAAATAACAATTAATTAAATTAGAAAAATTGTGATTAATATCGCTTATTTCCTCCACGTGCTCTTATTAAAGTTTCTACCCGTCTAGGCATACTGAGAATGATGTTATCGATGGTCTCCTGGGATAGTCTCCGCCATTCCTCAACTACGGCGATTCGCAGTTCACCCACGTTGGCAGGAGCTGGAATTCTGGACTTAACTTTTCTTTTCAGTAAGTCCCAAACGTGCTCTATTAGGTTCATATCCGGTGATCTCGCCGGCCACTCCATAACAGTGATATTCATATCATTAAGATAAGCTTGAGTTACCCGAGCGGTATGCGGCCGAGCATTATCCTGCATAAAAACAAAATCGTCACCGATATATGGGGCAAATGGTACGTTATTTTCTTCTAAAACTTCTCTGATATAGCGGTCTGCAGTCAGACTCCCTCTGTCAATCACTACCAAGTCTGTGCGAGCTCCCAAACAAATGCCCGCCCAAACCATTATTGATCCACCACCGTATGCAACTGTAGTTTCAAAATTTGTCTGAATGTATCGTTCTCCTTTGCGTCTGTATATACTTTGCCTGCCGTCAATTTGATTTAAGAGAATTCTGCACTCATCACTAAACAATACCTTACTCCATTAGTCCGCGTTCCAAAGTCGATGTTCCTGAGCAAAAGTTAACCTGTTTCTACGATGATTTACCTCGAGCCTTGGAGCCTTGGCGGGCACAAATGAACCCAAACCAGCTTCTTCGAACCTTCTTCGTACTGTACGCTCACTTACGGTTACACCCCGCACTGCTTCTAACTCATGTCGGGCTTGGACGGCCGTCAAACGGGGGTTCCTACGTACACGAAGCCGAATGAAACGATCATCCCTACTCGAAGTGCGACTTTTTCTGCCTTGTCCTGCTCTTCTCACATAAGTACCAGTCTCCCTGAACTGTTGGATACTGCGATGGATCGTTGAAACTGGTCGACGAAGATAGAGATCTTCGTCGACCAGTTCCAGTGTCCAGAGCGATATCACTCTGTAGGTTTGTCATTTCTTCGCATTTCGAGTGCCCTGGCAATCTCCGTTGGGGCTAAGTCAGGCATAATTCAGTCCTCAACTCCAAAAAGATACGCGATTAAATTTTAAATTTTAAATCAAACTCAGAAGGAAGAAATTCTCGAAGTTCGCTCCAGATAAGGTGTATTTGAATAAAATTAAAACAATTGCATAAAATGTGATGTCAGTTGTTTTCTTAATTTGAAAATATTTTTTTTTTAATTAAATGACGTGTAAACCAGCCAGCATCCTTATATGATACTGATATCAAACCTTTATTTTATCTTCCGCTAAATATCGGTGTGTGTATAACTCAGGTGAATTAAAATTGTCTGTCTCACAGCGTCTCATTATAAAACCCCGCGACAAACCTTCGTGCTGAATAATAGAACTGGTCGCGTATGAATGTAAATTAATGAAAATACTCTGAAGTAATTAATATTAAACCCTTGAGGGCGTGTGACATTCAAAACTACACCGTTTTGTGACTAAGGTACGTTAGATCTATACAGATAAATAAAATTGCAGTGTCTGTTTGTAATTAAAAATTAACAGCTTTTCACTTAATGCATACTAAAGTATATTCGGTACTTATCTATACAGATAAATAAAATTGAACTGTCTGTTTGTGATTTAAAATTAACAGCTTTTCACTTAATGCATATGAAAGTATATTCGGTACTTACAATAAAATATCAATTTTAAATTTTTTTCTCTGTCTGTCTCTCTGTTTGTTCCGGCTAATCTCTAAACGGCTAGACCGATTTTCACGGGACTTTCACTGGCTGATAGCTGATGTTATAAGGTCTAAAATACGCTACTTTTAAAATATCATTTTTTTAAATGTTTGTCGGTCCGTCTGTCTTTCTGTCTGTTTATTCCGGCTAATCTCTGAAACGGCTGGACCGATTTTCACAGGACTTTCACTGACAGATAGCCGATGTCCGAAGGTCTAACATAGACTACTTTTATTTTAGGGTTCCGTTCCCGTTAGTTCTATGCAAACGAAGCATCAGCTAGTATAATATATTATTTGACTATGGCATAATAGGCTAGATGACTGAATTTTTATTGCATAAATGAATAGTTCGCTAATATGAGTATCTAACTTCTCAGAAGAAACAGTATAGTATTAAAAATCTACATTTTTAAAGGTACAGCGATTTTTCTAATACAGAAGACTCGCCCTGTGCATGAAATATATAGGACGTAAGAACAAATTTGCTAACATCTCCGAAATTATTGCGTTTATATATTTTTTAACTAATTTTCAGGTTTTTTTTCATTACGTAACATAAGTACGAGTGAATACATATAAACAAATTAACGTAGTCGCTGAGGTAGCTTTGGTTTTATTCGTCGCTAGCTGATAATAACGTAGATTAATTATTTGGGAACGGATGTCCTGTTTAAATATCAAACAAAAAATCTACATAAGTCTTTTGCAATACGCGCATGACGGAAAGCTAAGCTTTCCGTCTAATCTACTAAACTAATCTTTAAATTCGTTTTAAAGATTAAGAGGCAGATTTATAGTGCTCAGGTTCTCAAAATTATCACACGAACATATATATTTAACTGGTTGATCTTTTTCACAGGCTTTTAACTACTGCCTGTTTATTTTATACTTTCATCCGTTGGTATCAACTCGAATGATAGTAGTTGTTTAATATAGTGTTCTTAATTGGCACTATAGCCGCCGCTATCTGAGGACTAAATCGAGAGCTGGTGATTACACTACCTGTCACTCTCAGAGCTGAGTCGGAGCACTGCGGAGCAGCTTATTGCCTCTGCGCAAACGTGCCGAACCTGATAAAGCGAAATTAGTACTATAAGACACTAAAATCGTCTAGGAAACATTTGAGACTACCTTTATGGCCCGATTCTCTTAACAATTTCCGATATAATCGCTCGGTTCGGTCAACGCGCTGACTCATTCGCATACCTACGCGTCATCGCGAAAATCCAAACGAGATTTAACCGATAATAATTACGGGTAGTTCCTTAACGGAAACATGTCATACGAGCATGCTTAGAAGATATTTAAATATTAGAGTAATCGTGGCATATTTGAGTGATTCATTCAGTCTTTTCAGTATTTGCCTTGTAATGGAAACAATAAAGCTAGAAGTATAACAACTTGTCATGTTAACAGTTTCAAAATAGTTCATAGGTGCTCAAAACACTAAATTCGTAAATTCCATTGGCATTTCAACTTTGAACGAAGGCACTTGTAAGTTGAAGCGCCTGGAAAAACGTTAGAAACCTAAATCTCGACCTTTAAACTTAAATGCTCTCACATCAACCATAAACGGCTTGTTACCACTTTGTAACTTATGTTACCCAAAAGTTGCTAACGAGAATGAGTTGCCGTTATTACAACTTATTCGATTTATCTTACACAAAAAATATAAAAAATATTAATGATTCCATAAGTTTTACGTTACCGGCCCTTTATTAAATCAACTCGTAAAATTAATAGTTGCCTATTTATATTTGGTGAGAAAAACTTTACGTAGTCGTAGTCAGCATACCTGAGTATTCTAGGTATGCAGATAATTATTTAGGATATATGTAGGGGGCCACGGAAGATCAAGCGTCTCGGCACTGCCGTGGTCCATGCTTGAGTGGCTTCCGTTTGAACAAGAGGTGTGGAGATTTGATTCTGTTTCTTGATTTGGTTCTATTCTATGTTTTTGGCTGTGTTTTTGTCCCATATGTGTTCAATAAAGATATTTTTATTTATTTATTCAAACAAAAACTAGTTTTAACTTCCAACTGGTATCATAAGTCTAAAGTCCGCCGTAGGTATTTTGAGAAGTGAAGTTTTCTCTTTCTAATTAAGTGCTGTTGTCATGTAAATGTGGCAAGTTTATGATGAGAAATATTTACATGTTGGGCCCGTTTCAAATTGCCCAGAATAATTTTATTGATAGGAGGACCAGGTGCACGCTTACGGAAAATGGTTCATCAAAATTTATGAGTGCCACTGATAAGAATAACGATATTCCCTTTTAATTTTATCTGTATCATCGGATTTTTTGTAGCAAGTAGCAACAGGCTATTATTAATTTGAAATTGTTTTATAGTTGTTGTGCATACTTGCTGTGCTACTTTTAAAATATGTGAAAAAAGATTAAGAAGGTACATAATAGACATAAAATACGAAAATAAAAAAAAATCACGTCTACTCTGTATTAGGAAAGAATATAATATATTACTTACGCGGTATTGTAAACAAAAAGGTCGCCAATTGACAAATAAACGAAAATATTGCATTTTCTACTCATCATATCAGTAAATATTATATAATATAGCTTGTATACTACAAATATCGGAACGCCTCCAACTATGACCTGCTGTTGCCTTGACATTTGAAAATATTGGGTAAGAAAAACATAAGTTTGTGCTCTCAGGCCGCGAACACTGACTGTAATACGTTTGAGAGGTTAGCCAATACGCCATCGTTAATGACATTGACCGATCCTCGAAACTGCAAACATATGTATATCGTTCGCTAATTTTTTTTTATTTTTTCATTTATTTCACAAACTTTAACAAAGTGTCACACAATAAAACTATTACATCTAAACAATTTTTATTACTGCAAACGGTGATTACGGTTTGCCAATGTATAAAATAAATATTATTCAAAGTGTTCAAAAGTTCAAAAGTTCAAAGTGTGCATGTGTGTGTATGTGCGTGTGTATGTGCGTGTGTGTATGTGCGTGTGTGTGTGCGGGCGTGCGGGCGTGCGTGTGTGTGTGTGTGTTTGTGTGTGGCACCACGCAACGCGTTACAATCTCGAAAGATTATTCCTACCGAATCCAAACCTCGCAAAATTACAGATCGTATAAGTCAATACATAATAATTATGAAACTATGACATTTAAAAATTAGTACCTGGGAAATCGAGCTTTGCTCGGTGTTTTAGTAGAATGGTAAAATATTAAAAATAAAAAATATATATAAAAGAAAAATAAATAATAAGAATCACAAAAATATTTATCTTACCGGGATTCGAACCCACCCACGTTCCGATTTTCCAAACAATGAAACTGACGTAAGAGAGTTGAACTTATTGATATGTTGTTGTTGACGTGCACGACGAAATAAAAAAACATATATTGCTTAAAAATGCTCAGTTTCTAAGGGATAAGACTATCTAGATCGATTTTTCTCCCCCAAAACTCCCTGCATACTAAACTTCATGGTAATACTTGTAGCCGTTGTCGAGATACCGATTATATATAATATATACAAGATCGTCTCGTTTATAGTATAGGAATATCTTTTAAAACTGTTCTACCTGTTATACGCTACATAGCTAAACTTCACTTTGTACCTGGATTTCTAAGCCCGAGAATGCAATGCTAGCAAAGTTACAGATGGGATAGCAAATTCCTGATAAGAACTACTCAATGAACTAGGATAAAAATAGAAAAATATACATTAGGTTCTGTCAGAGAGAAATAGGACACTAAACTTTTCCAATTCTAAGTGGAACAAACTGAGAATAATGTTTTTACGTCGAACATACTGAGAAAGAATTATTCAAGTGTATGCGCATAAAAACTTTGAAGCGAAGTGAATACTAGAAATATTATTCTAGAAGTCTCGATACATACAATTTTTATTTATTGTTCGTCTTGCATTTTGCATAGGCAATTTCGCCTTCTTGTCTCAATAAAATTTTAGAATACTTCTTTCGTACAGGCACAATTAGAATAGTTAAAATTACATTAAATAGAATATTTAACAAAATATAAATATAACAAAGAAACCATTTTTTAACTTGTATTTATCACTTTATTATTTCACCATCAACCACACACATAATTTGCATAATATTGGCGTATGATGTATATTCTGATCTAAAAATAGTTCTTATTTTAGGTAATGAACGAGAAAATCAATAAACACAAATTGGGTGTTATTCGTCCGATAAGCGGACGAATATTTTTTAACTTATTATTCCACTTAGTGGAAGACTAAACACTTTGTTGGTAACTAGACGACAGATCTACTTTTAAATATGAGTAAGTTCTCAGAGGAAACATAAAGAATCAATATTTTCATGGGTACAGTATTTTTTTCACAAAAGTTAGCAGTCTCGTGAAAATGCTCCATAGAAAAGTCGTACCTATCTGGGACGTCATGATGAGGCAAAAGTGTACGAAATATGAGGCCGCAGGAACATATTTGTAAATATTTTCGAAATTTGTGCGTTTAAGTTCATACTTACTTTAATAAATGCTTTAGTGTAATATGATATAAGTAAACTAACGATGTATGGTTTTTTTACTAATTAAGCAAAACATTCTTTAACATTTTTGTATTTTTAGATGTAGGTCAGTAATTATAACTATAACTATATAATATAAAATATGATACTTTTTCGTTTATCAAGTAGTAATACCTCAATATATCTGAGTATAGAAATTAAACTAAATATTTTACATGTAGTCGTCTCCCCAATTTGTACATAATATAAAAGGTGTTTCTGAAGCTAATCCATAGTTTTTTTGTTGTTGCAGATAAAGGGCAAGAAGAAGAGAAAGATGTTAAAAATTATGGAAATGTTTTGACCATCATAAAAAGAAAACGTGGGAGCATGGATGGACCATAGAATGCGCGTCATCTGGGCGCTCATATACTTCATGGCCTCCGTAACCCTCACACACACCTTCATTCCTGGAGCTGATGGTAAGGACAAACGAGAGGAATAAACAGTTACTTCTCACTCAAAATTGTGGACTCAAATCTACACTCCTGTACGTTAAGACATTTGGTTAGAAAGTGACAGATAGCAGGTAATCTACTGACACACCTACATTAGCGGATATGTTTGGTCAACCGGATATCTTGTACGCAGGTCCGGTGATTGACCAGGAGGCGCTGGAGGGCGGCGCCACCTCTCTGTACTGCGACGCCTCCGCCGACCCCAACGACGAGCTCATGCTGCTCGTCTGGTACAAAAACAACGCACCCATCTACAGGTACGAGTCTCCCAAAATATTCATAATATTTTTATCGATTATATCAATTTAAAAACTTTACAAACAGTTTTCAATGCTTTAGAAAGAAAACTAAATCTACAAGAAATTTGAATGGCTATAAATAAAGGAAAACCCGTAGGTCGTCCCTATTAGCCTATTAGGATCAAAGAGTTTCTTCGCTGGATGGCAATGCTAACTTTTTGAGCAATAGGTGTCGGGCTCTGGGGTTTCGGGTGGCCTCTACGAGTTTTTTTTTCTGAATTATTTGAATAGTTTGTGCGCACCCGTACCCCATGTGCCCAGGGTTTCAACCTCAAACGGTTCAAAAATAAAATCCCCATTAAAGTTCTCATGTTTGTGCCACTGCCTTACTTCTGTCTCTGATTTTCAATTAATTTAGACTTATATCATGTTTAGCTTCGACGCTCGCAACAATAAGGAATGGATTAATCCTTTATATAACACTACCAATCGTCTGAAGATGGATCTACAGGTCCTACCAACTGCGCTGACGGTACTCGACATCAAGAGCGACGATCAAGCGTTCTTCCATTGCAGAGTCGACTTTTTTCTGGCACCAACTAGAAATATTGGTGTGAATTTGACTGTCATTGGTAAGAAGTTGTTTTTAAATTATTATTTTTTTATATTATTTACAAAATTATTACCATTTTTGATTCTATTCTGAACTTTTTCACTAGCAGCTGCATTCATTCTGTATTTATTTCGAGTATTTAAATTATCTAAATTAATACTTTACATTCATTCAAAGACAACACAAATGAATCGTAGAACTATTGTATCCCACGTACCACGTACACGCAATCTGATAAAATTGCTATTTGTGTAGTAAAAAAATACTTTTAAACTAAACATATCTAACTTTTATCCATCTATCATTTCCTTCTTGGAACTTGGAGAATGAAGCGAAGAATTATTTGTGTTTTACTTGCGAACTGTATTTAGCAAAATTTTCGTAAAATAGAAATTAAGATAATGGATGAAGCGTTTTAACTTGTATTACAGTTACTCTCAAGCCTCGTTTAACTCTTCTAGGACTGCTGTTTTTACCTAGACACCTTTATATAAATAAGAAAAACTTCAATAATTATACCAAATAGATACATAATATCTTATTAAAATACCCAGATTCAAGCACGTAACAGGGGTTAACTTAGATATCTTTTTACGGGGTAATTTTTTACTTCGTTTCAGGATAACGCCTGATTAATAGGTACACGAAATAGAGTACTTCGCCACACTTAGTTTACTTCTCCTTTTGTAACTTGGTAAAAAAAATCACAACGACTAACAATAAATTAACTATCATTTTTTACAAATTTAAACACTAAAAGCACTATTAAATTAAAAATTGTCATCACCCTTACTTTACTTACTACGGTTACTTACTTTTACCTACTTTTTTTTTGAAACGGTAAAAAAAAATAAAAAATCCCCCAGTAGATCCTAGTACCTGCTATATGTTAATCCTTGTGAGGATAGATTGATGGATGGATCGATGTTTGTTACTCTTTCACGCAATAACTACTGAAAGGATTTTGATGAAATTTGGTATGGTAGTAGCTCAAGCTCTGGATTAACACATAGGCTACTTTTATCCCGAAAAAGTAGTGTTCCTGTGCGATACGGTATTAACGCGGGCGCAGCCGCGGGCAAAAGCTAGTATAACCTGAACTTCAATATCAAACAAATTATAAAGTTCGCTAACGGAAAATATTTGTCCAAACCGCAACCCCGGCTCTTGATTCAAATTTACCCTCTTTATACAGTTCCTAACTTATTGAAAAGTTAACAGAATGTCAAGAAGTATGTGGATTGTGGACAGTTTGGAAAGATATATTTTATATCCTAATTCCTACTATACTATAGATAATAGATTAGTTTTAATGGACATTATACGTGTGCAACGATTATATTTTATAATGCAGATTAACAATCCCATTCCTAAGTATTAATCTAACGCGAAGACTGTAACGTAAAGGAAAAAACATAAAGGATGTAAAATTATACGAGAGACAGTCGTATAGATTTCCCAAGACTTTAATCGGTCGGAAATATTATCTGATGTCATGTAAAATTTCATACTTTGTGTAAATTAGACCAGCGATTCTCACCCTCGTGGAATCAGACAGGCGCGGCACCAAGCAGACAGATCGCCGGATGGTAATTTGCGTAGGTTATGGGTGTCCGCGACACTGGGCACCCATGACCTACGCAAGTTCTTAGAAATGACTTACCTTCCTAGGACCTTCAGTATCCTTACTCACTCGACGAAGCAACACAATATTTTCGATCCAGCCGGCCGAGGCATGTTTCTTACTAGGCTTAGCTTGAAGATTAAGATTTCATTTAAGCCTCCAATGCGTACCTACTCGTAGTTTCTTCGTAACTAAATAATCTCCAGTACACATTGAACATCAGGTGGGCCGCGTGTTCACTTCACAGATTTTATTTAAATATACATTATATATTCGGCAATTTCATCGATTAATAAAATACGAACCGAAAGCAATTGCTTTTCCAATTTATTTCCGTAAACGTTTCAAATTCGGAGTCGGTAAGTAAAACATATGCATTTATTCGGTCGGGCTCGGTACCATTAAATGTGTGTGGCAAATTTATTCTTAAAATGTTTTTCAAATTGCTAGCCTTCCATATTTTGCTTTTTTTTTAATTATTAATAAATTTTTTAGACAACAATTTAAATTATAAGCTGGGTCACTGGTTTGCGTTCGAGATATGCAGTGGTCAAGGTATGTGAACTCATTATACACGGCCAAGGTTGAGATGTGCAACTTTTTATCGTCGACAATAAACAAGTCATCATAAGCTTATTACTCGTCTGGCACTGGACTCTAGGAGATAAAATTTATCCGATGGGATATTCCACTTTACTGCCTACGTAGAAAAGACTAGAATTGCTTAGGTATGAAAATCGCAATTATCTTTTGAAAATAGTAGACTATTTTGTAGACAAAAAGCCACATCCTTTGAAATAAATTACTCAGGAAGGTACATGACGGGGTCTCGCCAACGACGTGGGCTATCAGATCTATCTTGATTATTTTGCATATAAAACATCTATAAATTTAATGTGATCCCGAATGATAAACTATTTTTAAGCGACTTTAAAAAAAGGCGGTAATACGTACGGCTGTGTATGTATATTTTTTTGTATGTTCGACTATTACTCCGCACTCTGTGGACCGATTTTCAAAATTATTTTTTTGATGTATAGGGTATTATCTCAAATTGGTCTTTATGATATGAAAGTGGTGAACTGATGATGGCATCCATGAGGAATCGAGGGAAGTTCTCGAAATTTATACGGACGCATACAGTGATTTTGACTTTTTCTCAATTAAATGCATATGCTACCAAAAAGTAAGATTTTGCACCAAGGTATACCCTGGATCTAAAAGCACTGAACAGAACTCTTCAGACTTTAAATATACGCTTTTGGAAATTTCGACATTGTTTAAAAAACTGCAAGCATATTATTCCAATATGTAGCTTACAGTAATCATCATCATCATCTTATATACAATACCTAATGGAAGCTTAGCGCGTATTCAATTATACATTCGATAGTTTATTTTAAAAGTTCTTAAATTATGTTAATAATAATGTAACAAATATGACTAAAAAGGGAAAAAATATTATAAAAAAAAAAAAAATTAAACCGACTTCCAAAGTAAAAATACACAAAATGTATGAAATAAATCTTATTTTCTAAATATTTCCCCTTTTAAATTCGGCAAAAAATTTAACTATTTCTCTACACAATCTTTATTATTTTGAAGTCGGAAGACCAGCCCAATCAATATTCTGATAAATCATTATTTTATAGAGCTCACATTTAAGTCGGTTTAATTTTTTGTTTATTTACTTCTTAAATTAATTAAAGTATCAACCACGAGTAAGTTATAGAAATAAAGAACAGACAAGAAAACAAAGTTTTACATAATTTTTGTCCTGGTACCTACCTAAATGCCTAGGAATAATAACAATTAAAAAGATTAAAACATAAAAAATAATGATTGCTGTCCTATAAAGCATTAAAAATTGAAACGAATATCTTGTAGACTTATCATGAAGGAAAAGTTAAAGCTTATTTAAAGTTAATCCAACGTAAATTAAGGGGCGAGAATATTTTGCTCCTACGCAACACGATTAAAGAATTCAATGAATTCTATTGTTTATGAAAATACGAAAAAAAAGGGATTTTTGTAATGAAATATGTTTTAAACATTTCACGCCGAGGAAATAAGTTATGTTCGTTGAATGTGGGATATCCTGGCTGTAACGAACCTTATTTACAACAAGTATTACGAGATATCTTGTTCCGTACGTCTGTAACGTCTGTAACGATCGAAAATGTATATGTTTATTGTGACTCACAAATAAGGTTTTCTCCTAATCTGAAAAAGAATCTTTAATTCATATGGACATTTACGACGATACGCGGCGCTGCGTTTTTAACATAGCTATTCAAAATTAAACTTTATTCACTACACAAAAAAATCCACGTTTCATATGACATCAACATGACATTCGAACTCGTACAATGAAATGTGTATTTTCTCGTGTAATGAATAAAGTTCAATTTTGAATAGCTATCTTAAAAATGCAACGCCATTATGTCGCGTATCGTTTCGTTTTGGTGTTAATTGACCCTTATACAAGTTCTATTCTACAGTCGTTTTAGGGTTCTGTAGTTCACGTCTCGGAACCCTTATGGTTTCGTCGTGTCCATCCGTTCGTCAGTCCGTCTTCGGCTTACCGTCCAAACGGTTCGTGCTAGAAAGATGAAACTTCGCATGGATGTGTGTATTTACCACGTCAACAAAAAGCTAAAATAAATTCTTAAAAAAACATTTTTTCTTGGGGTACCTACCTCCCCTACACGTAAAGTGGAGATGATTTTATTTCGGGCGTCTATCGTCTAACCTATAGTGTGGGGTATCATTAGATAGGTAGATCTTTGAAAAAATAGATTGGTTGCAAAGAAGATTTTTTGATTTAGATATCCGTTTGCGAGATATTCAACTTTAAAGCGCATTTTTTTTGTTAAAATAGCCCCATCCCTTCTAAAAACTAAACGGTAGTCTCAAAAAAATCGTCAAAAATTCATGATGTCTTGAACTTTGAAGGTAAACTATAACGTCTTAGATAACTTTGTTAATTTAGGAGTTTAAGAGACTTTACTTGTAAAATGCGCTTACTTGGAAAAATTCGTATGAAATAACGAAATAATAAGTAAACATGTAAAGTATTGGTATTGTGATACGGAACCTTAGCGTAGCGTAGCGGTTAGTGCGCGAGTCCAACTCGCACTTGGACGGGTTTTTAAAGTATCGAATAATGTGAACATGAATTCCGCGACGGATACAATATGATACATGGAGTAGACAGACATGTAATATTAGTCCTTATATAACTGCATTATTTATTAAGATTGAAAACCGTGAGATATCTAGATTTTACTTATCTCATGTTGCAATATTATTTTATCTCGCGCTTTAAGATAATAGTACCTGGGAGACTGAGTGCGAACTTCACTCGGCGTTTTAGTAGATCGATGAAATAATTAAAAATAAATAAAATATATATAAAAGAAAAAGAAATAATAAGAATCACAAAAATATTTATCTTACCGGTATTCGAATCCACCACATTCCAAATTTCCAAACAATGCAAAAACTACACGTAGGTACTCATACCGGGCTGCCAATCAGACTGACGTGAGAGAGTCGAAATTATTGATATACTGTTGCACCACGAAATAAAAAAACATATATTGCTTATAATGCGCAGTTTCTAAGGGATGAGACCTAGCTAGATCGATTTTTCTTCCCCAACACTCCCTGCATACTAAGTTTCATGGTAATACTTGATGCCGTTGTCGAGATACCGATTATATATATATACAAGATCGTCTCGTTTAAAGTATAAGATTATAATATTCTAGACTCTAGCATGTACCTTTTTTAGGTAACTATGTATACATTCATTTATTTTGGTGCAAGTGCAAAAATGTTTATCCATTTGTTTGCCTGTTGCTTATATGCAACTATGTAGATACTTTTTAGCGCTAGAGTTATACCTAATGATATTTTGGAAAGTAGAAAAGTTTTCAGTATGAGCTTAATATTTTTAAAGAAATATATTTTTAATTATAAAACCATTCGGTTGCGCTAACCACACTTATTATGTTACCTAGACACGTACGCTGCGACTCACTGCACAATACGGAATCCATAGTTCTATGAATCTGTATAAAACTCATTTCATTTAAAAACATTCTGCAATTATGTTTTATGAGATTCATTGTTCCGTTTCATTTTTTTATTTCTTTCAAGCGGACCATTGTGACCTCCTTCGCTATAATCAGTATTATGAATTTTAGTGTCACTGTTGTTAAGACTTTCACAGGAGTTTTGCCGGGGAATTCAATGGGTGACGTTGTGGATTTTGCATTTTTTTCTTAAATTTGTGTTATTTCGGTTCTTTATGTGTAATATTGGTAGAATATTAACCATTAAATATTCCTTAACGTGCACAAGTGTGGGCAAGTGGTACAACTTCTAAAAACGTGCTATTTTGAGTTTCCCTCCAAAACTCCCTAGGAACTTTCAGTAAAGCTTCAACCACTTTAATGAATCGACTGACACGACTCATGGACTGCACTGACTATTTATTTGGACTTTGACTAGACTTTAGTCTTGACTATTTAGGAATACGGTGTTGAAGATTGAAACGAAAGTTCTATTTCCCGCCTTTTTAACTTGACACTGACAAATGGTAATAAGCCGATGCCATATATAAAAAATAAAAAAATATAAGACTTTCACATTTTATTTAGGAGGTGCTAGTGTCTAGTACAGACTTACGCATATTTTGACCGTCCCTACATCGGTCAAAGTATTTTAAAAATTTGTCAGTGTTTGGAAGTAGTTTAGGAAATATTTCTGCAATGGCATGTTTCGGATAGTCATGATATGGAAACTGTTCGGTAGGCTTTTAGTTGTAAAATGGCTAATAATTTCGAAATAATTTTCAAATTTTGCGAGTGAAATAATATCAAAGCATTTCTTTTATGACCTACATTCCTAAAGCCGCAATGCACAGCAAAGCGGTCACATTTATCCATTTTACAGTAAAACTTCAAAAAATACTGCGGCTGCCTATATATAATATGAATTTTAGCTAACAAAATATTATTTTTGCAGTTTTGTTTTTATATTTATGATGGCAAATACTGAATATTTGCTATTATGTAATATGCTACTGCATGCATAATTTTTACTAACGATCTTTTGTATGAATAATGTTATGAAATTTATTTGCAAATTATTATTATCGTTCAACCTAAGTTAGGTAATGGCCGCTTTGCTGCATCTCTACCGATGTCTCTGACAAATTTCCTCTCCCCTACAGTAGTTATTGGGTCTACTCAAAGCTTAAATTGAAGAAGTACTTTATTTCAGTTCTTCCAAGTCGACCGTTCTTCATGGACGAGCTGGGCAATAAGATTGAAGGGAAGATTGGACCCTACCATGAGGGTGATACACTGGTGCTGAGCTGTTTGGTGATCGGAGGTTCGTTTTTTATCAGACTTCGGCAATTAAAGGCATAAGTTTTCCCGCGAATAACTTTGGAGAAATCATTTGATTTTGATCAAAATTGTTTTTATCTATCAAAATCAAACGAAATAAGTACCTAGGAAAATTAGTAAGCCCCCCCTACTAATCTACTAATTTCGTTTGATTTTTATTTGTCTTAATACAACAATGTACATATACTAATAAAATTATTTACACAACTGATTAGATATTCAATGTTGCTGTGTTTGTGACTAACTTTTCCAACGTATCGGACAAAGACATCAACATTGAATAGACGCTTATCAGTTGTGACTCGTGTAGGTAAATATTTTTAATAGTAGGGGGGTAGGAGGGTAAATAACAAATATGAGGGGAAGTAAATAACAAATATGAGGTTTGCCTAAGAACATACATAAGCAAGTGTAGAAAAATGTTAAATTTTAAATTTCAGGTCGTCCACCTCCAAAAATTCACTGGTATTCAGGAAAAGACCTAATAGATGCATCAGATGGTGACAGTGATATACCAGGTGTGAAAGAGAACGAGCTGTATCTGCCTCTCACTCGTAGTAACGCTGAAGCTCTTTCATGCAGGGCGACGAACACGCTACTTGCCAAACCTGTGATAACTGATCTAGAGATTGATTTGTATTGTAAGTAGACGAGGCCTAGTAATATATTTTTTATTGTTTTCGTAAGGCCATAAAACCAGACGACATAGTTGTATTTGAATTTTGAGGGTTACAAAAGTTAAGAGTGTTGAGACATTCCAAAGTTTATTCACTGTTCCTAACAGATTTAATAGTCTCCGATTTGATGTCTCGATTAAAAACATTTTTCAGTGCCGGCGTACAATGTATCAATAAACTGGGTACAGGGACCTGTTGAAGGTTTGCTACAATCTGGACGACCAGAGGTAGTCAAGTGTGTAGCTCGCGGCTCCTATCCATCCCCTGAACTTTCTTGGTGGTTAGATCATAAACATCTGACTCATCACAGCAATCAGGTAAGTCATAAATTCTAAAATATAAATGTCTTCCATAAAATAAAATAAATCGGCCAAGTGCGAGTCGGACTCGCACACGTAGGATTCCGTAGCGTTATGCAATTTTTTTACATGGTTTTAATACTTCTTTATTTTTGTACGAAGTTTTTAAAGTAAGCGCATTTTACAAGTTAAGTATCTATAACTCCTGAACTTACAAAGTTATATAAAACGTTATAGTTTTCTTTTAAAGTTCATCCCATGGACTATCATCGTGAATTTTTTCAGATTTTACGAGCCAGCCGTTTAGCTTTTAGAAAGGGGGACGCCTATTTTAACAAAAATATTTTAATGTTGTTGTTGAATATAATATGTAGTTGAACAAAGGAATACCTAAATCAAAAAATCGTTATAGCAACATCTCAATTATTTTAAAATACCTAACTAATGATATCCCACACTATGACGAGAGAAAAAAATCAACCCACTTTACGTGTAGTGTCCCTACCTACCCCCAAAGTAAATGCTATTTTTCTTGATTTTATTTTAACACTGGACGGTAAGCCAAAGACGGACGGACATGACGAAACCACAACCGAGACGTGAAATACGGAACCCTAAAAAAGGCTTTCTCAAAACTTATACTTCTGCAATCGAAAAGAATACTTATGGAAGATCCAACGTAACCTAACATCTGAAAAATTTTGCAGAGTTGGGATAACGCAACACGCACCGCTTCGTCGTACCTGCAGCTGACTCCGGCGGTGGGCGACCACGGCGCCACGCTCGCCTGTGTCGCCACCAACGCCGCCATGCCGCCCGGACGGGACTCCAAAGCAGACCTCATCATACTCAACGTTACCTGTTAGTATATCTGAGAAATCTAAATAGGGCATACCCTGCGTTATCCTGGCTATGGCCATTTAGTATATATATTAAAGGGAAACTTTAAACTGTAAGTTTCAAGTTTCTGTGGAAAAGAAAGGTAGTTAATAATTTGTCATGGCAATAGACATAATAAAGAATTGAGTACCTACAATATCATTGGCTGCAAAGTATTAAAAGGCACTCAAATGAAATTGAAATATTTATTAAGCACGAAATTTGCAACCGCTTGCATGCAATGTTCGATTGCAAAGCGGATTGTTTGGAATCTGTCTGCCGGTTGGCTAGGATTTAGAAGCCTTAATTACGGTGTCTTAATTAGAACGTTTTCAAACGTTCAGTTTTAGCTCACTTACTGACTCGTCGTTCGTACTTAATTGTTATATATTTAATGCTAATTTTATTTTTGCAGACAGTCCCATAGTAGAAATTACAAAACATGGAGATGGAAGACTGGAGGAAATAGTTGAATTAGAAAAGCTTCATTTAGACTGCGAAGTAAAAGCTAATCCGCCTGTTGTAAGATATAAATGGTTTTATAATGTTAGTATGAAACTTTCCATAAATAGACTGACGGCTCAGTCGGAAATTTTTGCCTAAATTTTATCATGTCAATATTTCAGGATATAGAGATAGGCGCGAACAGTTTGTGGGGCAGCAGGACGTCGTCCGCGACGCTGGTGGTGGAGGAGACAACGCGGGAGCTGGCCGGCCGCTACTGCTGCTCCGCGCTCAACAGCGTGGGCGAGACCAGGAGCGAAACCCTCAATATCACTGTACTGTGTAAGTATATCTACTATCCTCTGCTAGAGATAGGCTTGAACAGTTTTTGAGGGGATAGAACATCGTCCATCGTCGAGATAATGCTAACAGTTGTTGTTATCTTTTCTATAAAACTTATTGTTAATGTCGCAATTGACTTTTGTTGCTACATTTGTGTATTTTTTTTATTGAAAATAAATGTTCTTTCTTTCTTCTTTCTACACAAAACCGACTTGGAATTCGATTCAATTTTTTTTCACCCCACACATACATTATGAATTTTATTCATTATTATTAAGATAACAAAAAGATTTTAACACTAATCATCCGTGATCCTTTACAGATCCCCCAGAATGTTTATACGAAGCGATAACGTTGGTCGAAGAGCAATTAGAATGTGTTGTCAGAAGTTTACCAGAAGCTGACACATTCTTCTGGCACGTTCAGCCGGCAGATCAAGAAGTGCAGCATCTAACCACGGAGTCTTCTATTTTACCACTAGCAGAAATAAGTGGTTCGCTAGCAACAACGTTAGCTGCCAGTTGTGAAGCTACTAACGGAATATCATCGCAACATAGACCCTGTCAGAGAACCTTTCATTTGAAAGTTTGAGGCCACCTCCTCCTCAACAATGTGATCTGTCGTATGATGATCAAGATGACGAATTCCAGATGAGATGTGCACCCGGTAAATAAAATATTTATAAAAGTTCTTTCCATGTCCTATAGCTGTCCGTACCTGTTTATCGTTATGAATGTAGTCGTGATGTTTAATTTTGTCAAAATTAATTTATATACATTTGACTTGACTTTGATTAATATTTGCCACAATTCAGTATTTCATTTCTCGTTAGCGACATACTTCTGTGATAAGACTTGGATAATGTTGCTTAAGTCGTACCCCCTAAGGATATTATACTATATTATTGAGTGCAATTAAAATAAAACAAAATATTTTGCATTAGCCGAAAATTTATTTTATAGGCTTTTAATTAACAACCACATAAATTTTAAAATCTTTATCCAAAACAGGTTGTAAAAAGCATACAAATTAGTCAAAAAATTTAATTGAACTCATGTAAATACTTACTTTGTATTATTTTTACTACTTTTAAAACTAACTCTTTTTACTACTTGTTTACGTTTACTCGCTCAACTAAGTAGCTCAGATTGACGTCACTCAATAGCGCAATTTGTAAATAGGTGACTTAAGTAACCTTACCCTAATTAAAAGCGAATCAAGCCAGAGCAGCAGGTGTAAAATAAGCATTATTGAATTTAACTTACTACTTGCTAATAAGTTATAAAGTTTTCTTGCCACCATAATACTTACTAATCCTTACTCATATTATAACTGTTAATGTCAGTTTGTTTTTTACGCTTTCACATAAAAACTAATTAACCGATCATTATGAAATTTGGCACAGATCCATAACTAGACCATGAGTAGATCACGGGGAAGGACATGGGCGTGCGAAAATATACGCTACGATATTTTATCGCGGGAAAATATACGGTTCTTGTGAGATACTGTAGTATTTACGCGGGCGAAGCCTCGGTCAAAAGTTTGTTTGTAATAATTTTTAACATATTTTATGTTTGTAAGTAAGGATTTTTACTCCACAGTTGAAAACGCAACTTACTACGAAGTATCCGTGTGGCGGTTGTCCACATCAAACTCATCTTTGATGCTGGAGCGCAGAGGCTCTATGGGATATGGAACGGGGAGGGCTTTGGCCCTTGGAGGAGGTGGACCTTGGATGGTTCGAGGCACTCTGGGAGAACTCAAGCCTGGAGACGAAGCGGGCGCAGCCGCCTGCAACAGATATGGCTGCTCAGCCACACTTTTACTGCGTCCGACAGAAAAATTGCTTAGTGCTGCCGAAGGCCCATGGTGGAAATGTAAGCACTGAAATTAATTATTGAATATACAATATAAAACGACTTCAGACTAAGATTATAATTATTTTTTTACATCCTTATTTGAGAATATGTTAAAAATTAAGTTTTTTAAATAGAAATAATGAGGTACAACTTGATAAAAGTAAAAAAAAATAAGGTTTTGAAATTACGTGCATTTCAAAGTTACAAAAAAGTTACAATATTTTGCTACATGATTAGTGTAAAAAACCTACATCATTAGTTTACTTGTCAACTACAAAAAGATTTAACACATTCCGCAAATTTTGTAGCAAATAACGAGCAATGTGAGGTCACAACGCAGTGACTTTTGCATGGAGAGTTTTCGCAAGACTCACCAAAACTCTTTCTAACAATCCGCAGTTTCTTTAAATCTTCTGAATTTTCTAAACTTCCGAATTCTGTAAACTTTTTATATTTTTCAGAACACTATTTATTCATGTAATAAAAAAAATACAGTCAAGCATCCAATATGTAAGTAACTCGCGCTAGTTTTTCACAAAGTATAATCCTGGTGTCCAATCTCTCTGTATAATATATTCGAACAAATTAATGTGCCATTTAATATATTTATTACACTATAAGTAAATGACATTGAAATCGGTAGCATTGTTGTGTTCTTTTGTATTTTTGTTTAAAGATTAAATTAGGTTTAAAGTGTATAATTTAGTTTCTCTATAAAATATAATTTATTATTGTTTCAGTTATAATGGAAACGGACGTTGGAATATCAGTAGGTGCAGTGGTTTTAGTGGCTGTTTTTATCATTTCTTCTACGCTAGTTCTGCGACTTGCTGGAAGAAAACAAAGAAAACCAGCACCAGTAATACAAGTGGTACCACTAGATGATATAGCGAGGGACTATCTCGACTCCCTTGGAGGTTAGTTGCAAACGTCAATTTGTGTGATATTTGCACAAATGACATCTGCTGGTAGGTATATAGTGTTGTATAGTAAGTAGCTATTCGATTGCGTTAGTAGGTTGCTAACAAATATTGAAACCAACTGAAGTAGGTACCTAAATAATATTTCTTTTCGAAGGTGGGTCTTGTGATTGTCCCCGAGCGTATCTATTAAGACTCCTTCGCTTTATACGAGTAGTTCCCAATCCTATGCTCATTCCCGCTAAATAATTAATTTTGAATTAACTGATTTTCACTGAATTCATAATATGAAAGTAAATACGGTACTTACAGTAAAATAATTTACTTTTATTGTCTGTATGTGGCGGCTAATCGCTGAAACGGTGAAAATCGGACAAGATCTTCACGAGACTTTCATGCCTACTTTTATCTTAGAGTTCCGTTGAAATAAATTTTCGTTTCCATTTCCGTTACTTCTACACAAAGAAAGATGCGGGCACCAGGTAGTAATCTAATATTAGGTCCTTACATATGAAATTGGCGTTTTGTCGTACTGGCTCTTTGATCTCAAATATATCTTCGTTGGTTAGGAATTTTACTAAAATTGAACTAAAAAAGTCCTTTAGAATTTAAAACGATACTTCCTTGACATATTCTACATTAATGACCTCTGCGCAAAAGCCGGAGGTCGCGGGTTCGAATCCAGCCGAAGGAACAAAATGGTTTCCATGTTCCCGGGTCATAGATGTGTATTAAATATGTGTAAAATATAATAAAAGTATTAAATAGTTTAAAAGTTAAAGTATTCTTCCCGATGGCTGGCCCGTAACACTAGTTCTTCGGGAACTTAGCACGGGACCAGATTCACGTGGTCTTTAGGGACCATGAATATTATTTAATTATTATTTAACTTCCAACATCCCAGCTACAGACTTCGTTTTGTTCGCAGATAAGACACAAGCGCCGTGCAGTCTCCGATCATGCAGCAGTGGATACTCCGAGGGTTCACAGGATTCAGCACCACCTGTCGATCGCAGAAAAAAACCTCGAGCTTGGGACTTCGGTCACCTAAGACCTCCCCCAGACGTTACGCTGACTCCTCATAGAGAGAGTGCTGTATGAAAGTGGTTATGAAAATGTTATTGTATATGTTGGTTAAGATATTTATAGTTGAAAATAAATTAATTATTTAAAAGATAATACGTTATTTTGTTTACATTATTTTTATTTGACCAGTGGTCTACCTAAAGTATTGTATTCGAAAACTGAAGTGCATATTTTTTACAAGAATTAAGTCATACTATCCAGCGTATTGCGTTAAATGAAGACATACGCTAAGTGACGCATCAATCTTCAGGATTTCACCAAGTCTGTCACCGATGACAGACTTGGTGCATTATAAAAATCTAGAGGCCGCCCTGTGGTCAAAAGTGGCCCGTAATAATTAATATACTTTTTAATTTTGAACTTAATAAGGGTTATTTTGCCTATTAGACAAAAAAAAATTAAAAATGTAGTGTCTGTTAATAATAATTAATCTATGGTAGTGTAGTGTTGCTATTTTTACGAATTCTATGTATTTCTAAGCAGTTAAAAAAATATTAGGTTTCTGCACACCTTCCTCCACATACCTAAACTTTAACTAAGCCAAATCTGCCTCTGTAGCACATTTCTCTTAAAACTGTACTGAAAGTTTTTCCTTCATGTAATAATTATATATAAAACACTCGCGCCATCTCGGGCTCAACAACATCACTACATAGTTGATCTGGTTGTTGCTTAGCAACGCACTTGCTTACAGATCCGGTAGAGGGCGTAAGTTCCTTAAACCTAAAATCTGAATACATAACATACAGTAGAAAGAGAGGATGCGAAACATAGAAACACTCATAATACCTCTACATAATCTAATTTTACGTAAACGTTAAAAAAATCTATTAATTAGTAAAGTAATAAGATCTAAAAAACCTGCACCGTTATTTTTAAACATGATACCCAAATCAATATTTCAAGTTTTAATTGCGAACGTCGCCAATATGATTAAAAATAAGCATAACCTGTTGATGTGTCTATTGTTTGTACATAGTCAGTTTCCTTTAAAAGTTCCGTAGGTTCAGGTGTCTCTTGAATGAGGAAAAAATGCGGAAATATTCTCTTGTGTGTGTACTTTTGTGTCTTGTTAAAAATCTACAAGGATTAAGTAAGTAATGAGTGTAATTAAAGGTGATCTATTTTTTGTCGCTTCATAGTTTATAGCTTCGCGTTCGTGGCATTTTCCTTAAACTAATTTGCCTCAAATCGTATGGGCACCATGAAATGTTTTGCAATGTATTGTAAATTATTTAGATAAAATAAACGTGATCAAGAAATTAGTGAGAAAATCTTCTACTAAGGTATATAACTATTACATTTTGTGTGTTTTTATATTTCATTATACAATTACTCCTTACTAATAAAAAGATTTTCACAATTGATAACTTGAACAACGTTGCTGCCCTTGTCTGTCAAGTGACTTTTCCAACGCATCAGACAAAGACATCAACGTTGTTTAAGTTATCCGTTATGTAAATCTTTTTATTAGCAAGGGGGGGGGGGGTTTTATCCTTACTAATAAACGCGAAAGTTTGTAAGTGTATATGTATTCGAAATGTTTCTTAGATTCTTTCACACAATAACTACTGAACGGATTTTGATGAAATTTGGTATGGTAGAAGGCTCTGGATTACCATATAGGCTACTTTTTATCGGAGCCAAATTTACCTGATATCTTTTTGGTCGTACGAAATCAAGGGAAGCATCTAGTAGGTATGTAGTAGTAGGTATAATATTAGGTATCCTCAATATAAAGTATCACAACCGCAATATTTAAAAAAATAAAAAACTTTTTATTGAGAATAATAAGCCCTTGTTTATTATCTGTCCTCTGATCGTTAAACAATATTTGACGTTACATGTATTAATATGATCCATCATCAATCATGAGTTTTATCTTATTATTTGCATTCATTTTGTATTAATAACAGTCTCCGTGGTCTATTGGTTGGAGCTTGGATCTCGACTATCTAAGATATATCATCGATATCGTGGGTTCGATTCCCGCATTGGAACAACGAAAAATGTTGTTTCCAAGTTTGGTTAGGACAATGCAGGCTGACCACCTGATTGTCTGACAAAAAAGAAGATCCATGCGTCGGATGGGCATGTAAAAAGTCGGACCTGCGCCCGATCTCTCGCCAGTCGTGTCGGTTATCCGTCCCACCGGGTTACGAGAGTAAAGGAGGAGAGAGTGCTCTTGTGTACTACGCACACTCTCGGGCACTATAAAATTACTCCTGCATAACTGGCCTGGTTTCAATGAAACCGGCCACCGTCGCCGAAATCGGTGTAGGGGGTTTTTTTTAGTTAATTTGTTAAAGCAATACAAGAGTCTAAATTATTAATCGTGAAACAACAACTACCTAGTAAGAATGGACCAATTTTTTAACTGGCTTCGAAAAACAATTGAAATGCAGCATTAGATTTTTGATTAAATAAATATCCCTATCCAGAAATCGAACCTACTGATTTTGATTACATAATGATGCTCATATGGAAAGAATCTTAAAAGCTATATCAGACAGCATACTTAAGGAAAATTATTAAAATTAAAAAAGTCGACCAGCCGTAATATTTTTCCTGACTGGAGAGGAAATTGGAGACACCTGATCCCCCCCTTTAGTTTTCAAACATAATTTCCTTCACATAGGTCTTATAATAAAAAAATTGGCACTAGAATACGTGGAATTTATCTGGCTACAGGAATCTGTGTCAACCAACAGAATATCAGTGAAAAAATACTTACAGAGAAGTGTTCCAAATGTGCCAAAAAAAAGTACAAAAAGTACCAAATACCAAATATTTAAGGGACACTTGATCCCCTAAACAATTACTAGACAACTAAAAATGCTACAAACGTTTCTATAAGATACTTTTATTCCTTATTAGACCATCGAAAGCTTAAATTATTGTAAATGTTTTCGAATGCGGTTTTTTTGTATTATTATTTTCCTTTTTCAGGAAATATATTTTACGGGGTTCAAACATTTGTAAAATCCTTTCTATCACTGGGAAGGGACTCAGCCAGCGCGTCTTTGAATGATTAAGTATTTGTTAAAAATGAATGTCTAATTCTGAGCTAATACTTTTGAGTTCCTCTGTACGTACGATAAAAGTAGCAAAATGATTGTGAATCTGCACGACAATACTTTCAATACACGATGGCAAGGAATCAAGAGTACAGGACAGAATTATTGATAATATGTGCAACACAGCCGACTCCAATAATATTCTTATTATTCGTTACATATTTTAATTTAAGGAAAACATTATTTTGCCGCTTATTATTTTTGCTCTGTCTTTGCCGCCAAAATTTGTAGCAGCATTATCAGCTGAAAATGCTACTAAACACACCGGCATATTTAGCGGAACACAAAAAAAAGTCCATAATTAAAAAACTATGGTTTTATTTTAAAATCTACTTACTACACTTCTTTTGTTATTTAAAGTTTCATTTGTTTTACTTAAAATGAGATCACATTAAGAACAGATTTTGCGAGTAAAGGCTATTTGTGAAAAATGGTACATTTTTGAACTTTTCATGTAACCGGGAAAAGTGAAAATTAATATTCAAATAACAATTAATTAAATTAGAAAAATTGTGATTAATATCGCGTATTTCCTCCACGTGCTCTTATTAAAGTTTCTACCCGTCTAGGCATACTGAGAATGATGTTATAGATGGTCTCCTGGGATAGTCTCGCCATTCCTCAACTACGTCGATTCGCAGTTCACCCACGTTGGCAGGAGCTGGAATTCTGGACTTAACTTTTCTTTTCAGCAAGTTCCAAACGTGCTCTATTGGGTTCATATCCGGTGATCTCGCCGGCCACTCCATAACAGTGATATTCATATCATTTAGATAAGCTTGAGTTACCCGAGCGGTATGCGGCCGAGCATTATCCTGCATAAAAACAAAATCGTCACCGATATATGGGGCAAACGGTACGACATTTTCTTCTAAAACTTCTCTGATATAGCGGTCTGTAGTCAGACTCCCTCTGTCAATCACTACCAAGTCTGTGCGACCTCCCAAACAAATGCCCGCCCAAACCATTATTGATCCACCACCGTATGCAACAGTAGTTTCAAAATTTGTCTGAATGTATCGTCGTCCTTTGTGTCTGTATATTCTTTGCCTGCCGTCAATTTTATTTAAGAGAATTCTGCACTCATCACTAAACAATACCTTTCTTAATTGGTCCGCGTTCCAAAGTCGATGTTCCTGAGCAAAAGTTAACCTGTTTCTACGATGATTTACCTCGAGCCTTGGAGCCTTGGCGGGCACAAATGAACCCAAACCAGCTTCTTCGAACCTTCTTCATACCGTACGCTCACTTACGGTTTTAACCAATTGTTGAGAAGGAGACTCTTCTCGCTCGACGCCGGGCCCCTGAAAAGGGCCTTACGGCGGAAACCAACATCAGGGGCATAGCCCCTCTAATTGGGATGATGCGCCCAGTACGAGTACTGGGCGCAAAGAGTCAATTTTTTGGGAAGACCCCCCGCGGCAGAACGCGGGGGAAACCCGTGGGGGGGCAACACGATGTCAAGGGAATGACGATGTGCCAATCCAGGCCCAACCGAAACCGGCGGTCGGCTCCAAGCGGCGCGTGGGGGTTCCGACCCGGGGGCCGCGAAACGTGTGTGGGTCCACTCCCTCACGCGCCGCGTTTACCGGACTGCGGACGCGAACGACCTGGGGAAAGGGGGGAAGTAGAAAGGGAAAAACTTCCGGGCCCCGACTTTTTGTGTCGGGGGGAAGGTGCGTCAAGGAGGCGACGGGGTGGCAAGAGGGCTGCCACTTCGACAGGCCCCAGACGATTTGATGAAGATAGAACCGGTAGGTTTTGGTTTTCTACCGGTGTAGGAGAAGGGGCGGGGGGGACTGCGATCCCGCGGTGGCAGAGCGCTATAAGGCGCCTCGGTGTGGCGCAAATCAGTGCGCCAGGACTTCTCCTCTTCGAGGGCGGTGGTCGGGCGCGCCGTTTCGCCTAGACTCCTCCTCTTCGGGGGGGGGGGGGGGGGATCGTTGCGCCTGAGCTCCTCCTCTTCGGGGATGGCGGGGCTCCGATGGGTCTGCCGGGGGGACAGCGTCCCTCGGCAGGATGTAGCGGTCGGGCGGGCGGGCGTGCCACGGCGCCAGGTCGGTCAGTTCGACTAGGCGCGAGGCATCCGCTCGTGCGAACATGTTTCTGGCGAGTCGGGCCACGAAGGCCTCCACACTCTCCATCCTAAGATCCCTTTCAATGGTGGAATTGCGGACGTACCAGGGGGCGCCCGCGATGTAGCGCAGCACCCGGTTTTGGGCTCTCTGCAGCGTCCTCTTTTGGGGTGCAGAGAGCAGATGGTGCCACGCGGGTGCTGCATAGGTGAGGCGGGGCCGTATGTAGGTGTTGTACAAGGCCGTCCGCATGTTGAGGGGGATCTGTGGAGATGATAATGCGGGGTGTAGCTGCGCGGTGGCCGCTCTGGCCATTGCCACTGCCGACTGTCGCTGGGCTACCATGGAGAGACGGCGATCCATGACGACACCTAGATACTTCGCCGTTCTCCCCCATGGTATTTCGGCGTCTCCGATCTTCAGAGGAAATGGGAACCCGGTTCTCGTAGTGACGGCGAGCGCTTGGGACTTACCTGGATTGACGGATAGTCGCCAGTTGCTCAGCCAGTCAGGGAGAAGGTCCAGCGTCCTCTGAAGTTTTATTGCAGCGTGAGCAGGAGTCAAGGAGCTGGCGATGAACGCCGTGTCGTCGGCGTATAGCGCTGCGGTGGTGCCAGGGTCCTTTGGAACGTCGCTTGCATAAAAGTTGTAAGTCGGCGAGAGCACGCTGACTTGAGGCACACCAGCGATGATGGGGCGCTCGCCGGAGAAGACGCCGTCGACGCGCACCTTGAAGGTGCGGCCGGAAAGGACGGATGCTATGAGCCTTACCAGAGGGGGTGGGACGTTGGCTCGGATGAGCTTGAAGAGCAGACCTTCATGCCACACACAGCCAACGCCAACGTCAACACAGTCGAACGCCTTTTCCATGTCGAGGAAGACTGCGACCGAGGATTCTTTCTTGTTCGCCGCAACGGACAGGTGGTGGATGACTCTTACCAGCTGGAGGGTGGTGCTGAGCTCCGACCTGAAGCCGAATTGGTCCTCACGAGGAGGGATATGGGGCGCCAGGTGCTTAAGGAGAAGGATTTCAAGGAAAGGGTTGAGAGGAGGGTTATGGGGCGATAGCCCTCTGCCCTTCTCAGGTTTTTATGGGGTTTGGGGATAGTGGTGATTATCCCCAACTTCCAGGTGGTGGGAAAGTGTCCGGTCCTGACGATTCCGTTGAACAGGCGGGTCAGGGCGGCCACCGTCCTGAAGGGGAGATGACGAAGGGCAGAGTTAGGAATACCATCTGCTCCGGGGGCCTTCTTAGGTTTGAGGCGTGAGATGACCTTCTGTACTTCCCTCGGAGAGAAGGAGAAGGAGGGGGGGAGGAGGGAGAGAGTAGGAATACCTTTACCTCCTCGGAGACCGTTCGGGCGTGGTCCGCTGCGGTCGTTGGCAGTGGTGAAAATTGGCGCTCGAGGTGTTCAGCATGAATTTCTGCTCTGTCCTCTGCACGGTACCTTAAGTTACCATCGGGGTGGAGCAGGGGGTAAACAGGGGCAGTGGCTCTGGTAAGGCTGCGGGAAAAACGGTGTACAGAGGGCCAGTCCTCACCCACCTCCTGGATGCGTCGGGTCCAGTTTTCCGCACTGAGGAGCTCTAAATGCGATCTTACCTCTGCGGTGAGGCGGTTGAGCTGCGTCTTTAACGCTGGGCATCGGGTGAGCTGCCATCGTCATCGCAGGCGCCTCTTGTCGGCGATCAGGTTCGCTAAGTGGCGAGGTAAAGGGGGCCGCCTGTATTGGCGGTGGGTGGGCGGCTGGGTAGCCGCGTCCATAGCAGCTGCAATCGCCCCGGTGAGCTGCTCCGTCATGGCTTCGACGGTTTCAGCAGAGTTCACCGGGAAATTTGGCGTATTCTCGTGCAGCTGCAAGGAAAAGGCGTCCCAGTCACGGACTGGGTAGGGGGGGAGGGGAGGGACGCTGACCGGGGAGGCTCGGATGGTGGCCAAGACCGGGAGATGGTCAGAGCCATGGGCCACGTGGAGTACCTCCTGGTGAAGGTCGCCTGCGATGCGATGGATGATTGCAACGTCCAGGACATCAGGGGAAAACGAGGGGCTCTCAGGGTAATGGGTGGGGGTGTATGTACCCACCACCGTGTACCCAACTCGTTCGGAGTCGGCAAGCAGTCGTCTGCCGTCCGCATTTGGCGCGCGGGAGCCCCACTCGGGGTGCTTACAATTTAGATCTCCGGCAATCACAGTCGGCTCATCTGATATGAGCCTGTGGATGTCGGAGATATCTAAATGTGACCCCGGGGGCTTGTAGCACGCGAATATGCGGGTGCGGTGGGTGGTTGGAAAAGATATCCATGGCCAGGGAGAAGAGAGCGCGAATTAGCTCGGCGGTGGATTCAGGGGCCTCGGGGGCCTCTCTCCTAGGACGACGCTGAGAAGGCGGTGGGGCGATTGCTGGCAGGGTGGCGGCAGCTGCTGCTGGATTGGCAGGCTCGGTAACGACCTCGGCCACTTCGGTAGTTGTAGTGGCCGCTGGAACCTTGCGCGAGGCACGAGAGGTGCGCGGGGGACGCGGGACGCGCTGGGGTAGGGGGGGCCGACTAGGCGGCATCGACCTTGGGGAGCGGAAGCGCAAGGGGCTCATATTCGGAGTCCGTTGCTGCCGCAGAGGTGGCTCCGGACTTGGGGCCCTTCTTCTTCGTCCTCTTCCTAGTCCTCTTCCGCACAGAAGGGGTGGGGACTGTGGATGACGAGGGACGGGGGGTGGGGTCGTTGGCCTCGGCCATAAGGGATGTGGCCGTAGGCGGTGGGGAAGGACCTCTTTCTCCGTAATGGGAGGGTCGTGACTTACCCGGGGAGCGCGATAGGTGCGGGCAGTAGGTCCCGCACGGCGGTTCCGGGCCTCCCGTTTAAAAACCGGGCAGAGTTTGCTGTTGGCCGGGTGGGCCCCCTTGCAATTGACGCAGGTGGGCTGTTCGGTGTGTGGGCGGGGGGAGTCAGCTGCGCGGTGCTCTTCGCCGCACCTGACGCACGCCAGCCTACGATGGCAGTTACGGCTTGAGTGCCGGAACTGCTGGCAGCGATGGCATTGGGCGGGGCCGTCCTTGCCACGCCAGGCTTCCACCCTAATACCTGGCATGTTTAGTAGCTCCGTCAGTTGGTAGATCCAGGGGAGCAGGTCCGGGGTACGCTTCAGTAGCACGAAGTACGAGCAGCCGGGGCGGTCCTTCCTAGCTAGGATCCGAGACACATGCTCTACTTCGTAGCCCTTCTTTTGCAGTGCGGCGGCTATGGCATCGGTGGGGGTGTTGACCGGCAGGCCGTGGATACCTACCTTAAGTCCACGGTCCTGCGGTAGCGCGTATGAATACCAACTTACGTGCTCGGTCTTGCTCAGGTCATCCAGGTATTTTTGGACGACGCGGTACTCTTTCTCACCTCCAGGGGTGAATTTGACCCCTAGGCCCAGCGGCTTCGCGTTGGGGGGGTGGCCGAGGAGCTCCGCGTGGTTACTGAAATGCCTTACCCAGTCCTCCAGCTTTTCCACGATGAGTGGCGGGCAGCGGGGGGCGGGGGGCGGCGGCGGCGAAGACACGTTCCGTGCAGGTGTCACGGCAGTCGCCGTGGCTGTGTCCATCGGCGATGTGGCCCTCGAGGTCGGGGCCGATGGTGGTCCAGTTGGGGCTGCAGTCGTCGCTGTCGTCGTACGTAGTCAGGCGGTCGGTGCGTTTGGCAGGAGGCGAGACGTCGGAGGACACCTCCTGACGCTGCCGTTTGGTAACCTGCACGGGCGGGGCAGGGGGCGGCGGCATGGTGCTCGACGAGGGAGCCGGTAAGGGGGCCCTCGGAGCAGGAACACTTACCCCTCTTTGGTCCTCTTCCGGCGGGGAGGCCGACGAGGGGAGGGCGAGCTGTGGGCTCGTAGTAGATGGTGTAGGCGGTGGGCGCGGGGCGCTCACCTCCTCGGTGCGGCGCATAGGGCGCGGCGGAGAGGCCGAACCCTTATCGGCTGAGCGGTCCGGGGGCCCGGACTCGCGGCGGGTCGCCGTCGGAAGTCATTGGGGCGAGGGGGTATCAGTACACCCCCGCGAGAATGCCGAGGACGGCCCGGGGCGAGCGGTATCCTTGCCGCTCAAGCTGGGCTCGGTGGCGGAGAGGTATGCGCGCTCGGACGTGCGCGAGCTGGACCTCGATGAGGGTCCGCTGCGCGACGCAATAGAGCTGGTGCGGGAGTGGCTGGGGCGGTCGCGGCTGTGCGGCCGTGAACCACGGTCGGCCATGGTAGGCGTATAGTGATGTACCGATGTACTAGGAGTACATGGACATGTCAAAAATGTCACATTGTATGTTCTTACAAACACTAGACATAAATGTACATGTATACAGGGACAGATTAATAATAAAGTACTCACAGTAACACAAAAGGTCTTCACACAACACAGGTAACACTAAACACAAAACACGTATTCAGTGTCAAAGCAGTCACAAAAGTGTACGTACTTGCACGGTTAAAAAGAGAGGCTGGCTCCCCGTGACCCGACGTTGGAAACAAATTTCCAACGGGAGGCCAAAGGCAGTGCAAGAAGGCGTCTTCTAAGCGCGCCGGGCCCTTGAAAGGGGCCTTGGACGCGAAAACATGATCAGGGGCTATGCCCCTCTGCATGTGGAGTTCCTGTTAGAGACACACCCAGTACGAATACTG